>OV651820.1:47467957-47765457 GCA_927349885.1 Psylliodes chrysocephalus | reverse complement strand
TGTTGACACAGTAACTGATTTTTTAGTTTCGGGGTACCCATCAAAAACGATATATAAGTTATCTTAAAATAGCAATAAATAGGCATCTATGCACATAATTTAAAGAACATTATACAACTTTCTCAAAATATTGTAGATGTCTTATTAAATATTAACTTATTTGGTTGTTAATTATAGTAGTATATTTCGATTTTTATTTTTTTATTTATCAATGTAACATAGAATCTTACGTTTTTCAAGTAATTAAAGTGTAAATTTTACTAAATAGCTTAAAAATTGTACATAGTGATTAAAAAAAAAATCGGATTCGAGTTTTTTTCTTTTCTTTGCATTTTCTGGGAACATTTACCATAGTAATGTATATATTTTTTTACATTATCAGAAAAAAGAAATTTCAACGAACAAAAAACTTTTTTTAAAAAGCTGATATTTTGACGCGAGAATTTTCGATTGAAAATTAGGGTGTTTTTTCGATATTAAGTCAAAATAAGGTGAAAAAATAAATATTTCAAATCAAAAAAATTACAGTGTCTTTAGGACTTAAAAAGGTAAGTTTTCACCAAATTTCGTGAAAAAAATTTTTTTTTGCATAAGATAAAAATAAAAAACCAAAAACTCGATTATTTGAATTTTTCACATAAATTTTAAGGTTATGTGAAAAAAGTGTAATTAAAAAAGTTGTAGGTCTCTTTATTACCTACAACTTTATTATTTAATTTTTTTCCATAGGACTTGTAGTTTTGCCGGAAATCGAGATACACCGTTTTTTACCCTTAAAAACTCACCTCCTTCCACTTCCCGACCTCAGATCGCTTGTAAATTATTTTTCCTTAAATTTTTGTTATATTCTCGTCCTTTTTTAACGGGTTTCATCCTACTATAATTTTTTTTCACTTTTTACCATTTTCAAAATTATCGACCCTGGTCTATTTGTAAAAGAAAAGTGCTCTGAACTAAATTTAATATTTAACCCGTCGGTATTTAACGCAGATTTTGAAAAAGCAATTGATAAGATTTTACCAGCTTCTACAATTAAAGGATGCCGATTTCATTTAGGACAATCTTGGTAAATTTATAAACAATAAAATATTTATACAACACGCCTTATGATTATTTTTGATTAGGTGTTTCATAAGATGTTAAGTGTTAAATCAAACTCTGCGATAATTTGAGAATTTTAAATAACAGTTTAATAATTTGTAAAAGAGAACATAATAAAACAATTATTATAAAACTGTTAAAAAAGTAATACATCGTAGAAGAGGATTTTATTATTTAAGCTTACTTTCTACTTCAACCTAATTTTTTTATTTAATTTCTTTAAATAAACTAAATGTCAAGTACGTGGAAAAATCGGAAAAAAAGCAGATACTTTCGAAAAAAAAAGCAAACTGACAGTATTTTGAGTAAACCAGTTAATATTGTACATTATACATTACATATACCTAAATTATATTTTAATAGGGTCTTAGGCAATATCTAAAAAATAAATAGGTACATAATATTATCCATAAAACTAGTTTCAGAAACAAGCCTATTTTATAGGTATATTGATAGTTCCATCTCGTAATAAAAACCGATTTTTAAAAAACAATGTGAGCTTTCCAGACCGAGGCGTTACCGGTGGCCTACCCCGTTTGTTAACAATTTATGATACACAATTTTAAAACACACTATTTATTGATTTAAAGATTAGCACCTCACTTAGAATCAATATTATTTTTTTCAGGTGGCGAAAAATACAGAGTCTTGGATTGGCCTCAGAGTATTCCAAAAATTTTGATATTGGGAATTACTAAACATATATTTTTGGGCTACCATTTTTGAACTCAGAAATGGTTGAAGATTGTTTCGCTTGTGATGTTTATTTATTTTCAAACAACAGTTTATTTATTAATAATTTATTTAAACACTTATTTATTTTAAACAATACTATTTTAATTTATATATACTTCGAATGTCTTTAAACTGATCACTATTTATATTCACCACTGTCTATCTACTAATTACTATTTATCTTCACTGTCCATATATCAACTTATTTTAATGGCTCTCCTCCACCAATTTATATACACGTTCTAGAAATAGTATCTCGTTGACCCTGGAATGTTCACGAAAGTGTCTCCACCATAGTCGTCCCATAGGTATGATCTTAAGGGGTTTAATTATGTATAATAATCGGACAAGTTGAGCCTCAAAGGCCAAATAAGACAGAGAGGGACTTGTAGGGTTAGAGCATGACTGAATAATGAAATGGCTCACATAACACGCTATTGATTTAGCTGCAGTAATGCCAAACACAGAACCTATAGTTACATTTTCGGATTATCTGGTAGATAATTACATTGCTGACGATGCATTATTTTCTCCTTCCATGTGGGCTGAACACAGTTTCTCAATTCAGCTAACCACCAACGCATGTGAAAGTTTTCATGCAAAATTTAATGCTCTGATTTATTCTCCACATCCAAATATTTTTCAGTTTTTAGAGATTTTAAAAAATATTCAAATAGATACTTACATAAAGATTAAAAGTTTAAGTTTACCAAAAAAAGTGTATCGGAGAGAAGCACGTTTGAGGAAAGAATTTGCAGACGAACAAATTTCTCTGTTAAATCAAAATGACAATGCCTATACTATATTTGATTTTGTTAAAATTATGTCTCATAGGTATAAGAGGTTAAAAAAAAAGTATTTAAATAATAGTATTTTTGGTACTTTCTCAACTCGTGCGTTAGCAACTCGGACGTAATATAAAACTACCTGAATTCGTCGCAACTCGGGCGCCCTCCAAAATTGTGTACCTGTGAGTTCGCAACTCGGGCGTCGACGGGATATGAAATTTGACCATAGTTTATGTACCCTGATTCTGATTACAGTCTGATTCAGGTAGTAATAAATTATCGAAAATTTAAGAGAAGTGAATGACATCGCAGAACAAGCTTTGTTTTTAACAGATAGTGAGCACTGAAAAGTTAGTTGATGTAAAAAAATTGAAGATTTTTCCATTACGGTGTATTTTAGAGAAATCATGTGTAGAATAAAAATTATAGAGATCATTATCAAAATATTCGCGATTTCTAAAATATTTCCGGAAATAATTTGGTCACTAGTGGTATTATAAGTGAAAATAATGAGAAAAATTCGAATTTTGCACTTTCCCAAATTCGGTCCATTTTAGAAAAATGTATGAAACAAAAATTATAAAGAATTATATTATAAGCAACTTTTATTTGAAGAATTTTCTTTAAAATTCGAATTTTGCACTTTGTATCAAATTTCTCGAATACGGACCATTTTAAGAAAATCATGAACATGATAAAATTTTAAGAGAATAATATCACAAGCAACTTTTATTTGAACTATCTTATTTTCCAAGGGTAAATTACAGATACATTTTTTAAAATAGAAAAACAACCCTCTATAAACCCACATAGCACAAAACCACAGTAAATATTTCATGAATGTAACACCGAAATATTTGTAATATATAAATATTACGAAACGCCCCAGAAACATTTCTGAAACGTTCCTAAAAGGTAAAAATATCCTGTAAATGTAATATTTTATATATTTTATAAATAATAATTTGAAACCTATCAGAAATATAACGTACTGATATTTCACAACAGACGCAAACTTCCAATTATTTAGAAGATATGGTTGTCTCTGGATATAGGATGAAATAAAATTATATAACTTAAAATAAAATGACTACAACATAACGCATCTTCTTCCTCTTCTTACAAATGAGAAATTTTTTAAGTCTTGAACAAGAACAATTTACAACATAACCAAAATAAACCAACTTAATATTCTACCTAAGTTGGCTACATATGGAAAACTTTTTTATTATTAGTTTTATCAAAATTTTATCAATTTTTTGTGAGGACATTTTTTTCATAAAATTATTAATAAAAAAAGTTTTCCATATACAGCTAACTGTCCTAGTATACGGCTAAAAAATGTGATATATGAGGGTTGCATTTTAGGTTTTAGACCACGCACAACTTTTTATGCTGAATAATTTTTTTTGATAAAACTATTAAAAAAAATGTTTTCCATATGTAGCCAACTTACACAGACAGGGCCGACTAGAGGGGGGGGGTAGGCGGGACTAATTCCCGGGGCCCGGGCTTAAATGGGGGCCCGGTAGCGCTGTAAGGGGAGCCCGACAACAGTATTTTTTGTTCTGTATGAGAAATTCGACACAAGATGAGAGTGGGAAGTTTAGTTTCGGATGAGGACTTTGATGTAAGGATTTTTTTTTTTTGAAGAAGAAGAAGCAATTGAGGTAGGGAGAAGAATAGCTTTTTGATGTGAGGACCTTTTTTTTTAGAAGAAGAAGTAATTGAAGTAGGGAGAATAGTTTTTTGTTTTCTATTTCAGTAGAAGAAGAACAGTTTTTGGTTAAAGATTTTTTTATGACGGGGCCCGATCTAGAGAATTGTCCTGGGGCCCGATCTAGAGAATTGTCCTGGGGCCCGGCCTGGCTCTCAGCGGCCCTGTACACAGACACATACTGTACATAAAAAAATGTATTAAAATAAAAATTAAATAGCTAGCCGAGTTAATTACACTTTATTATTTATCAATCTAATTATTATATAAAAAATAAATTATACTTTTTTCAATAAAAACGACAATTTCAAATGTCATAACAATATAATATAGAGACTATTTTCGCAGAGAAAGATAAATAAAAAATATTGTTTTATGAAAGTTACATAATATTTAAAAACTGGAAAGCTCCTCTTGTACGGCACTCTGTATATAATTTTAAGTTTAAGCTGAAAGCACCTTCTCAGGTTAAACTAAAGAGGTGACATTTATTATATTGCTATATTATTGGTACCGATCCTTGAACGACCGAGTTGCGAAGGGTATTTAATCTACCTGTAGCCTTACACCCGAAATGCGAAAAATTAAGTATTCCGCCCGAGTTGCGACGCACGAGATGCGCATAAATCGTATTTTTAACACTCAAATATTCGTAGGTACTTGATATATTGCATTATAATTATATTATTTTATTATGTACATATTTTAGTTTCGGTAAATAAATAGCTTTTTTAAATAAAACAATCTTTTTTATTTTTTAATGTTCCAACACAAGAACCTACATGGGGGCTAATCGACCCCTTTGTAATTTACCTGAGGGCGGTAGATATAGTATACTATTAACAAGCTCGACTGACCGCGGGAGCGAACTAGTATGCGCCCCTTTTGACAATCTACACTGAGAGAATTATATTTAAAAAGTTTTTTGTTGAGAAATTTCTTGCTACCACAAATAAATTTTCAGCTACAATTAAAAAATACATTCATGCAACTAAATAAAATGCTTTTTTAAAGTAGTTTTGTCGCCATACAAAAAAAAATTGTTACCTCTGCAAATATTTTTTTTCAGTCTATAGAACCAGCAAAAATAATTTTTGCTCTTAAAAATAGTTTTTAATTACTTAACATTTATTTTCTGTAATACAAATTCAAAATATTAATACGTATATTTTCCATAACAATTCACTTTTTAAGTCCAATAAAACATATCTTTAGAAAATAACGATCGGTTTCGATCGAGAGCTTTTTCGTCTGTACTCGAGAAAATTTTTCTGTATTCGGCGTACTCTATTCAGTCCGTTCCCGGTATATCAGCCGGCACAGACAAGAACAAGCCGGTGATTGATTTGTGATTTTAGTTATAATTACACTAGCCGCCAACAAAGGTCATCCACGTTACGTTGGCAAATCGTAGGTCTGACGCCATTTTTGCAATAATTGTGCATAAGTTTTGTTCGTTTTCCAATGGATTACACAGAGAAGCTGACTAATTGGGGACTTCAAGATTTTGTTGAAAATTTTAAGGGTAAGTACATAACGTATAATATAAAAGTATTTTATATCTACTAATTTATCGGTTTGAAATGTATTGAGCCCTCACTTTAACGTTAATTAAGGAAAAAACAGTAGATAAAGCTAAAAATCTTGCAAAGTTTTTTCATTAAGATATCAGAAATTCCTTTTTCTATTTTAATTGAACTTAGAGGCTATTTTGAGTACTGAGGGTTAAATTTATTTGTTCCAGTGACGTTAACAGATATTTCTAACAAAACACATGTATGGCAGTGTTTTTTGAGATTTTTATTAAATTAAGAAATAGAAAACAAAAATGTTTTGTAATTATTTTTTTTGTACCACTTTTTGGCAAATTAAACATGCATATCTGTAGTGTTGAGGTGTACATGAAATAACCTAGAATAAGAAATAAGAATAAGTAGAGAAGATCGCAAATTTTTATCTTTTTAGGTATACCTTATTTTATTTAATTTTGTTTGGAAATTGATAATGCACATGCCCCAAATGTTTTCTGTTTTAAATGTTCCGGCTTAAGTTTTTTTAATGAATTTTGACAGTTTTACAAAGGATTCGGGAGACTGAGTCATTTTTTGCAACAATTAAAACTGCCTGTTCAAGGTAACAAAATACTTTTTAACTGCAAGAAAAATACTGTTTAACCACTAAAAACCTACTCTTGAACCATAAAAAACTACTTTTTAGTGAGTAAAATTTTACTTTCTAACCACTAAAATTAATAAAAACTAAAAAGTACGTGTTTAGGGACTAAAAAGTAAGTTTTTTTAATGAATTTTGACAGTTTTATAAAGAATTCGGAAGACTGATTCATTTTTTGTTGCATTTAACAGTATAACATTAGCATTTACAGACCCTAAAAACCTAAATACCTGACATTAATTTTTATCTAATTTCCTAACTTACTGAGCTAGGGGAGGGGGTTTCTAGGATCCACGACTGGTGCTCAAGTTTATTAAAATTCGAAATTTGCGTTTCTGAGATAGTATTAATAAAATATAATTTTTTTCTAGATATTAAGGAAGGATCGTTTGGAATGGCCCACCTGGTAAATAGAAGAATGTTAAGTTTTTATGTTCCTACCTATTTTAGTTAATAATCCTAATGGCATGGATTTTCTTATTCCATTCTATATTATAATAAACAGAAAACAATATATTTAGAATACAATTTCTTTTAGGATTTTTCACAAAGAATAAATACCGGATTAATTTAAAGCTACTAACTGCTCATTTGAAATTTCTTGATATATATGCCTTACATTATTATACGTCTAAAGACAAATAAGTTTAAATTATCAAATAACAATTTTATATTACATAACCTACTGAATTTTTAAAATTCAAATACATTTTTAAATATTTAGCAATATTACTAATATATTTATTACAAAATAATCGTCTCTTTTATTTTTAAAACCCTTGTTTTCCTATGTTGATCTGTATTTTCACCACAGGTTAAATAAAAATTTATGTAAATTATATAGGTAGGTGTATATTAGGTAAATTTTGCTTTAATAATTATATATAGTTTCTAATGCACGGCTAAAAAGTTAATTTTTCTATTTTTACAGAACTGGTTTCATTATGTACAAATATAAAGTTCAGTTATCCTCGATAAATATGGAAATTTGACATTTAATACATGCAAAACATTCTTGTATTTCGACTTTAACTGAACTTTATTTTTTTATAGAAAAAACGGCCTAAGAGTTAAAGAAACCAGCCCTAAATAGCAAAATTTACTTTTAACCATCAACAAATACTTTTTTAAGGTAAAAATTAACTGTATAATCATTAAAATCTACTTTTTAAAGGTAAAAGGTTACTTTTAAACCACTACACACTACTTTTTAACCACTAAAAACAATTTTTTAAAGGTAAAAATTAATTTTTTATCAATTAAAACTACCTTTTTAAAGTAAAAAAATATTTTTTTATTGCAAAGAAAGTAATTTTTTAATCAGTACCTAATTTTTAACCAATAAAAACTACTTTTAATTAATAAAAACTATTTTTTAATCACTTGCCTTCCTTCTCGGATGGGGAAAAACAAAATAAACTTTTTTCTTTTTTTTTTGTGTATTTTGTTTTAAAAATTATTAGAAATCATAAATTATTTTAAAATTAGTTATTTTGTCTTAATAACCTAAAATATTTTTTTATTTGTAAATTTTCGTTAAAGAGTCGTAGAAAAAATATACTGTACAACTCGAGTGGATTGTCCACATCGCTCTCAGACACTTGAGTACTCCGCCTACGGCGTCGTGTTTAAATTTCGTCTTCTTGCGATATGGCCATCATATCCACTCTAACAAGAGTGCAACAGCACAAACTACTATTTTATACACTCCTATGGATATTGGCTTATCTACGCACAGTCTATAAAATTAAATAGCATACTATTCCATTTAACTGATTAAAACTAAAATTCTAAATGTGGAGGTGGAGATGAGGATATGGCATCTATCTTCCCCGTAAGACGCTTGGGTTTGAATCTGGACGGGTAGGAGGGAATAAATAAATTTTATCTTTTTTTTTTTCATGTTTAATTTATAAATTAGTAAAAGTCATAAATTATTTGGAAAGTCTTAATAACCTAAAATATTTTTTTAAATTTTTAGATTTTCGCTAGTGGGTCGTAGAAAAAATATACTATATAACTGAAGTGGATTATCCATATCTCATTTAGACAACTAAACACTCCACCTACAAAGTCGTACTCAAGCTTCGTCTTCGTGCGATATGACCATTATATTCACTCTTGTTGCACAAACTACTATTCCAGTTCATGTCTTTCTATCTCAAAAAACAAAGTTTGAAACTGATTGATATAATTAAAAATTTGAAATCAACGTCATATGTAGTTTAAACAGTAGATTTTAAACACCATTAATAACTCATCCGAATGAACTAATACCCTATGGTAATCAAGCACAAATTCGAAATCGAGGCACACGGTGCACAAATGAAGTTACTGAAGCTATATTTCGTAATGCCAACTAATGTAATTTTTCTCATCCCGTGCAGTAAATCTACAACTAAATTTATTTCAAATTAAAGGTTGTATAACAAAATGAAAAAAAATTATTTCTTCTAAATAGCTACATGTTTATAAATAAATACTTGTTACTGTAAATCCAACATGTCCCGCCATAGAAAAATAAAAAGAGAAGGTTTGAATAAATGGCGGGACTTGTTTCCTTGTTGGTAGTTGAACCGTAAGCGCTTAACGCGCTGCTATCACTAAATTCAAACCCGTTTTACACCCATAAAAAAATATGTTTTTAAAAATAATGACAAAGAAATCAATAATTTTACTGATTTACCTCTTTAAATTTCACTTTAATATAATGTGTGATCAAATACAGGGATAATAGTTAATAAATTTAAAGTTAAAGCTAAATTTAAATATTATTAGATGGTGTAAATCTGGCTTTGAAAATAAATTAGGTTATGTTTCTATAAATATGTCAGCCATATGTCAGCCTGATATTATTTTCATTTTCAAATGCAGGTGATACTTTTTTCAATTGTAGGTGAGTAAATTGTATTAATTGTAAGTTAGATTTAACTATAGGTAGGTTCTTAAGAAAATCATTAACTTCTGATTCATTTAAATTTTAATTGCAGAAGTAAGTATTTTTCTCACAAAACTAACAAGAAATTTTATGTTTTTCCTGCTATTATTACTCTTTGTGTTAGAGATAAATGGATCCACATTTTAAACATTTGTGGTCAAAAAAACGAAAGGAGTTGTGAGCGAAATGTGTGAAGCCAATTTACAAACAAATATTGTAGAACCCGAGATAGAACCTCATCCTAGTTTCACTCATAAAAACCATGATGAAAAAAGGCGAATGATTTGTGCTCAAAAAGTTATTGTTCAATTTTTGGGTGATATTCAATATTATATTTATCAAATAATACCCAAATATGTTCAAAAACTTATATGCTATTTAGGTCAACTTGTTAATTTAAGCATAGTTCACCTATTAAGATCATAAGTCAGATGTTTTCTATTTTTATTGAAATTTTTATACCAATTTTTATTGCAAGAAAAATGTAAGAATTTAAAAAAGTTATGACTCCTGTTAATTTTTAATTTTAAGATACACACTGCACCTTTATTTTTGTTTTGTTTTAGATATTCCTGGGTATGGAGATTTTTGGAATGTGCATAAATGTGTTTCTTAATTAGGGTGAGTTTCAAAGCCCACCTGTATTGAAGCTGAAGGCTTATTGTACCCGAAGTAGGCATTACAACTATTCTAGATTGAAATAGATGGGAAAAAGCCTTAAAGGGACAATAAGTATAAGAATATTAGAATTAGAATGATTTGTCCTTGGATTAATAAGGGATATTTAAAACATTAAATCAATTGTGTTTATAAATTAACTACTTTGACTTTTTATAAAAACTATATCCGGTTTTTTTAATAATATAAACATTGTCATGTACTATGCTGGTTATCATATTATATTTTTATTTTTCAGTAATTTAGTGTGTGATATAGTGCTTGTTATGTTCAAAATATGCAGTTAGAAGATAATGAGACACATGTAAAAACATGGTAATTCTAAATAAATTAAACTTGTTTAAAATGTGTTTTATTTTTCAACTAATTTTATTTTTCAGTTAAAACAAGTGACATTTTCCATTTTTCAACATTTACCTATAACAAAAATTCACTAAACTTATTGTTTGTTTAGTAGTTGTAAGTAGAAGTTGTCAAATAGGAAAATGTTACTTCAAATTGCTTCAAATATCTAAATTATCAAGCGCGCCAATTTTTAAATCGCTTTAATTAGTAGTGTTCTACTTTATCGACTGAAACTGACAGGTGTAGTTCAACCGTAAGCGCTTAGCGCGCTACTGTCGAGGTCAAACAAAAGGCTAGCCGCACATTGAGGGCAGCGAAGCCTAGCACAACATAGCCGACCAGAGGAAACCTTTTTGTAACGTACATGAACAAACGCAGTGCCGCATATTGCACGTAATAACTTGTAAGGACTAGACGAAGGAAAAATTTTCTTCTGCCTGTGCTGCGTCCTCTGTAAAATGAACATAGTTTTTTCGGGATTGCGGCCTGACTGCGCGCAAAGACTACACCAAAATATATAGAAATTTTAGTGTTTAGAAATTTTAGAACCAACAAAATCAGCAAAATGGAGTTGTTAATTGAAAGTGTGAGGGAAAATAGGGTCTTGTACGATACTAGCCACCAAGATTATATGAGAACAAAATATAAGGATAAGATTTGGGCCCGAATTGCCACAGAACTTAATTATTTAAATGGTAAGTGGTAGATACTTTTTTATTACTATTTATCTATTAAAAATAAAATAACGAATGACCTTAAGGTTCAAAGCTAAAGTAAAAGGGGGATGTAAAGCGGCCTCCTTTAACATATTCTTTATTTAAATAAGTAATTTGTGATAGCAACAAAAGCTTTATAATTAATTAGTAGTGACCACGTTGGACTGAATGTTGTTGCCATGGCAGAGTTCCAGATGGAGAGTTGAAGCAGTCTCTGTATTTCTCTCTGACTAAATATGCCTCGTTTGCATTTCGTATTCTGTTGGGCAGTATAGGAAGTAACTGCGAATCTGAGAGCTGCGTATCATTGTCTTCTTCGAAAATATAATTTGTACTCCCGCAGAGAAAATTATGAAGTACGCATGTGGCTATGACAATATCATCCACGGTTTCCAATTTACATTCAAAAGGTCTTCGATACATTCGAAACCTGGCTGCCAGTATTCCAAAGGCGCATTCCACAGTTTGTCGAGCTCGAGATAATCTACGATTAATTATGTCAGTAAACAAGAAACCCGGTTAAAATTAAAATTAATTAAAATTAAAATTAGAAAACTGAGCTTTTGGAAATGGACGCATCAGATTAGATTTTAATGGGAAAGCTTCATCCCCTAAAAATACATATGGTGTATTGTCTTCTTGGCCAGGTAAAGGTCTGGGAACTGGTAATTCCAAGGTACAATTGTTTATTTTTATTCCTAAATTACTGTTGCTAAATATTATCCCATCACTAAATCGACCCATTGAACCTACATCAATAGTAGTGAACCGACAGTTTGCATCTACAGTGGCCATTAGGACGATTGAGCAGTACTGCTTGTAATTAAAAAACAAAGATTCGCTTTGACCTGGTTTTTTAATTATATGTTTACCATCTATTGCACCTAGGCAGTTATAAATTTGCCATTTATTTTCAAATTCTGCTGAGATTGTCACCCAAGTATTCTTTATGGGATTCGGCATGTATTGCGGTTATAAGCATTCTCAAAGTACTTTACAAACTTCTTTAACTATTTTTGATACAGTCCTTTCCCCTAACCTATAAAAAAATCCAATGGTTCTGAATGTATCTCCTGCGGCCAAATATCCAAAAAAATTGTGAACCTAAGTAAATGATTACTAACAGATATGATTCACTCTTTTTTAGGACAGGAAGTGAACAAAATTTGAAGAAAACTAAGAGATTGCCATCGCGAGCGATGCATTGCGACGACAAGGAAAGAGAAGGAGCGGAGACGCTGCAAAGGCAATAAAGTTATGGATTTACCAGAAGCAGATGGAATTTCTTCTTTCATTTATGGCTAATAAAAACACAACAGGAAACGTTGACATTTCGCAGGATGAGAAAAGCAATACTACTGAAGATAACTTGGTTTCGCCTGCATCGCAAGACATTACTGAAGGAGCGAACGAAAACACACAAGATGACGAAGTGGACTAGGCGGGAGAACCACAATACATTCAACGTTCTAGAGGCAATACAGTCGCTACTCCTGATACACCAAATATAGGTGCCAAAAAAACGAAAAATTGATATTATGTTACACAACACCTTGGAAAATCATACAATAAGAAAGCAAAGAAAGAGACGAAGAACGAAAACGTATATCATTACTTGAAAAAAAAAATGGGTAATGAGAAAGAAGATGGTTTATACCAGTTTTTTATGGCAATGTACAATGATACTAAGAATATGTCAAAAATATCTCAATTGCGAATTAGAAGGAAAATTTTTGAGGCTGTCCAGCTTGAAGATGAAACAAATTTGGCGTTGAATTTTTCCCAAACAAGTAGCGCGTCATTGCACCCACCACAACATTGTATAGGATTACCATTACCTAGCCCTTCATCACATGGTAGTTCCACATACGAACAATTGCCAACAGCGAAGTCACCACCACAACTAAATTACGAACCACTTCGACCAACTTCAGAGCAATCTTATGCCATACAAGCAACTTCCAAAGAAGTATTTTTTCCGAAGTACTTTGGAAATTTTAGATATAATCAAAATAGTTAATGTTTGTATAATCAAAATAGAAAATGTTTGTATAAAAGTGTTCATACCTCAAACATACTGCAAGATTAGTTTCAGTTTCGAGAGGCTGTTGTGCGTTACAACCTATTCCTTGTATTTTAGTTTTAATTATGTTATGTATGTTATGTTATGTTATGTTATGTTATGTTGATAATGGGGTGTTAATACACTGCGACATAAAAGATCTATTGTGCCCCCTTCTGTCGCCACTGCACTAAGGAAATGTCTCAATGCCTATAGCGACCCTTCTAATCCTATTTTCTCAAGGAAGTGTAGGATTTGAAGTGGCTTCAAGTTAGGTAAGTCTCCCTCTTCTATTTAATATCCTCCTAGATATAGTGCCTTTGGATTCTGGAGTGCTACATTTATTATGTTATGTAGTTCTTGAAACTGTTCTTTAGTAACCCTGAAATACATTTTCATTCGATTATCATCAAGTTCACTTATTAAATTGAATTCCCCATGAGTGCTTATTTTCCTCAAATAATCGTTTTTCCATACTGATTTTTTATGTCTTTTGGACAAACTATATAAAAAGACAATATTTTCTATTTTCGAATCTGATTCCGAATCAAAAAGTAAGTTTAACTGATCGGCTGGATCCATATTTTTTTTAAAAAACTATAACGGAAACACAGGAAAAATTAACTACCTACGTTCAATATGCGGATATCGCTTTGGCAGAGCACAGGAATAGTTTTCCTCTGTAGTTCCTTCGCTGTGCTAGGCTACGCTGCTCTCAATGTGCGGCTAGCCTAACTGCTCACCTGCTTGTACTAAGTTTACCAATGCAATCGCGGCCCGTTCCTGAGGTTCCGCAGAAGACTGTTGAGCTCATGCGGCAGAAATTTGTGCTTCGACAGCTTCAATTTGTTTTCGTAGACATATCTTCTGTAGTTGGATTAGTGACTCCTCTTTTTCAGCTGTTTTAGGACCTTTACGTGTCGTGGCTTTAACTTGCTTGGAACCAGATTTGGAACTGGGAAATTCATATTCACTGTTTTGTGAGGAAACCCCAGCCTCACTGGTTACACCCGCCTGACACGCACCTGGTACCCTGTATAAGACTGGATTTTCTCCTACGTTCCATAAATCGTAGAATTTTCTCTGCCATTCAGTCAGTAAGATTTTTTGTTTCCAGTTTTTTTACGTCAAAAATTTTTGTTTTCATGTTACTGAATTTTTTAAAATTTATTTTGCATCTAGGTTTCTTCCTATTATTTAAATGAAGTCAGCAGTCAATTTTTTTAGTGCATCTTCTTTTTTGTTTTTGATTTTTGGTGTCATTCTTTTATTAAACAAAATTTGATAATCCTCAAGGAGAGTAGCAAATAACAATTGTTCATTTTCATCCTTGCCTAACTCCTTTGTCGCTTCGGAATCAGAAGAGTCACTGATACTTGTAACTTTCCCAAAATAGTTTAAGACTAAATGTGAATCCATTATTGCAGGCACTGATGGAAAAACAAGTTCTAACACAATTGTTGTGGCACGCCGCACGACTGTAGTACATACTTCAGTTAAGTAGTGGGTACTTCTGTTGTCCTGTACAGTTTAGTGTGTTCTTCGTAGGCGAAGCAGATACTTCCATGTAAAAGCAAATGCTACAAGGTAGATACTTTTGGGTGAAGCAACAGCATTTACTACTTTTTATGCATTCTACGCATTGTTAAGCCTTATCCCCTTTTCTTTCCTAAATTTCGTTATTTTAAAGACAAAGATGCATTTTAATAAAATATTTTTGTGCCAATACTATTCCTATTTCTTCGAAAAAACTACGACATATCGGGGTTTACAAAATGCGATCACCTGAGAGTCAGCAGTAGCAGAAGCTCGAGTCCAAATATAGTTTTGAGAACGTATATTTTGTTTAACATTGTTTTAAACTGCCACCTTAAACATTATGTTTTAAAACACTCTAATTACATTCTTTTACGAAAGTATTGCCTTTTGAAAAGTTCTATATGTTTTACTTTATCGTTGAAATTCTTGACGAAGAGATCCTAGACTTCTGCATTTTAGATATCCATTATATATCAATTAATGGATGTACACTGCATATGTTAAACATCTATGATATAACCGGTGGTTACCCATAAACCTCTACTAAAGATGCCCATACCCAAGCAGCAAAAAAATGCTCAAAAGAGTTATATAAACAACTATATAACAATTTGTTATAAAAATTGTATATTTTAAAAGCATTGTATAGATGCACTTATAAACACGGAAAAGGCGCAGGTTTATAAAATAAATGTGATTGTTAACAGTTTTATTATGGGGTATAAAAGTAAGTATAAAACATTCTGGAGTATGTTATAAAAATTTTATATAACTTTTCAAAATTATATTATTGGAACTATCAACATACCTACAAAATAAGTTTGTTTTTGAAACTACTATTATATAATAGTTTTATGGATATTATATATTTGTTTTATAGATATGGCTTACGACCATATTAAAATATTTAGAAACGACTTATAAAATTGTTGTTTAAGAGTTTTATAATTATTTTATAATACACAGAATCAATTTATTCGCAACATTTAGATTTTATGCGACACAATATAGTTTTACAGTTATGTAAATTAAAATTAAATTGTGGTGACAAAGACAAAACAGATTTTTAAGATGCTCAGAATAAGCAAATATGTAATGGCGATAGTTTTCATGTAATAAACTGTATGACTATTATTTTCACTGTTTATCCAGTAATTTCTTTTGTCACACAAATTTTACTGACATTATATATGCCTAATTATGGGAAAATTTTCACGGGCCCTGAATTTAATTAGTTGTTATTAAAAAAAATTACTTTAATAATTTAATTGTTTCAAAAATTTACCTAAATTAGTAAATATTGATAGTGTCTATTGTACAAAGTATTTGCTTATTTTCGATATCTGAAAAAACTAGTGTAAAAATTTATTAATAATTTTGAAATAGTTTACACATAAAACATGGTAGACATTATATTTACTGTTTGATAAACGTATCTAAGATGAAGTCAATCAATTTGTTGTTACGGAAACAATTATGTAACTAAACTATAGTGTAGTTGTTTCTAATAAAGCAATTATATTTCTAAATTGTTATATAATGCTTATTTTTAAGACACGTTCGTTTTATAATTGGAAATGACGTAATTTATATCTCCTTAGGTACTTTCGCATTTCCAATGTTACAATATTTCTAATAAATTGAAATAATTTTAATATTATTAATCTAAATTGAGGTCTAAATCTTAATCTTCATTATTTATATCATAATATGTTTAAGATTTATATTTGCGATTTTCACTAGATTCCTAATTTTTTATCCTCTTCTCATCTAAATTTAAAAAAAAGCTTCATTGCATTTAAAATTTTCGAGAAAAATGGGAACATTGTCAACTTTTTCATGCATTTTTTCATGGCCATTTTCATTGCAAAAATTTTTTCGCCGAATATATACGCTGATCTCTTTCTGAGATATTGCCAGCGTCCATTTTTAGATTCCCACCCGGTACATAATAGAATCTCAAAACAAATTCGAGAGACGCTAAATATATATACATATATCTTATCCAGACTGAGGCCTCATGGACCGGAAAATGATATATATTAGGACGTTGAATTTTCAGGTATATATTTTGACAGACTAAACCACGTAGAGGATCTTCACAAACCTTGGTTTATAAGAATCAATCCAAATAAAATTTTGATCAGGGCTTACAATTAAATTAATTACAAATCAAAATTAAAAAAATATAAATTGTTATGTTATTATCTTTATTGTTTTAATTTATTATTATAGATATATTTTGTATTACTTACCTTTTATCCTTTTTTAATCTTTTTCCGGCTTGTCTTTGTTTCGAGCAAACAGATTCTCTCTCTCAAGGGCGGTTCAGTTAAATATGACAGCTTAATTGTAAATTAATTTTTTTCTTAATTGTATACCTTGATTGAAATATTGTCCTTTTTTATTTAATTTTACCATACTATATTTTAAATTGAAATAAATTTGTTTAATTTTATACACAAATTAACCATTAATACCTTTTTTTTTTAAATTAACATAAATTATTTAATAAACACTTAACAAGAAATACTTACTTAATTATCTAAAATTATATATCGTTAAAATCATTTTAAATATTTAAATTGGTATTTAAATTTACTGTTAAAATAATTTCAACTTCTTAGTTGAATTAGGCCTAATCCCTTTAGAAAAAAAAAAAAAACTTAGGACTATCTATTTTATAAAGTACAATTTTAATTTTTAATAATTATTGTGTAATTCATTAGATAATTACTTTATCCTACACGTTGCGCCATCTATTAACAATCTTAGTAACTTTTAATGTATAATGAACTGAGCAGATCAATCAGGGTTCTTTAGGTGAACCTCCATCATGTCAAGGCGTCCACCGCTACAGTATGTAGGAGGTTCGACAAAGAGGGTCTAGATTTGGCCCTCTTGCAAGAACCCTCGTTACATGGCGGGAGGGTAGCAGGCCTAAAACCCAACCAAGGTAAGATTCTGTACAACGAAAGGTCTAAAAGACCACGCGCATGCATCTTATATAACAATAGGGTAAATTGTGTACTAATACCGGTGCTGTGCACCGCTGATATTGTTACAGCTCTCCTAACTACGCCGACAGAGGAAGGAACAAAAAGATGGCTAGTCTGTTCTGCATATTTCCCAGGCGAGGAGCTATGTCCCCCGCATATAATGGGCGAAATAGTCTCATATGCGGCAAGGGCTAACCTCCAACTCATCATAGGATGCGATGCCAATGCCCATCACACCATTTGGGGAAGCACGGACATCAACATAAGAGGTGAGTCTTTATTACAATTCATCTTATCCGAAGGTTTACTAATTGCTAATATAGGTAACAAACCAACTTTCGTCACGGCAATGAGAAAAGAAGTCTTAGATATGACTCTGTGCTCGAGTAAAGCAAGTGATAACATTTCAAAGTGGCATGTGTCAGACGAACCATCGTGCTCAGACCACAGACAGATTAGATTTGATCTAATTACCCCACCTCGAATTTCAACCAAATACAGAAACCCTAGAGAGACGAACTGGGAAAGGTATTCAACATCACTTGGAGAGTATCTCGAAGAGGGTATGGTGGAAATAACAGGTGAACAAAGCCTTGACCGAGCAGTAGACCAAGTAAGTAATACTATTATAACCGCTTACGAGGAAAACTGTCCGGAGAAAACAAGGCAGCAAAGAACAAAAACAGTCTGGTGGAATAAACACTTGGAACGCCTTAGAGGCGAAGTGCGAAGGCTATTTAATAAAGCCAAGTCAACCGAAGACTGGGCCATTTAAAAGGCTAAACTCACGCAGTACAACAAGAAGATAAGAAAGGCTAAAAGGCAATCGTTATCTGAAACACCCACATGCTCTAGAATCCACAAAGTCTTAGCTAAAGAGGGTGCTGCAAACCAAGTAGGATTTCTCAGGAAAGATGACGAAACCTATACGAAAACCTTCGAGGAAACGTTAACAATGCTCACAGAAGTACACTTTCCGGCCGCAGAAATGTTGCTAGACCCGATAGTAGCATACAGCCCTCAAAGAAGGTCTCGTAGGCCAACTCCTTTGGAATGGAGGCTAGCTACAGAAATATCGAGGCCGAACAAAATTAGATGGGCTACAAACAAATTTCAATCATACAAATCCCCAGGAGTAGATGGAATATATCCCATTCTACTACAAAAGGGACAGGAAATTCTAATTCCACATATGTGTCGCATATTCAAAGCATGTACAGCCTTGCGTCACATACCAAAGGCGTGGCAAAAGGTGAAAGTCATATACCTCCCTAAAGTAGGAAGGTTTATTGACATGACGCCAAAGTCGTACCGCCCAATCAGTCTATCATCATTCATTTAAACCCACTTTATTAGTTATGAGCTCATTCGTTTTTCCTCTCTATTTTAGACCTTACCTGATGATGAGGATCTGATCCTCGAAACCGGTCGTAATAAAATACTCTTGTGAGATCCTAAGGACCACCCTCATTTGATTTACCTTTTTTGAACTTATAACTCACACATGGCTACCACCTTCAACTTTAATATCATCATTCATGCTGAAAACGCTAGAAAGACTAATAGATAGATATATACGAGACGAAATACTGAGAGAAAATCCTCTCAGCGACCGTCAATATGCATATCAGCCAGGAAAGTCAACCGATTTGGCCCTGAATGATCTTAACAGGCTATTGTCAAAATCCCTGGAGGATAAAGAAATGGCAGTAGCAACTTTCGTAGATATTGAGGGAGCTTTTAGTAATGCTTAAACAAGATCTATAATTAAAGCATTAGCAATAAAAGGGGTACCAGTAGTCCTATGTCAGTGGATAAAAGCCAGCCTAGAAGAAAGAGTAATAACATCATCTCTAGGCGAAGCTACATTGACAGCTAAAGCAGGCAGGGGCTGCCCCTAGGGAGGAGTACTATCACCCCTTCTCCGGTCAGTCCTAGCGGATGAACTTATAAAAAGGCTAATATCTGCAGATTTTTACTGCCTAGGGTATGCCGATGACCTGGCGACCGTCGTAAGAGGCAAGTTCGCAGGTACAATATCGGAGCGCACACAAACCGCTCTAAACATTGTCGACGAGTGGTGCAGAGAGGAGGAACTAACAGTAAACCCTCACAAAACCACAATAGTCAACTTTACAAAACGAAAAGTACCAACAGGACTAAAGTCACCAGTACTGAAAGGAGTGAAGATTCCATTCGCTCAAGAGGCCAAATACTTAGGAGTCATCTTTGACCACAGGTTAACATCGAATCAACACTTGCAAAAAGTCACCCAAAAGAGCATAACGTCCTTCAACTTATGTCGAAGGTTGTGTGGAAAAAATTGGGGATTACAACCAAAAATGTCCCTGTGGTTATATACCAGAGTCATAAGGCCGATGATAACCTACGGGTCGGTGGTATGGTGGCCAAAGACTCGGCAAGCTGGAGCCATTCGACAGCTCAATGGTATTCAAAGGCAAGCATGCCTGAGTACCACGGGAGCTATGAGAACGACTCCAACAGCAGCTATAGAAGTCATGCTAAACCTAACACCACTACATATATTCATTCAAGGTGAAGCCAGGTCTGTCACATACAGACTGCACAAAGGTTCATCGCTCATAAGCAGTTTGCATGGACGCGACTACAGCGAGCTATAAAAAGAGTTGGAAAACGACCAAATAATGGGAATGCCTTCAGACGAAATGCTTCCAAAGTATAGCTTTCAAAAGCAATATAAAGTAAGTATACCAGACAGGGAAGCGTGGACGGGAGGACCTCCTATTCATGCAGATCTCACCTGGTATACAGACGGCTCCAAAACCCATGAAGGTTCAGGAGTAGGTATATATAGTACCAAGCCAAAGACAGGAATCTCACTGAGCTTAGGTAAACATGCGACATTATTCCAGGCAGAAATAGCAGCAATACATCACTGCGCAAAAGAAGTATTAAGACAGAAGGTAAATGGAAAAACCATTGTCATATACTCAGACAGTCAAGTGACGTTAAAAGCACTCAGTTCCATGCAGGTACACTCAAAGCTTGTGTGGGACTGTTTGGAAGCCCTAATAGAGCTGGGTAGTCAAAACAGATTAACCTTAGCCTGGGTACCAGGCCACAGGGGACACAAAGGCAATGAAGAGGCTGATTTACTAGCCCGAGAAGGAGCTTCAAATGCTCTTATTGGCCCAGAACCCTTCTGTGGTGTAACAAAAACAACTATCAGAACATGCACAAAGCAGTGGATGTTTAAAACATTTTAGGAGTGGTGGAAAAACTCACCAGGACAGAGACAGGCCAAAAAGTTCTTAAAAGGACCATCGTCTAAACTCACCGAGCATCTACTAAGCCTTAATAGGAAAAATACTAGAATACTAGTAGGTCTATTAACAGGGCATTGTAGGCTTAACAAACATATGTTCAATATCGGTCTGACAGAAGAGGCCTTGTGCCGATTCTGTCAAGAAGAAGAGGAAACGGCAGAACACGTATTGTGCTACTGCGAAGGTCTAGTAAGACTGAGATTCCTTACACTTGGAGAAGAAAAACCAAGGGCAACTAGCTATACCGGAGAACTACTTCCCAGTCTATGGAGTCTACTACAAAAGACCGCATTAGACAAGGTACTCTAAACAATGATTAAAGGACATCCACAAAAGATCTGAAAAGGTCGAGGTGGGGGAGGCCACATGGCCCATAGTCCTAATTAAATTTAATCTAATCTAGTTAATATTGACAACAGAAAGAAAATTTGTTGTTTGTTTCTTATTGTCTGTATAAAATTTTTATCTACATATATTCGGTAAGTACTATTTGTAAACCTTTTGTAATAAGCAAATATAGTTAATATCATTTTATTTAACTCCAGTTCATGTATTAAAAAGAAATTATTTTAGCATTACACTTATCTGGTATGTCTTCCTTCCACGACCAACACAAGGATTCCATAAACTTGAATTTACAGTCAAAACTAGAAATTCTGATGAAGAAAGATTCCAATTTCTGATCCTCGTCTTAACTATGAAGGTACGAATCCAGTTTATTTAGCTTAATAGTACATTACACTTAATTATTATCTAATTTTTGACAATTTTTAAGACAAATTTATTTCAAAAACTTATCTTACTAATCTCTTAAAAATTTGTAGATGCTGACTCTTTGACAAGAAAAAAATGTCTGCCAAAAAAAAATTGAAAATGTTTATTCCCCGTTGTTAGGGACTCACCAACGAAACGACGGAATTCCTATCATGGTTCTCTTTGTATTACACATTTTATGTAGTTTATTTTGTAACGTCATTTCGATCAAAGGTATTTCTAATTATTATTCTTATTTAATGATAGTTTTTTGCTAATTATTTAAGACTACCTGTCAAAATTGATTAACATATTCTGAGATACTACAGGGTTGTTCATTATTAATAAATATCATTAGATTAATTTGTTTGCACGATTGTCAGTTTTAGTATTTTAAGTCTGACTGTAAAAATTACTTCAAATATTTTAGAATCATACAGGGTTGTTCATTATTAATGAATATCATTAGATTAATTTATTTGCACGATTGTCAGTTGTAGTATTTTAAGTCTGACTGTAAAAATTACTTCAAATATTTTAGAATCATACAGGGTTGTTCATTATTAATGAATATCATTAGATTAAATTGTTTACTTTCATTCGATATTTTATTTTCTTAATATTTATTTATATTCTTGTTTTACTTTTCCTATATTGCATTTCTTCACAATATTTTTAAGTATACAGTTTATCGTCTCCGCATCGTGCAGTATTGGGATCGCGTCTGGAAGTAGGAGTCCTGTCTCAGCCCGACCAATATAGTTAGACCTGGATCCTGTTTGTCTTTTTTATTCAAATATTTATATTTTATTATAATCCATAAACATTTTTAAATTGAAAAATCGGAATGGAATAGAAATTTAAACAAAAATATATGTGTCGGTTCTAGAGTACATCTAAACCGCCATTTTTATTCCAATTTTACAAAAAAATAGGTAAAACATTGTATTTCTGTAATAATTTATAAAATAATTGCTTAAACTACAGAATCTTCACCATTTTCTCTACGCATGTTGTATGCCCAGTATTTTAATATTATAGAAATTTACTCTACAGATATGTCTTTTGCGGCGAAGTCGTACTTTTTTCCTGACAAAACAACATGAATTGGTTCCAAATTGATTTATGGGTTTAATGGTATTAATTAAATTATTTTATCTATCCTATCCATAGAAAAATCTCAAAACTTATTCATTTGTATTGTTAGAATAGATTGAAAGTGTCAAATAATAAAATTAAGTTGACATACGTAAAACACAGGTTTGTTTGAAGACACTGATGGCCTTGCTAGATAATACGATTTTTATACAAATGTTTAATATAAACGTCAACAAAGATTGGTATTTTTATGATTAATTTTTTTGTATATTGACAAAATATTCTTATAACAATGACAACGCCACCCATAAACTACTAGATATACCTGGGTATGTATCCTATAAAATAATACCACATTATAGGTTTTATAATTTTTTCAGTCATTTTAGTGTAAAATTTTTCGTATCTGCAACCCCGCATTTGGTAATCTTTGACAGAATTTTTTCTAGTTGCCAATATTAGCAAAACGGAGCGTGACAGTAATATTATTACACTTCATGCGATTATTATAAATCACTAATAAAATACTTTTACTTTATACAAAGGCATGTTAATATAAAATTATCGTATAAGGCTCGTGTACATATCGTATACGCACTTAATACGTTTGTGATGTTTTGAAAATAAAAACATAACCTTAGTTTTGTTATTTAGTCCGGGAAACGCCAGTAAACACCATTGTGCATTTTAACCAAATTGACTTCTCGAACTGTATTCAACAACGTTCTTGGGTTCTTTCAATAAAAATTTTAAATAGCCCCTTTAACGCGGCGTGCTTAATATTAAATCAAACAGCCCAAGCTCGGATTTGTTCATTTGTTTTACAGTTTTTACTGGTTTCAGTCAATATAGCATTATCCTCATCATCACTAAATTTTAGAGCATTGCAGAAACCTGGGCTACTACTACTGCTATCATTATTGATCTAAACATATGTTTTCTTGATCAGACTCACGACTACAATGTATATTGGCTGATTCTTCAGTACAGCCCTTACTCGGTCCTATTATATCAGCATTAACTTTTTGGATATATTGTACCCTAGTAACTGTGCTACTCAAAATCCTCTCATAATTTGCTTTAATTTTTTTTTTTTTCGAAAGTATCCGCTTCTTTTACGGTTTTTCCACGTACTGGAAGAAATTAAAATGAAAAAGTTAGGTTAGACTAAGTGAGCCTAAATAATCAAACCCTCTTTTAAGATGTTTTAATTTTATAAGAGATTTATAAATGTTTTAATAGGTCTTCTTTTGCAACAGTTATAAAACTGTTATTTAAAAGTATACAAAAATATCAAATTATCGCCGAGTATAATTTGTTATATTAGAGAGTTATATAATTACATATAAAATTTCGTTTAAGCGTGTAATAAAAAGTGTTTTATACGTATCTGGAATATAAGTATAAAACACTTATGAAACACTTATAAAATATATTACACTTAAGCAAGAATAATCATATAAGGAGTGTTCTATAAATATTTATAAGTCATTACATTTTTCTGTTTTAAACATGTTTTAAAAGTAGTCTTATAATTATCTATATAATAAAATATATTACTCTCTGAGACATATTTAACTCTTGGGCAACAGTTATATGTTAAATTAGTGCCTATTGTACCATTTATACGATAAATATAAAATAATTTTCTTTTATAATCATGCCTCCGTGCTGCTTGGGTAAGATCCACTGGATATCCACGATATCCTGTGGATGTATTGGATATCTACAAAAGATATCACTGAGATTTAGTGTGTTATCTGGTATAAAGTTTATTTCGCAAAATAGTTTAATTATTAATAAAAATCATGAACGGTATTTAACGATATTATTGTTTACAGTAATAAGTATTGCCTACCTATTGGTACGAAATATCAATTATTAAATAACTACACGTGAGTGGACTACGTTTACACAGTAATAATTTTCGTTTATAAGTCGGTAATTCAAACGGTGCTTTTAGGAAATTGAAAATTCTACACTATATGTTACTTCATAGGTACAATTTGTAAATAATTTACAGAAAAACTTTAACTTTATTCTATTATTTTCATGTATTTATTAAATTTGTAATTTAAGTACAAATTCAATAAGCAAAATAAATAATACTAAAAAAATTATTTTGTTTTCCAGGGGTTGGTTTACATATTTAGTATTTTATATTATCATAAAATTTTATCAATAACTATTAATCTTGTTTCCTTCATTTTTTTATTTATCTTTAATTTTTTTTGCCAGGAGAGTTTTCCCAAAATCCAATCAGTTCATCTCAGGCCAAAATAAAGCTTAAATTTAAAATTGAATGTGTTTTCTTTATCCGTTTTTGAGTTTTACACTTTTTCTCAAATATCTCGAATACGGTCTATTTTAGAGAAATTATGTATGGAATAAAAATTTGATATTTTTACATATTGTCAAATTTCTGAATAAGGAACATTTTATGAAAATTTTGTATGGGACAAAAATTATAGAGAATATTATTATATTATTCCTTAAACGTAAATAACAGACATATTTTACAAAATACAAAAAAGACATTTATAAAGTACCCCTTTAGATGTTCCGACTCTACCCAAACAATTCATTGCAGGCCGGAATAAAAATTAATTTTAAAATTTGGTGTTTTTCTTTGTATCCATTAATGAGTTATCGTGGATACAGACACACACAGACACACAAACAGACATCATCGCGAAAATAGTCGTAAAAATCCGTCGAAAACTCGTGGTCGAAAAAAATCATGATTCCTATAATTTCCTTATCTGTATACAGATAGGAAAGTAAAAATTAGATTTCATTTGATACTTTATTTATTAAGATACGTTATAAACGTTCAAATTGACCGAAATTATAACTATTTACACCAGGTGAAAAATAGCCACCCATATTTTTTAAGTTTCTTACATAATTGTATCTCTCTTTGATATAATTTATATTTTATTTTCAAAACAATAGTAAGAAAGTGTTAGAAAAAAATTAAATAAATTTTAATTAAAATTATGCATTATAGACTACAAGCCCATCGAGCATTTCAAGGAGTCATTTGATCCAGAATAAATTACTTATAATCAATACTACCATATGTAACAACAACTTTAAAAACCGTCAATTCTTGTTGTTACAGGTGAATACACATTTAAGCTAAAGTAGCTTATGAGGTAACTAAGTAGGTAATGAAAAAATAATGACCTACGACCTAATGCCGTACAAAAATAGCAATAACAGGAACCAGGAAAATTTTTGATTTTCCTAAAATATTTGCCTGATTTTTGGCGACTTACTAGTACGGCATTTATACACTAAGATTTTAATGGTTACATAGATAACTCTTTTAGCAACGCCGTACATATTTGCTGACAAATTTACTAATTCTAATTCTTTTTTATGAAATAATGACATTTTTGGCCATATTTGATAATTAATTTTCCATTATACAGGGAGTGCTTCATTACCATTTAATTTATTTATTTTTGACTTAATAATTATTATTGTTTAACTTTTGTGTTTAAACCATTAATTTGTTAAAAATTGATTTTCTATTATGCAGGAGTGCTATTATTACCGTTTTATTTATTACTATTTGACTTAAAAAATTATTATTGTTTAACTCTTGTGAATAAATAATTAATAGGTTCAAAATTAAGTTTCTATTGTACAGGAAGTGCCCGTGGCTCCAATTTTTATAGTGATTTTATTTTAGTTTTAAATATAATGTTGTTAACAATTCCTGTGCCTCTTTTCTTTTTTTAGCAAAATGCGTTAGCAAACTGGCGTCAGAGTAACTCTTGATCTAATTTCACCATCTCAGCGCCAAACACGACGTCCTCCTTTACCGCAGGTAAAGCTTGAAGTTTGTTACAAGAATGTCTACTAAATCAAATTTAATAATTAGTCTCTATCTTATATATACTTATTTCAATATTTTACAAGTCATTAAAGTCTTTAATTTTCAAACGTTCCCCCTGTTAACTCAACAAGAATATTCTAAATTGTTAATTTGTGGTAAAACTAGAGGTCCTACGGTATGAATATAGAACCACTTATGCAAACATCCTTTAGATTGCATCAAAAGAATAATTAAAGTTTTTAGTATTTAGGTCTTTTATACTTAAAATATTTTCCGCAATTTTTGCTTCACTTTGTATCATATTTATGGCTTTTACTGAATAATTGTCTTTTATACCCCTTTTTATTTTCTGCATTTTAAGGGCGGGTGTGGGCAATGTATTTAACATAGGCATACACAATGTTCTTTCAATGACTTATTAGCTCAAACTACAACAAGGAGAAAAGTGAAAAAATTCCTGTTGATAATAGGTATATAACTGTTCAATAAAGGTTCAATAAAGGTTCAATAAAGGTTCAATAAAGGTTCAATAAAGGTTCAATAAAGGTTCAATAAAGGTTCAATAAAGGTTCAATGAAGGTTTCAGGGATCGTTTAAAAATAATTCCCAAATATGGTAATTTTTACGATGAAACAAAGCTAATAATATACCAGTAATAATTACCCGACGATGAAAATAATTCTTCTTTGGATAGGTTATATATTAAAGCAACAAATGTCACTTAAAATATCTAAATTAATTGCGTCAATTTCCTTAAAAGCTCATTGAAGTAAATTTTGGAAGAAATTATCTAGCATATGAAAGAAAACTTCCTAAAACTGCATACGAGTAGACACAGGTTAATTCGGAGCTTCTCTAATAGATGGCGCTAAATTTGTCTCGAAGATAAATTCAAATACGCAGGTCCTTATTTATGAGTTTACTAATATGCATCATTTCAGTTATTAAGTTGATTTGTATTCGATTTTTTTAATTTTGTAAGAATTAATATATGCGCAAGCATAAAGGATATGTAAGTAATGAGGGAAAGCTCTAACTGAATACCTCGAGATATTCTTTTACGTTTTGGAATTCGGAAAATGACTAAAGGGCCTCTTAGTGCGTAATTGTTCAATATATCAATTTGTGTTATAGACACGCAAACAAGTTTCAAATAAAAGTTATATGGATTTGAAAAATAAATATTTTAAAAATATTTTTGGATATACAGGGTATTGCGTTTTTGCCTGGCAAATAAAAATGTGTTTTTTAGATAGAGTACCCTGTATTTTATTTTATATTTAGAATATTTTAGTAATACTGTATTTAATCCTAGAATATTTTTAAAAAATATTACAGTATTGCCAAGCAATTAATTTTTTTTGAAATTAGAGAATGATGCAGACCCCAAATTAAATTATCATAATTTAGGTAGGTTTACATTGATCTCAAAATTGTTTAATATACAGGCTTATAAGATATTAGAGAGTTATTGCAAGTTCACTTAAAGTCAGTCACTACTTACATTCTAAAACTGACTTTAATAAAGATTGTGCCTGTCCTTAATTGTGGATGTTTAAGATAGTGGCGACTTTATAGTTTTCGGGTGCGCTCGCCAACATTCGTATCAAATTTTTTATTAATAAATATGTAATATTATCGTCATCTAAACCTTCTAAAATGGTAATTTCTAATGCCTCTTTTTAAAATTTTTAAAATGAAGTTTAACACATGTATAAGGACAAGGACTCTAATGTCAAAATTTTAGGTTTTAGCATTGAGTAAAAGAATATAACAAGAGAAGCAATGGTTGTGTTAAAACGCGTACCCTACTGCTCTCTCATCGGAAGTCTCTTTCATGGCGAATACCGCACCTCTCTGCCTACAAACCCGGCGTCCGTACAGTGGCGACAATTATTGGATTGTAGATTTTTATTTCACAGTAGGTACACAGGCAAATTGCCAAATTGTGATTTCTTTAAGAAATATTGAATTATCGCACAGTTTATATATTTATGCTTCTGTTAAATTTTATTATTCAGAATTTAAAATTAAATAATAAATAACTAGATTAAATAAAGAGTTTTATATTACCTACCTAAGTAAATAATAAACGGAGAACATGAATGTTATTTCTAATAATTGTAGTAATGCATCTAAAATATGAAGTGATCTGCAATAAATTATATAATTATTTACTATTTCTAAAACAATATTAAAAAATGTCAAGTTTCATTGAATTAATTTATCAAAAAATAGTACCTACTATTTATGTGCATAGGTAATTTTAAAATGTAAAATAAATCCACTTTTTAATAAAAAAACATGTTACCAACAAATATTTTATTAAAAAAAAACTTAAACTAAATTATTTACAGGGACTTTTATTCTTAGACGTAAACATAAACTGAAAAGAAACTGGAGATATATACCAAATATTAGTTTATAAAGAAAGTGCAACTAAAAATTAAACAAAAAAAACAACTATAATTTTTAATTAATTTATAATGAAAAAACCTGCAGAAAATTAAATTTACAGATAGTGTGTTTCAGTCGCATACGTAAACCTATCAAAATTAAAAGAAACTTCATGTTTTGAACTGAAAATTAAACAATAACAATTTGTAAAATTCTTTTATAATCAAAAATAAAACAAAAATGTGTTTCATTCCTAAATTCCCAAATTAATCAGAATAAAAATTGGAGAAAAGGATATTAAAAATTTAGAACAAAACATCGTTAGGTACTAAAAACTTTAAAAAATAGATTTGTATACAGTGTGTCTACTTAAGTTGGACTCATATGCAAAACTTTTTTTAATTGGTTTCGTGAAAAAAATTTATTCTTGATAAAAAGTTTTGCATGGTCCAAAATATGTAATATAATCATCAGATATCATATTTTAACAGATAAGAGAGATAAATTGAGTATTGAAATGTATAACCACAATTAATTTATAATGTAAAACGTAAATAAACACCAAACCTGAATTTTCATACTAACTGGCTGTAATTGCATATTTGAATATAACTTTTAATTCAAAATAACTTTACCTTATAACATTCTTCCGTATTGTGAAAAATAAAGGACTTTACTCTGGAGTAAAATTTATATTCTTTGTCGAATTCCTATACGTCTTAAAAAAATTGATATCTGATGATTGTATTATAGGTTTTGGACCAGGCAGAACTTTTTATCAACAATAATTTTTTTCACAAAACCAATAATAAAAGAGTTTTCCGTATGAGTCCAACTGAAGTAGATTGTATATATGAATTGATTTTTTTTTATTTTGATGATGACAAAATGATTACTTTTCGATGTGGTTTTGGGAACTCAGACCGAAGCAATAATTGTTTTCTATCTTGTTTGGCCATTTTCCATTTTAAATGTCGAAACATATATATTAAATGTTAAAAAATTATACTTGTGTTATTAGGATTTTATAAATAGTGATTTATAAGAAAAAATATTTCTCTTTTCAATTATTTAAAATGTATACAATAATTTCTTATATATAACCCATTCTGCTTTTCTGAGGTAACTTTTGAAGATAAGTTGAACATTTTTAAGCTGTTTTTCGAAAAACTGTCAAAGAAAAGGTAATACAAACGAATGTATTATATACAGTAAGGATGAAAATTGTACCCTACTCTATTTTAACTTCTTAATAAAAAAGGATAATGACAAAACAAAAGAGATATAATATTTTTGTTATAACTAGCTTTAAATTTTCTAATGGAAAGTAGGGTCATGTGATATCTCATTTGAAAGATATTTTTTATATTTTTACGTTATATAAACTGATTTAGGTTTTTATGATTTTACAGAAATTATATTAAATAAATTCATGAAGTAGGTTATATTCTTTTTTTTTATTTACCGCTTCAACCTCAAAGGATCATTACCGGAGGTATAATACCTTATAAATGCTGTTTTTTACAATAGTATACAATGGAAAATTAACATTTTGGCTAGTATACAGTAAATGTCAGTATCTTTTATAAATGTAAGTAATTTTTTACTGTTGGAGGGATTTAACACTGCACAAATGTCAATTTTTTGTAGCTGGTACTTTGTTCTTATACAGACATGTGCCTTTACTAATAAGTTACATTTTTGATAACTCTCGTATTAATAATTATTTTTTATTACTAAGAAAACGCTTCTCGTATTTACTAAAACAAATAAATCAAGAATATCGAAGGTGATTTAAAAACCACTTGACGTATTAAATTTTTCATAGTTTCTTGGCAAAAAAAGCTTATTAAAAAAGTATCTTCTAACAGTATCTAACATTTCTAGGATTATTGCGGCACACGAAGATTATCAAGAATGAATTTTTTTGTGAAAACAAAAAAAATAAAACTTTTTGCTTTGACGTAAATATAATCAAAATATCTTTCAAATGAGGTATTACATGACAGCTTTCCTTTAGAAAATTTAGAGATAGTATCACCTTCTATTTTCCGTCTCAAGTAAAGTGCATCTCATTATAACAAAAATATCATAATGTTTCTCTAATTTCACATCGTTTTTGTTTTATGTCTCTATCTTCTTGCATTTTGAAAACATACTACAAAATGCTTTCATTTGACATCGCAGGATTGCTCCAATTTAAACTCTTCCCCCCTCCCCAACTGACTTAATCTGGGCCACTTATTACTTCAAATTTCAATTGTAAAACGACTGTGAGTCATAAGTGTTTTTTATTGCCAAATTTAGGTACTAATGCGCAAATTACTTTGTTTTTGTCTTACAAATTTTACCGTTTTTTCATGTTTCGTCTTTTTCAAATTTAAATTTGATATTGTTTTATCACGAGAGAAACGAGACAAGACGAGAGAAAGTCTCTCTCAAGCGAGAGAAGCGCCTTCTCACCGAGACGAGAGAAAAGCTCTCTCGAGCGAGACAAGCGCCTGCTCGCTCAGACGAGAGAACAGATTTCTCTCGCCCTACGAGACGAGAAAGGCCACTCTATCGTCTCGTTTTGTCTCGCGGCATCACTAATTTTGCATTTCCTTTCATAAAGGCGCCTAGGGTGCTTAGTTAAGAATTTTTTGGAACAACACATTTAAATGTATATTTAAAGTGAAGAAAATAACATTTTTTTTTAATGGAAGAACAGTTTGTTCGCGAGATTAACAGATATATTTTTAAAAATATATTTTTTCTACGACACATCTACTAAAATAAAAAAAATGGAAATGATAATGAATTCATAGATTTTGTTACCATGAGTCTAAAAAGGTTTGCGTTGCAATTTCCCCTGGAGTATTAGGAAGTTGTTTAACTATAGGAAATGTTAAATTAAAGAAATTAATACTGAGTGTTCAATTATTTTTTTGTTGTAGGACCTTAACAATAATAAATAGAACTAATAGAAATAAATACCTACAAAAAGTTTAGTTTTCGATATACAGGATATCCAAATTAAATTTTAAAAGGAAGAGTTAAATAGAAAAATGACAATGCATGAAATTGTGTGGCAGGTAAATATTTTAAAATTTTTGTGATAAACAATAATTAGCTACCTATAATAAAAAAATCCTAATCTATTATTTTTTTTGCTTGGATAGGCGAGTAAGTGTTCTAATTAAAACGAAAATGAAGAAAAAATATATACATATATATCTCTTTTAAATATGACCGTAATTAAATACGATTAGTATGTTTACCTGGAGTTAAATTGTTAATAAACCTAAATCCTTTAATTGCATTTAACCGGTTTTTAGTGGGAAGAACAACCAATAATGGTATTTTAATAACAATTATCTTCTAAATGCCTAAACAAAATAAATGAATGTTTTCTTAGAAAAATAAAGATCTTTATTGATTCTTTTTACCTAAATAGGATTAAAAATTCCAATACGTTGTTAAAGTCCATTATTAGAATTATGAGACAGTTTACAATATATTTTAAATAGTGGATATGCATCATTGCCTCCTTCCTTAAAATAAACATCTACTGGGTTTTCTATTTAAGTTAAATAAATTGTGTTCTTTTTAAAAAACCAAACTTTTGGAACTACGTATACAGGGCGTAATAAAAATAATGCAATAAAATCTAGGATTTTTACGTTACGCTTAAATTAAAACTTAAATCATTATTATTTTGTAATACACTGCTTCAATTTCAATTTCGGTTGTATGTATATTTTTAGAGATATTCGTACAGAGTACAGGTTTTCCGTTTTTTTATATCTCATTTTCATTAATTAAATAGCGTTTTTATGTATGGACATGGGCATGGAATATCTCGAAAAATATTCACATTAAAGAAGTGAGACAATAATCCTTTGTGTACCTAAAAACATTGCTAAATTCAAAAATACAACTAAAATTCAAATTTAAGTATTGTTGTACAGTTGTTTTAATTAAATTTTTTTATTTTACGCTCGGTAATACAAAAATGGAGGATCTTCGGATATGTTTATAAAGCAAGTTCTACTTATTTTTTAAAGTTCTATCAGCTATATCATTTATGCAAGGTTTTTTTGAAACTTCTTGTATATGCACCTGTATAAAAGGCAACAATTCACTAAACCAGACAATCACATTGTTACGTTAATTTTGGCCAGGAGTATAAGTATATGAACGCATTGTTAAATTGTAGCCCATGATCAGGGGTACCAGCAGGAGAATATTTTGGAATTTGAAGTCTCATTTAAATATTCGAAATATTAATATTACAATATTTCAATTTTTTTGCCCACGTCTCCGAGAATCGTATTACAGTTAATATAAACTATCTAATTGTATGTAACATGTTACAATTATTTTGTCGCAGCTACGAATACAATATTCCTTCATTATCCAGTTACTAAAATAAGCAGCATTCGTTCTACTGCTATTAGAACAACCAACAAAAACGCACTTATGAGTTGCCGTAACGTTCATTGTCACAAATTATGAAAATCAAAAGTAACAAAATCTTGTAAATAACCGCCAAAATCGATCGGCCAGAGCTCCTCACCGAACGATGATAAGCAGTCGACTGAGAATCTGACAACCAAGTGACTGTATTCACCATCTATTTGTCAGAACCATTGCAAGGTACGGTCGGTGCATAAGCATTGCTTCTCTTGTTATAATCGTTTACTCAATGGTTTTAGTCTTATTTTGGCATGGAATTTATTTGCCTCTAATAACGTTGTCACTATTAGTGGCTGACGTTATAGAAATTTGCAATAACTCTCTACTAAGCTAACAAATAGTGGTGATAGAACTGATTTTAAGTTCAATTTACTCATTTTTTTTTAAATACATCACCTTGTATATTATCTTATCATAAAATTCCTTAAAAATTTGCCTATACAATGATATCAATACGTTAGCCAATAACACATATACAGGTTGTCCCATTAGTGCATATTTGATCGATAGCTGTTTTTTTTATTAGAAATACGACGAAATGTTTAATATGACCATATTTAACAATTATTCCTAAATATACAGGGTGGTCCATAAACGAGATGCGAACCAAATCTATACTTTTTAAAAGCAAAACACCCTGCAGGTTGTTATACATATTTTGTTTTCACATCGTCAAACAATTTTAATAAAATTGACTTTATTAATTTGCGATGTTTTATGGTATCTTTTAATATGACTTATGTGAAACCATATCTTTAATATAATTTAAAAGATAATATGAGCGCCAATTATTTATTTTATCTTCCCGGATATCGTATTCATAGACAGAACTTACTGTTGACTATGGAATATTTTTACTTAGAGCAAACTTTCTTACCTCTAGGTAGGGTTCAAACAGTTATTCGTAGATGGGGCAGCCTGCTTTTTATTTGCTAATTGATTATTATTAAATAGTTTATCAAAATGTATTATTATAATTAAAACACACCATTACAATATTGTATTTATTTAACCATTAAATAAATTAAATGCTTTCCCTTTTTTATATTTAAAAAAATAAAAACAATACAAAAAAACAATTATTGTATTCAAATTTTCCGCAGTTTACCTGTCAAAACTTTTCAACACATGACTTGACAGACAGTTATATCTTTTTTCCACTTCTACCACTAAATAGCGTTAGCTCTAATAATAATAATAATCACTCAGCTTTATTATAATATATCAATGACAATATTTCATGAAGATGTTACTTAACATCATGGTAAGTACTATCTTTATTAAATAATAAAACTAAATATAACCTATCTATTTAAATGTCTTATTAGATTTAAGAATACTTATTCAATTTTTTTTTCTTTGTCTTATGGATATGATCATATCATTTATTAATTAAAGTTTAATTTTAGGTACCTTGATCGGAGAACTAACTTTACTGTAATACTGGATTGATGTCACTATTTTGCGCACAAGACTTGAGAAATTCCATCCCACTGGAGTCCTTGATAAACACATACAGGAACCTGGAACATTCGTCGTTTTTCTTGGGGCCCTTATATTTTCTTGCTTATATACTGTTTTAAATTGTAAGTATGTTTAGTGTTTATTATTTGTTTGACCGTTTTTTTAAGAATTTCTTAGTTTCTGTTTCTATCTAAGATGGTAGTGTATGGCTAGCAATTGTTTTTTTTCTTTTGAATATTTTAACTAGTTATCGATACAAGTGTTTTTGACCAACTACCCCCTCTTGTCGGCTAAATCGGTTTTATAGAACTTACATTTCACAGCCAACTAGATAGAATTTTTGGAAAATTGTTCTAGAAATATACAGGTTAAATCAAAATCTTCTAAAATTTTTTAATTCACTCACTGTTTTCTTATTATATTATTTATTGTTTCGGCCTTTACTTGATGAAAATCCATTTAATCTTGAAAGAGTAAAACCAAATTTGGTAGATTTTCACACTTTTATTTTTAAAATATAAAAATTTTTAAAAACACCTTCTTTTTCAAATGTGACTAATTTACAATTCGGTATCCAATATAATTTAACAAAACAAAGTACTTATGAAAATCATCAATAACATTACAAAATAAACTAACTATTTAAAGTAAATAAGGGTACTTAGGTAATTATAATGTCAATCAGATAACAATAAGATATCACATTACCGCGATTATCTCACAGAAAACTAGGAAAGAGATTTAATAAGGGTGAATTACTAATATCTAATTGATCATTTAGTAAGTTATCTGAATTTTTAAATCTATTTATTTCAAGTGTTTCTAAATGGTTTAATTTAAGGCTCTTATTTTCTACATGTAAAATTTCAAAGTTGTTTGTAAAAGAATGATTTTCAGCTAAAATATGATTTGAGTAAGTAGAATTATTTTTGTTTTTTGTATAGCTATTATAATGTTCGGAATAGCGTTTTTTGAAAGTACGGCCTGTTTGACCAATATACAATTTTGGACAACTACCACAATTTAATTTATATACCCCCGATTTATTATTAGGATTAATTTTACCCTTATTGTTTTTAATCTACTTCCCAAGCGTATTATTGGTTTTAAAAGCTACGTTAATATTTTGGTTTTTAAAATATGATGATACCTTTTCACTAGGAGCTCCTATATATGTAAGACTCTTATATCTGCAATTTTGATTTTTAGTTATTGGATAAACTTGTTGAATAGCCTGTTTAAAAAGTTTTTTCTCTAAAATGTTGTCTACTAACTTTAAATTAAAATTATTCAAAGTCTTACATCATAAGTCTATTATTAAGATTGTTATTTACAAATTAAATTTAACATTTTTCGTTACTATAAAATGCCTTTAACTTGATTTATAATAATTAAGACTATGTAATTATTATGCCAAATCATGTTTATAGTTTATTTTTTATTTTTAGTTAAGCTTAAGAGTAGATAAAAGCATTTTATTTTATAATTTTCCCTTAATTTAGTTTTGAGGTTGTCATTATTTGGAATCATTTAATTTATGTAATTACAACAATGGTGTATTATTTATCATATCAGTTTTGTGTCTGGCCTAATAACTTTCCATTTCATGTACAATTTTAATCATTTTATATGTCGTTTTTGAGAATTCTATTAGAGTAAATTTCTTATGGGAAATTTATGTTATTTTTGACTTGTAAAATTTCTCTATTATTTTTATGTTTGCCTTAAATTTAATTATTGTTGTCTGATAGCATATAGTTAGTTCTGTACTAAATACTTGCTTTATTTATCACAATTATCAATAATATTATGGTTTCGCTGTTTCAATTTTTAATTCCACGTAAAATTTTGTTTCATTTTTTTAACTCTCAAAATATTGTTTAACAACATTAATACCATTACAATAGGATGTGTTAAAACCCTATATACAACATAGCAAATAAATGAAGTCTACTAAAATTGATCAAATATGGGTCAGCCCCTCGTTTATGGACCACTCCGTATAATTAAGAATATTTATTAAACACGGTCACACAATCATTTTATTATTTTTTGTGTTCCGTATTTCCAATAACAAAACAGCTATCGATCAATTAAGCACTGATGGGACACCCTGTATTTGTGTTATTAGCTAACATGTTGGTATCGTTGGATAGGTAAATTTGAAAATATTTTATGCTAAAATTTTACATTGGAAAAAATTAAGTAAATTGAATTTAAAATTAGCTATTTCCGAACTTAGCGTCCAAATTTGTAGGGGTGGTAGTTCGCATAATTTGAGAGCGATTGGCAGATTTAATTTTTCTAAAAAATTATAATAAACAAAATAGAGCCATTATAAAAAAAATCAAAAAGCGGGTCCTACCCTGAGCGCGTAGCACAATAGTCCCCGGCCGGTATCGAAAGACGTAGGATTGTTTTTCTAGTGCGTATTGCTTTGTTGGGTTGTTTACCTCGCGTTCAGATAATGGGGCATGTTCAAAAATTTTGAAATTTTTTTTATGAATAGTACAGTTAAAAATAAAACTACATTTTTTTTATTTTTTTTTTATCTATTCATTTGCCGGAGTTATGAATTTTTTAAAAATTTATGACGTCACCGGGAATAGACCAATAGGAGCTAGCGCACAACGTTGCCGGCTAGAAGGTTTACGAGAAGTGATGTACGTTCGTTTGTGTACTCCTTCTTACTTTTAGACTTCTAAAACATCGTTAAACAAATATCTTTTAAATATATAATATCAAATGTTTTTTGAAAGTATTATTTCTGTTTAAACTTTTACCATATTTAAAGTTTCATTGTTTTAAAAGACACTTAATAATTCAGAAAATGGCAAAATGGCAGCACTGTGTATGGCATCTGTCATCATAGTGTCTCGATCAAGAATTTATATTTGAGTGTTTAATTTTGTACTTTTTATAAATATTATGACTACGAAAAAGTGTTTTGTTCCAGAATGTGATAATGATTCACATTCATCTTCAAAAATATTTATTAGTGTTCCTAGAAATTTGGAAAGAAGAAAATCAACCTTCTACTAGCGATGTTTCTCGTGAACTTTTTAATAAAAATACACCGGATTATCAAGATGTAGCAGCAATTTCTGCTAATTGTCCCCTTCAGGAAATTGAAAATGAGGCTACTATAAATTCTTAGGTGTATAACCTAAAAACCCTTCTGGAAGAAAATGCAGAATCTCCTGAAAGTTTTGAAGATACCGAATTTATTCATCATTTTGTGGAAGAACTAGTGATAAAGAAATAATAGAAAAATGTGGGTATTTAAACAAACTGGTTCCTGGATCCCATATAATGGCAGATAGGGGTTTCAGAATATTCAGCTACTTGAAAACATGGGATGCACTTTAGTAAAGCCACACCTAGTGTATCACAGAATGAAAAAAGTTCTCCAGAAGATGTACAATTAACTAAAAGAATAGCATCTCTAAGAATACATGTGGAAAGAGTTATAAGAAGGGTTAGTTAATTTAACATGTTAAAACCACATTCGTGTGTGAATTTTAAGCAAGTACATTTACTTAGTAATATCTGCATAATTGCTTGTTAACTTACAAGAACCTATTTTGTAAGAGTAAATATTAATTTAATAAATTTTTTTTGTTTGTTTTTTTAATTTAATTTACCTAATTATCACATTTCAGAGATTATAATGAGTTTTTAAACAGCCAATGTAATTTTTTATAAAATTTTAACTTTTCGAACAAATCAAAGAGGAATGAGTACCTGTATATGCATAGATTTTTTTGGGACTAAAACTACCAAAACAAAGGCACTAATTTACAGCAGTTTAAAATGAAACATTTTGACAAAAACGCCTATGTCACAGTGATAAATATTAAAAACAACCAAGTTCAGTTGAATGTGGTAGCAAAGTCTATATATTCCAATAAATCGGGTAACTACATGTGGTATCACTGCTGATACATTTAAAAATATCACAATTCTTGCCACCTTTTTCAAAAAACCAGAAAGTGTGCCTTCTTATCAATCCATTATGAAAATGACAACAGTGATAAATGTGAAAAAAAAAATTTAATGTTGCTATTCGTTATTACGATAGTAAAACATGTTTGCAGTTCCGTTTATTTTTTATGAAAATCTAAGTAAAAACAACCAATGTCAAAGGGTTATAATTTTTTTTCTGTCGAACCAAATATATCACAAAATTTAAAAATTGATCATAGGTCAAGCTAAAGTAATACCTTTATTGATAATAGCATTAAAAAAGGAGAAAGAATAATATTGACTTAAGTTATTATTATTAACATTGGTGATTTTTAATAAAAACTCTTCAATTATTGTTTACAAACAAAAATATAAAAATCTGTGAAAATTTTATTTATTAACCATTTAATAAAAAATAAGAAAAATGAAGTAAAAAACAATTTATTTACAAATAAAAAATATATATACAAATCCTAAGAATATAAAAGTACTGATTTATTTTCCTGTAGTGGATGAAGAGGTTTCTTTAACAATCTAGCCAAGTGTACATCAATATTTACGCATTTTGATAAATTAGAGCCTTTCCAATAACACTGCGTAGATGTTACAGATGGTTCCTCACTTCTTCTATGAAGCCACATATTTACAACCAACTGAAAAAAATAAAAGGGTTAGATATGCAGTTACAAAATAACTATATAACCAGCTACAAAATGCCTTTATTTTATGTAACAAGACGAGCAGAGCTTTACTAGCTCTGAACGAATCCAGTAAAGAACTTCGGATTTTCAAAACTTAAAAAAAAAACAATCTCACCACATTTTCACATTTTTGAAATATTATAGAGCTTTTCGAAAAAAACTGTCATTTTTAAAATACAATTTTTTGTTTAAACAGCTATGTCTCATTTTAGGCTATTGAGTATTATAAAATAAAAAATTACGGGATGCTTTGTTAGCTTCAAACGAATCCAGCAGAGCACCCCAGTTTTTTTTAAACCACACCACGTTTTTTGCCTCCTACAATATTATAAAATTATCGAAATTTGGCATTTTAAAAAAAATTCACAATTCCTTGCTGACTTCAAAGTTTTTTTCTGAAAACAAATGTACTTACCACATTTTTAGGATTTTAAAACAGCCTAAACATGTGTCATAAGTAGTTGTTTTTATATATAAAAAAAACAAATTAAAAAACTGAAGTATCCTGCTGACTTTGTTCCAACAAAGCACCCTGTATTATTTAAAAATAGCAATTTTTTTAGTAAAGTTTTACAATATTTCAAGAGTCTAAAAATATTCTAAAAATGGGGTGTGGTTTTTAGAAAAAAGCTTTAAAAAACCGAATTGCTCTGCTGGCTTCTTTCGAAGGTTAGCAAGCACCATGTATTTTTAAAAATATAATATTTCGAGTGCATAAATATATGGTGTTGCTGTTTTTAAAGAAAAAACTTTATAAAACAGAGGTGCTTTGCTGACTTCGTTCGAAGCTATAGAGCATTTTAAGTTTTGCAAAAAACGAGGAGCATAAAATTTTTGAAAAGGGTATAAAAATAGCCTAAAAATATGGCATATTTTTTAACTCAAAATTTCATAGGTGCTCTGCAGCATTCTTTGGTATCATAATTATTACTAGGTTCACTAACAAAATCTGTTTCTAGATTATTTTAACACTTGCTGCGATTACAAAAAATGTCTATATGTCAAAATTAGAAAAAAAATATTTATAGGAATAAAGGGCCTTATACACTGTTTATTATATGTAATATAAAAACAAAAAAGCATAATAAATATTACAAACCTTGACATGCAGCATATCCTAAGTATATTGTGCACTAAAAATGTCATTTTTGTTAATTACAACAACCTCATCAGAAGGTTTTTGCCGTACTTTATGTTTAGGTGTAATTTGGCTCCTTCTCTCTTATGGAAAAAGAAATTATCCCCATATTCTTGCTTGGCAGATCTAAAAATAAAACCGGAGATAAATATGTTTTACTTGCTCCATATAAACTGTAACTACCTACTATTAAAACAAAGTCTTACCTTTCTGAATTTTGTAAACTGAGTATTGTTAAAAAATGCAGTAATCATCTCGGTAATCATATTTTCGTTTACAATGGGTAAAACACTTGATTCAACTTTTATAAATCCAGCTGATTTTCATATTAATAATAAAATTAAACCAAAACAAAAAACTAAGGTTAGGTGGTGTCAATTTTAATGTCACTTAGATGTGCGTTCACTTCGACATTCTGTTTGTCGGTTTGTTCGTTGGCTTGGTTTTGTATAACAAAAAAAACTTCGACACAAGATGATTGGTCTATTCCCGATGACGTATAATTTCAAATTTTAAATTTCAATTGGGCTTAATTTAAAAACTTTTGGCTTTTTTAACGAACTGACTATTTAGAATAACTTGTATAGCGACTATTACAATATAATTTATAAAACAGCATATCTCACATGTGAACATGGCCCATTGATCTCATCGCTGTGCAGGACCGTACCTGTTTAACATTTTTAATTAATTTTTAATTATTTTTTTTTTTTTAAATATTTTGGAAAAATGAAATCTGCGAATCGGTCCCAAATTATGCGAACTACCACCCCTACAAATTTGGACGCCAAGTTCGGAAACACCCTGTATTTAAGACATGTTTTAAGACACTTTGTATAAAATAAACCAATTCTATCACCACTATTCGTTAGCTAATGACTATGTATTTTAAACAATTTTGAAATCATTAAAAACCTACCTAAATTATGATAATTTAATTTGGGGTCTGCATTATTCTCTAATTTCATAAAAAAATTAATTGCTTGGCAACCCTGTTATATTTTTAAACAAAATTCTACGGTTAAATACAGTACTATTAAACCATTCTAAAACTAAAATAAAATACGGGGTGTTCTATTTTAAAAATATACATTTTTATTTGCCAGATAAAAACGCAACACCATGTGTACTCAAAAATATTTTTTAAATACGTATTTTTTTATTTCTATATAATTTTTATTTGAAACTTGTTGGCGTGTCAATAACACAAATTGAAATATTGAATAATTACGCACTAATAGAGCACTATATAGAGCTTAACAGCATTGGGGTGATCAACTTAATTGTTCACGTTCTGCTTATAACCATGTTGTTATAAATAAAGGCACAAAAAATAAATTGAAGCCCGCTAAAGAACTTCTTTGTTCATATTTTATAGAACCTACCTAGTTGATGCCCTTGAGTGTATGTATTAAAACATTCGCGCTAGAAAACGATTTACCTCTCACTTTTTGTCACAAGCTGAATTTTTCAGAGATTAAAGGTCATGATAATGTAAACCTTATTTCAGAGGTAATACAAAATTAGACTGTACAGAAAATCCAGATATTGATACCGCCGGATAGAGAAAAAATTACTCGTTTTTTGGTGCAATGCACAATAAAATCTTTGCAGGGAGTAATTGTTTGTACTTATTTAAAAAAATCATTTGCATTAGCCCTCACGGCCGATAAAAATATAAACGTAAATATCTCGGTTTCAGCCCTTCAAAAATTTGGCTAAAAAGTATTTTATAAATATCAATAAATATGGGACGAATTTGTGAGCCATCAAAAGACGATTTCTTAAATTCAAATCACGAAGAAGCTGATACTCCTATCTTTTTGCACATATTGTCAGTCAAAAATTCGGGGCATTCACGCTGCATTATTGATTGTTTGCTTTCTAGTAAAACCATGACATCACTAATTGTTTATTGCTATATTTTTTTAATTTAAAAGCAAAAATATGGTGAAAGCACTGTTACCTTGTCAATGCATAGGCGAAACTTTTATGAGAAATAGTTTTTTTCATTGAGGCCTTCGTTTTTCGTCAAAAGAGAGGTATATTTCTAAAGAAGATTTTTTTATACAAATTTGTGGACGGTTGAAACCGAGATATTGACGTTTAATTTTTTTTTTTTTTTTTCGACCATAAGGGTTGATGCAAATGATTTTCTTTAAATAATTATAATAATAATAATAATAATAATAATTTTTATTCACACACAAATAATTACAAGTAACTGCGAATTATACTTAGTAAAAACAATTCAATGCATAATGTATGTAAATAAAAATGAAAACACCCACAAAAGGATTAGGTACCTGAGCGTGGGCATGAATTTCATTTTTTAAACAACAAACTGATACAAAATTATATAAAAAAAAATAAATATTAAAACATTATAGATAAAATACTACTTACTACAAAATATTCTTATATATAATTTAAATTTTTCTTAAAAAATTTTTAGACTATAACAAGCACCATCAGAATTTAAAAATTGTTTTAGTTTAATAAGAGGTATCCTTGAAATCCATTTTATAACTTTTTTTTTAAATAAAGAACGAGAGTTAATTTTTTTGATATCGGAAGGAATATCGTTATATAACTTTGGACCCAAATATGTAAAACATTTTTGTCCAATTGTTTTTTCTACTCGAGGTATAGTAACAGAATCGACTTTATATCTCGTATTGTACGTATGAGTGATATGTCTGTTCTCTTTACTGATTTTGTATTGATTTAACAGTAACACTTTAGTATACAGCTGATACATGTTAAATATTTGTGTTTCTTGGTAAAGTGCTGTAGAAGGGTAAATTCGAGGTTTATTATACATATATTTTATTATGGATTTTTGAATTTTTTCTAGATTTTCTAAAAGAACTACTCCAGCAGACCCCCATGCTATGAGTCCGTAATATAAATGAGATTCTACAAGTGCATAATATAATATTTTTAAGTGATTAATATGTAAAAATGTTGATAGATTTTTAAATTTATATACTACAAAACGTAGTTTCTTTATTACATAATTCACATGTGCGTCCCATTTCAAATGACAGTCAATGTATACACCTAGATACTTTATGTTATTGACATATTGAATATCTATTGAATGTTTGTGATCTATTTTAATTTTTAGTTTTTTATAGGGTGGTAAGTTATTACTGTAAGATGAGAATGGTACGTAAAATGTTTTATTATAATTTATTGTCAAAGCCTTGTAATGGAAAAAATTGACAATTTTTGGAAAGTCTGCCTCAACGGTATTCTTTAGTGACTCCCAATTACTTGATTTATAGAAAACTGCGGTATCGTCGGCAAAACTGACCACTTCACCTGCGACGTGTTGTTCAAATAAGTCATTTATATATATGTTAAATAGTAGTGGACCGAGTACTGTTCCTTGAGGAACACCACAGGTTATAATCTTAGGATCACTTAAGGTACCGTTAATATCGACTAATTGTGTTCTGTTATGAAGATAGCTCTTCATTAAATTGTAGACTACGCCCCTAAACCCAATTGTTTCTAAAAGTTTTTGATGGTTAAGATGCAAAGTGACGGTTATTTTTGGTCTATTGAATTATTGATTATTTTTGTCAATCTCGCAATAGCATCTGAAGTTGAGGTGTTTTCCCGAAACCCATACTATTTGTTTGACATGACTTCATATTTATTTAAGAATGATAACATTCTCTTTTTAATTATTTTTTCAAAATTTTTTCCTATACTGGAAATTATTGAGATCGGTCGGTAATTAATTACTTCGAGCTTATCTCCTTTTTTATATATGGGGATTATCATAGATTCTTTTAGAGAATCTGGAAATTTTCCATCACTAAAGGATTTATTTATTAGGAAGGTCAATACTGGTGATATTTCATTGTTTATATTGTTATAAAAAAATACTTTCTACAACGACCTAATTGTGCATTCGAACAAAAAATAAGCATTTTTTTCTATACGGTGGTATCAATAACTCGATAGTGCACTTTTGCCCTGTCTAATTTTTGTTACCTTTAGAATAAGGGTTAGCTTATCGTGTACTTTCATCCCTCAAAAATTCAGCTTGTGACACCGAAATGGGAGGCAAAGTCAAAATAAGTTTTAATCTACACCATACATTTTACAATGGAATTATTACGTCTTTCAAATAAAATGCAGCCATCAGCCAGCCCAGATAGCCAGCCCAAGGCCCTACCTGCGAGTTTAGAAGAATACATTTTTATTCGCAGATGCGAAAATGTAGAACGTCTATTTGTTACGTAGTTGCTAACTAGAGGCAGCACCTCTCGGATAACTTTATTTTGTCTGTTTTTGGGAGGACTTGTACAGACTTTTCTGTTCCCTTGTACGCCCTTAAACCAGTCGGTATCATATTTTATCGTTTTACCAAAATGTTTTTATGATTATTTTCAATTAGGTATCTATTTCCTAAATAACCCATTGGGTTACAAAACTTTGTCTAGGTTTTTTTTATTTTTGAACTACCTTGTATATTATATATTTATACTTTTAGTATTATCCAATTGTTTTATATACATTTTTTAAATCAATATTTTATTTCAACACTCTCTATAATGGTTTTTACATTTTCTTCACTTTTTTTACTACCCTGTATGACATTTATGCTCCTTTTAAAAAAATTTGATGTATTTTTAGTACCCCTTATAATTTCTACCTCATTTTAAGTGGCTAATTTTGTTAAAATAATTTTACTATTTTGATTTATTCCCGAAGGAACAACCAAAATAAAGGAGTGTGCAGCTAGCTCAAAATATGAAGATTGTCTATTTATAGTGCCAGTATGAGTCGGAGAGTGGCATTTGTTTATAAAATTTATATGATACTGTGTGACCATAATAATATCGCCAAGGTTACAGTTTCTTTAATTTAGATTAGATAATATTAATCAGAAACCGAATATGTTTTGAACAATTAAATAATCCCCCTTTCTAGTACCACTAAGGTTCACACACAAATATGATTTATTGTAGTAAATATTTAATGAAACATTAATTATAAAATTCGCTTGTCGGTTAAATGACCGTGATTATATTCAGGTCCACACAGAAGCCACTATCAAATAACATTGGAAAGCTCTTACTTGTAAATGATAATATGCAACATTAGCTGGATTATACGATTTTCAGGTCCTGGTACATTTGAAGAGGTGGGTTCCAGCCACCTATCCAATATTTTGTCGATGGTGTTGGAAAAAGATGCAATTGGGAGATCTACTGTGCGAGTAGAGATACGCTCTTCAAGTAGCACCAAATAATATCTCAATAGCAAGACTCAATGGCGTGACTAATTGGTAAGACTCAATAGTAAAACTTAATAATCTAAAAGCAATAATATAGGAAATGGAGAATTATATCATCGAGGATGTTAAGAATGCTTGCCGGAGATCAGAAGAGGCCTTTACAGATAAGTAATATTTATATCCAACTGGGTAAATCTACTTAGATTAATAATATTTAGACTTAATCTGCTATATGTTAATATTACTAATTTATTTTAGGTTGAACAATCTGAATAAATTTTGAAAGATACGAACCTCATGGCCCAAATTTCAACTCAGAACAAAGAAGAAAAAGGAAGTGAGTGGGAAAGACATATTTCCTGATCTAGAAATTTATTGATGATTTAAAATACTTGACCACAGTATGTCCTTTAGACAGGTGTAGGCATGCCTCATAATAAAACCTATCTAAAATAAAAGAAGAAGAGCAGAGTTCAAAGGTCCTTAAAATAGTTTTATTATTATTATTTTGTAAACAAATGAACTAGGTTAGTTAAAATTATTAAACAGTTAAAATATATGTATCCCTTTTTGAATTTCTTTAAGTAAGTAACTGCTAAATATTAAGTTCTTAAAATTACTAATTAATTATATTTAATATTATTATTTCACGGTTAATTTACTAATCTATACGTTCGTCGATTTAAACTCGTAACAAGACTTTGTATATTTACTTGTTGTCTTATTTTTCCTCACTTCTTTGAATTACCCAGTATAATATGTATACTTTTACTAAATATTTATTTAATTTCTCCTTTTTTCAATTTTCTTTTGCACCCCGTATTTGGTAAAGTAAAAAGTACCTAAGAGAAGTTCATAAAATTGTATGGTTTCATCGTAAAAATCGAAGAACTTGAACGGACCTCGTATTTTGTTTGTTTTTAAACAACAATCTTAAATTTTTTTATGTCACAAATGCAGTTTTAGATTATTTTTTACAAATTTTAAACATATTCTTTTACGCCAATCGCTTCATCTCAATTTTCGCATATATAAATATTTTAAACAATTGTAACTGAAGATGTAAATATATAGATGCAACGATGATGTTACTTCAAAAAAGATATTATATCATTGTCTTGAAAAAAGAATACCTATTTTAAGTAAGGTCTAAAATTTAATATTTGCAAGTCAAAAATAGTGGCGTACGCAAAAGTTTGGGCAAGATTTTCCTTTGCCCATCCCGAATTGATGCGCTTCTAAATTAAATTAAAAACTTTAAATATCTTTATTCTGTTGGGCATAAAACCTTACAAACTCCACAAAAATTTACTTTCTTATCACTTTCTGGCCTCCATTATTAGGATATTTTTTTAATTTCGTGTCATCGGCATCTACTACTAAGGTCATTAGCCTCGTGTTCTGTGTAGGCTTTGTTACTATTTTCCAGCGCCACTTTAGAAAAAACACTGTTAATTAGAACCCAACAGTGAATGGTCGAGTAGGCAATCCAACCAAGGGATCAGATTTAATTTTAAATAATTAAATTAAATAAAAAAATCCCGGTCAACGATGGGATTTGAACCTGGTACCCTAAGATCCACAGGCAGAGACTCTATTACTGAGCTACCCGCCCCTTGTATTAAAAGTTTTTAAAATTATTTTTAAATCTATTATAAATTAAATATCGATATTCGAATCTATCGTTATTTTTTATACATCCCAACTTCCAACGAATATGTACGACATTGTTCTCATACAAATTTGTAAATGCCGTATAACTATTAATGACCTTAAAATGTAGTAAAAATCTAATGAGATATATTACGTTTTGTTAAATCCATTAGTTAAAAATGTACGGCATTGGTTTTTCTTTATTTATTAATAATATACCACAGAGTATTTTAAAAATATTACAAATTTTAATTATTTTAATGCATTATTTTGATTAAGTACGATAGTTTTTAGTAAAAATGGATGGCGTTCAATGGGTTTCCTTTGTATTTGTGCAATTTTGCGTAAAATATCAGGTATTTGTGTTCTCAGTTCATCGAAATATATTTTTTTATTTTTATTAATTTTTTATTAATTTTTTATTAATTTTTTATTAATTTTTTATTAATTTTTCATTAATTTTTTATTAATTTTTTATTAATTTTTTATTAATTTTTCATTAATTTTTCATTAATTTTTCATTAATTTTTCATTAATTTTTTATTAATTTTTTATTAATTTTTTATTAATTTTTTATTAATTTTTTATTAATTTTTTATTAATTTTTTATTAATTTTTTATTAATTTTTTATTAATTTTTTATTAATTTTTTATTAATTTTTTATTAATTTTTTATTAATTTTTTATTAATTTTTTATTAATTTTTTATTAATTTTTTATTAATTTTTTATTAATTTTTTATTAATTTTTTATTAATTTTTTATTAATTTTTTATTAATTTTTTATTAATTTTTTATTAATTTTTTATTAATTTTTTATTAATTTTTTATTAATTTTTTATTAATTTTTTATTAATTTTTTATTAATTTTTTATTAATTTTTTATTAATTTTTTATTAATTTTTTTATTAATTTTTTTATTAATTTTTTATTAATTTTTTATTAATTTTTTATTAATTTTTTATTAATTTTTTATTAATTTTTTATTAATTTTTTATTAATTTTTTATTAATTTTTATTAATTTTTATTAATTTTTTAATAATTTATTAACAATTTTTTATTAGTTTTTTATCAATTTTTTAATAATTTTTTATTAATTTTTAATCAATTTTTTATCAATTTTTTATCATGTTTTTATTAATTTTTTAAATAATTTTCCATTAGATTTTTATTATTTTTTATTAATTTTTAATCATTTTTATTAATTTTTATTAATTTTTATTAATTTTTATTAATTTTTATTAATTTTTTAATAATTTTTATTAATTTTCTATAAATTTTTTATAATTTTTTATTATTTTTTTAATAATTTTTAATTTATTTTTGACTAATTTTCTATTAATTTTTTATCAATTTTTATTAATTTTTTATTATATTTTCATTAATTTTTTATTAACTTTTTATTAAATTTTATTAATTTTTTATTAATTTTTTTATTAATTTTTTATTAATTTTTTATTAATTTTTTATTAATTTTTTATTAATTTTTTATTAATTTTTTATTAATTTTTTATTAATTTTTTATTAATTTTTTATTAATTTTTTATTAATTTTTTATTAATTTTTTATTAATTTTTTATTAATTTTTTATTAATTTTTTATTAATTTTTTATTAATTTTTTATTAATTTTTTATTAATTTTTTATTAATTTTTTATTAATTTTTTATTAATTTTTTATTAAATTTTTATTAATTTTTTATTAATTTTTTATTAATTTTTTATTAATTTTTTAATAATTTTTTATTCATTTTTATTAATTTTTTATCAATTTTTATTAATTTTTTATTATTTTTTCATTAATTTTTTATTAATTTTTTTATTAATTTTTTATTAATTTTTATTAATTTTTTATTAATTTTTTATTAATTTTTTATTAATTTTTTATTAATTTTTTATAAATTTTTTATAAATTTTTTATTAATTTTTTATTAATTTTTTATTAATTTTTTATTAATTTTTTATTAATTTTTTATTAATTTTTTATTAATTTTTTATTAATTTTTTATTATATGATATGTATATGACTTCGTAGTCAAATTCATCAAGTTTTAGCCTCCAACGGACTAAACGGTAATTGGGTTTCTTTAAAGACATTAGCAATTGAAGGGGGTCGGTGGTTTAGCGGTCTCACGCGCTTTTATTCATTTAGGGGCAAGTTTGTGGTCAGAGACAGACGGATTTTTAATGAAATTGCATGGTTGGGTATAGGATTTTATGTGTGCCGTATTATTAGAAATTCAATTACTATTGATATGACATGCAGATTATAAAATCTCCATTCATTACCGTCTCGATGATGGTGGGTAAGGTTTTCTGGGTTTTCCTCACCTGTAAGTCAAATGGCATCATCAATCATCTTTATTAATTTTTTATTATATTTTCATTAATTTTTTATTAACTTTTTATTAAATTTTATTAATTTTTTATTAATTTTTTATTAATTTTTTATTAATTTTTTATTAATTTTTTATTAATTTTTTATTAATTTTTTATTAATTTTTTATTAATTTTTTATTAATTTTTTATTAATTTTTTATTAATTTTTTATTAATTTTTTATTAATTTTTTATTAATTTTTTATTAATTTTTTATTAATTTTTTATTAATTTTTTATTAATTTTTTATTAATTTTTTATTAATTTTTTATTAATTTTTTATTAATTTTTTATTAATTTTTTATTAATTTTTTATTAATTTTTTATTAATTTTTTATTAATTTTTTATTAATTTTTTATTAATTTTTTATTAATTTTTTATTAATTTTTTATTAATTTTTTATTAATTTTTTATTAATTTTTTATTAATTTTTTATTAATTTTTTATTAATTTTTTATTAATTTTTTATTAATTTTTTATTAATTTTTTATTAATTTTTTATTAATTTTTTATTAATTTTTTATTAATTTTTTATTAATTTTTTATTAATTTTTTATTAATTTTTTATTAATTTTTTATTAATTTTTTATTAATTTTTTATTAATTTTTTATTAATTTTTTATTAATTTTTTATTAATTTTTTATTAATTTTTTATTAATTTTTTATTAATTTTTTATTAATTTTTTATTAATTTTTTATTAATTTTTTAATAATTTTTTATTAATTTTTTATTAATTTTTTATTAATTTTTTATTAATTTTTTATTAATTTTTTATTAATTTTTTATTGATTTTTTATTAATTTTTAATAATTTTTTAATAATTTAGTAACAATTTTTTATTAGTTTTTTATCAATTTTTTTAATAATTTCTTATTAATTTTTAATCAAATTTTTATTATTTTTTATTAATTTTTAATTAATTTTTTATCAATTTATTATTAATTATTATTAATTTTTTATCAACTTTCCATTTAATTTCTATTAATTTTTTAATAATTTTTTTATCAATTTTTTATTAATTTTTTATTAATTTTTTATTAATTTTTTATTAATTTTTTATTAATTTTTTTATTAATTTTTTATTAATTTAATTTTTTATTAATTTAATTTTTTATTAATTTTTAATTAATTTTTTATCAATTTTTTATTCATTTTTTTTTAATAATTTTTTATTCATTTTTTTATCAATTTTTTATAAATTTTATATTAATTTTTTATCAATTTTTGATTTAATTTTTATTAATTTATTATTAATTTTCTATCAATTTTTATTAATTTTTTATTAATATTTTATTAGTTTTTTATTAATCCGAACCTGGGTATTTCTTCTGGTTGGTATGTTATTCGTTTGGTAAGTTTAAAAAATATAGGTAACTAATTATTAAAAAATAATACTGGGTGAAAAAGAATCTCAGACAGGCATATATTAAAGATTTTGTGGCCTTCGGTTTTTGGAACCGCATAAGTGTGCGATTTTTTTCGAACAATTGTACGCAGTTAAATGATCCGAGATTAATTAAGTTCTATGATTAAGAAGCAAAACGAGTATTCAGTAATTTACTACATAAGAGTAATTTTGAAAATCGTACAGATGTCATTACACATTGAGTTTGTTGATTTTCTCAAAGATCCCATAATCAAATCTTGACCAAATGTATATGGTACCACTCCTTAAATACCCTCTTCCTAATAAGAAAATAATCAAGTGTAATGTACCAAGACCTTGATAATAGTCAAGAATATTTAAATATTAATTTGAAGAGACATAATTTTTGGCATTAATAATCTGATTAGAGCTCGAGAGCTTTAGCTCGAGGGCTTAAATCAATTGATTATTAATGCCAAAATTATGTAGAATCAAATTGTAAAATGTTTGAAAAATTCAGCAATAATGAAAATAGCAGAATATTAATCAATGTCGTGTTATATTTGGGACGACTATTTCACTAGACCAAATTTGACTATTTCTCTAGAGAAATAGTCGATTATAATTGGTTTAGGGAGATGGTTATAGAAATCGGACAATGTGGTAAATAATTATCGCTTGCAAAAAAAAACAAAAAAAGCACAGCTACAAAGGAATCCCAATGGACGCCATCCAAAAGGTTTTAGTTTACCGCTGAAAGAAAAACATTCCTAAAAAACTCAGTAAACTGCAATATTTTTTTAAAATTATTTATTTGAAGATTATTCAGATGATTTAGTACTGAATTCAAATATTTGCAAAATATAGATTTACGTCCTGAATCGAACTATTTTGGAGTAATTTTCTATTATTTTTCTTTTAGTGTACCAATGTTCTTCTAAATTGGGTTACATTCGACTTAAAAGACACACGAATTTAAAAAAAAAAAATTGTACTATTAGAAAGTAAAGAAGTTATATATCATGACAATTAAAAAATTTTTGGAGATTATCCACGATTAAGCGAGAAATTTAATATTAAAATCTCAAAAATTGCACATTTTTCATCAAATATTTTGACTTAGGTGTACAGGGTTGCCAAGTATTTAAATATGTAGAAAGATATAATTAATTTGTATACTCGTAAATTATTATACTTTTATGATTTGTTTATTTAAATAAAAATAATAGAATTTTGTGATAAAATACTAGAATCTGTATCAGACATCGCTCCCCGACCCCTAACACAGATCAAAGAATAATATCTGTTCATATCAGCTCATACAATTGTTTATAAAATTAAACAGGAATCCTTTATAAGTTTTTATAACTTACTGACATTTCACATGACATTTTTGAGTAATTTCTAAAAATACAATGTTACAAAATCATTTTATTTGACTCATTCAACATAAAATTTCACTTTAAATTCTCTGCTACCTGGTCATACTGTTAATACACAGACTACTTAGTTTTAATAATAGTTGTAATAAAAAATTAATCTTGGCAACCCCGCTCATTATCCAGAAAAGAAATGTCAAATATTAAAATTTTCAAGTTTTAGGTTAAATTTAATAAAAGACTCGTTTTATTTTTAAAAAGTATTTAATTAAAATACATAATTGATTTATACTTTTTTTCCTATTTCCAAACCTAAGGTGAGTTAAAATCAAACTTAATATCATTTAAATCAAAAAAATTAAGTAAAACTGGTCAAACAGTGTGTCCCTAAAGTCGAACGTAACCCTAAATTGTTATTTAAACGAATAAATGAAGCTTTTCTTAGAAAATTAAAACCATTATTGATTACTTCTAAGTAAAACGGATTAAATAAAATGCGTTGTTATAGCTTCGTCTATTCTCAAAATATGGATACAAGAATTTTTATAGTTAGCCACGCATATAACTGATTTAAATTTTACAACGTGAAAATGTTAGATTTTATAATATGTATGAAAATCCAATCACACTAGAAACATTTTGTACGAGAGAATCATCAAACTAATTAATAAATCTTAAAAAAATTATGGCGTAGCAACAGAATGAAAAACTAATTGTATTTTTATAATAATTATTTATTCCTAATATAATCTAAAGTTTTACTTACCTGTAAAATATAAAATAAAACCACTACCTATATACCACTTACAACAAATAAATATTCGTTTGGTGTCTAAAATATTTTACTAATGTACTCGAAAAAAGATAGACTTTTTGTTATAGTTGCAAATAGGAGAAAGTGGAGCAAATTTTAATTTAATTTAAAATATTAAATTAATAAGTATATTTAAGATTTATGAAAAATATTTTAATCTCAACCACTTTTTAAACTTAAAAGTAAAAAGTTGAAGTCTTAATTTGGCACTTTGGTGGGATGACCAACATATATGTTCCATGTAACATCATAAGATCGTTTTCCGCACAATTTAGGTGGACTTTCTGTGGTTCTGGAAAAATTCCGATATAATGACTATCGTTGATTTCTTCAATAATTTGGTGAGTGGTTTAGACCGGAACCTGGATACAGCTACTCTGATTGTTTATCAATGACAGGAGGGATATGATGCAATCCTTCTTCTCGTTGTGGAAAAGCTGGTTTTGTTGGAAAAGGAATGTTAATTGAAGATCTGTGCACTCTTCATCTTGATATTGATCGTTGCTTAGGATAAGATATGTAAATGGTGGGATGATTATAGTTTTGTTTTGCAAGTAATTTAGAAAAGGGAAATCTGTATCAATACAGGATAGATTTCTATGCGACTGAGGCCATCGGCGTTTCTATTGGCTTTTCCTTTTTTGTATATGACTTCGTAGTCAAATTCTTCAAGTTTTAGCCTCCAACGGACAAAACGGGAATTGGGTTCCTTTAAAGACATTAGCAATTGAAGGGGTCGGTGGTGTAGCGGTCTCACGCGCTTATATTCATTTATAGGCAAGTTTGTGGTCAGAGACAGACGGATTTTTAATGAAATTGCATGGTTGGTATATGATTTGATGTGTGCCGTATTATTAGAAATTCAATTACTATTGATATGACATGCAGATTATAAAATCTCCATTTATTACCGTCTCGATGATGGTGGGTGAGGTTTTCCGGGTTTTCCTCACCTGTAAGTCAAATGGCATCATCAATCATCTTTAAGTCGCTCCGGAGCGCCACAGCAAATAATAATAGCCGTACTTTTCTCGCACAAGCTCAGCTTTTAGGGTTAAAATTCACTAGTATGGGGGTTGATTAAGGAGAGTATTATTATTATTATTATTATTATTATTATTAATATTATTATTATTATTATTTTTATTATGATCAGTCAGCAACTTAATTTTTCGGCCATAGATATAGGGTCTGAATGTTTTAGTAACATATATAAGAGCCAATAGTTCTTTTTCTATTGTCGAGTAATTATTTACAGATTCGTTAAGGATACGTGAAGCACAGTGGCGTGCGGTGACATTTTTGGAAGGGGAAGTGATTGTATAAAAATACAGCAAGCCAATGTTGTAATACAAGTATAAAGGGAGATTTGGAAATGTACATGGTATTACCTTATCCTTTAATTTTAGCTTTCCCCTTTTTATTTTGTTAACAGTACCATCAGTAAGAATAGTCTCATAATATTTGATATCTTCTAAAAAGTATAGAACAGCATCATCTCTAGAAAGTGCATTATCGGCACTAGGAACGATATATATGCTGCTAAACGTTTCGTATCCTATAAAAAACATTTACAATGACACAATTGGGGCCCAAAAAAAATAACAGTAGCAACTCTTTATCTAACATTAAAACTCTATAAAAAATAAATAAGTTAAATTTAATGCATATTTATTGTTGTTTGTAAGTCAGCATCTATGACTGTAAAATTGCATTAAAGAAACTTGTAAAAAAATAAAGTACACTTTGTATGATACATATTGTGACTAGTTTACAATAAATATTATATTTAAACATGAATACATTATTTTACTTACATAAGAAGACATTGAATTTATTTCTTCTTGTGTTTTCTTTAGTTTAACATTTGATTTTTATCCTGTTTTACAATCTGGAACGACGTAAATCTTGCTTTGATGTTTTTGTCACTCATGTTACTTGTACTCAGGTATTTTTTTTCACATTATAATCTCCTATTCAATACGAGTTCAACCATATGTAACACTTATAATTTTATGTAGTCTGGAAGGTCTTAAATAAATAAAACAATCATGGAGAAATGTGGTAGATGCATTCTACCATCGATTAGGGTACTGTCAACTCACAAACGGAGCACATTTTGAACACTTCATAAAGTAACCATTATGTTAAAAATGTTATAATCTTTCAATTTTTACGTTTTAATGTAGTTGAAAATTGTTTGTATTAAAAAAATCCTTGAGACAATTAGGCGTTGCCAGACTTACTTTATTTATTTAAGACCTTCCAGACTACATAAAATCATAAGTGTTACATATGGATAAACTCGTATTGAATAGGAAATTTTAATAATGACTGAATATAAAGGGTGATAAATTTGAAAAAAAAAGTGACTAATAATTTAAGAGAAACGGCAAATCTGGCAAAATTGCAAATATTACGTCTGAAATCACCGTATCCCAAAATAGGTGTACCCCAAATTTTGTACAATTAGGATTAGCAATTTACGAGATAATTGGCCGTTTCCAGACTTTTGGGCCACTCTGTATATATAGACAGTGATTTTACAGTAATTCAGACATCAGTATTTCATAGAATATTAAAACATAGCTGGTTGAGTTCTTTAAAATAAACTAAGTGTAATTTAGTTACCTAAATTTAACAAATATCAGACATCAGCTGTAATTCTACATACATTGGATTCTAATTGAATTCAAAAGAAATATGTTTAGGATCAAACCTGGTTTTATAAATAAATCCCCACTATGCTATATGTACAAAAATTCCAATCAAAAATTATCCTACGATAAATCTTATTTTAGTATAACTAAAATACGTATAATACAGTATGTATCCTACCACCTTGCATTTGTGGATTATTTCAGAGTCATATAAGTGTAATCAAATAATTATAAACAGTAATCAAACTTTGGAAAACCCAAAAAAAGATATGGAAATCTTACTATATTTCCTATCAAAAAAAAAATGTATACAACTATAAAATTGTTACCTGCAATTCGAATTTAAATGCTTGGTAAAATAGAAGTGAATCGCTGATGAATCCCTTCGGGTAGAATCTTGATTCGCCCTGTTATTCATAAAAGGTGAGGAGGTTGAAAAAAAAAACTTTTTATAGTGACAACCACCAGCTAGGCTCTTATCTGTTGTATACTTAAAGTAATCCCATGGGGCCGAGAGAGTTCTTCCTGGCCCTGGCATATACTGTATTCCAAAAGGTCGACCTTACAACATACTTCACCACTACAGCCTAGGGTGCTGTTGTAAAATGCCTTCTACTATCAATATTTGTTTTTGGACTCGTGCAATGACGATTTACAATTCGTCTCCAAAAATGAGATAAAAAATAAATATGGCTCCACAAGTCACGACTCGAAAATATCAGTGCCTAACTAAATGGTCCCTAAATGGAAAGAGAATAGAAAGAGAATACTAACTATTTAAAATAAACTTACCAAACATGTGGCCATTAAAATGTATGATGTTCACACTTCAACCAAAAGGAAAGATGGAACCTTTTCGTTAACCGAGTTAAAACAAAAATAAAAACGATCTTTGCTCGTATTCAAAATTTTAGTTATTTAAGTAGGCAACACACTATAACTAAAGTATTATACGGGTTGACATACAGTAGGCACCCATTTCTAATAATCCTCACATAGACCAAGTTTGTTGGTATTATTGAATTATTAGGTGTCCAGAATATACAGGGTGAAATAACAAAATCATAAAACGAACTTAGGTACAATTTTCATGTTATAATGTCTACTGTATATCCTCTGATTTTTTATAATCGATTCAGTTAGATCGTCTCTCTTTATAGCTGCTATCCACATCTCCCTTCTTCTCCTTGATAAAGTATTAATATGTTTTTCAAAATTAAACTAAATTTTACACTATTTATTAAAAATTAATCGAAATTATACTTAAAGCACTTCAAAAAAATGTTCGATTTACATGAGTAAATAATACTGACGTTCAGTTTGTATGCCAACCAAGGGCCATATTGAATTTATTTGACAGGTCGTTGGATTGCCTAATAGAGACACTTGGTTTCAATAAGATGGTGCGCCTCCCCATTTCGCAAGACCTGTTCGTGAATATTTCGATGCTGTATTTTCAGGCAAGTGAATAGGTAGAAGATGACCTATTGAATGGCCACCGAGATCTTCAGATCTCAATCCCTTGAACTTTTTTTATGGGGTTACTTGAAAAGCAAAGTTTATAAGACCAAACTAGCAAATATTTGGGAGCTAACAGTACAAATAAGAAATGAGTGTAGATTAATTTTATTAAATATATTCAAAACGAATTTCGATCATATTTAGGATATTGTCAAATAGTCAATGGACAACATTATGAGCATTTGCTTGATTTAAATAATTATATACAATAGATTTAAATACTTGTTTTTCATAAATTTGTTACTTTTTATAATCTTGCAATTGGTACAGAATAAAAATTTGATATTTGGCAGTTAGGTAAAACTTTAAAAACCCTATAAAAGTACCCATCAAAATGACAGTTTTGACATTTAACAATATCAACCATTGATGGCCTATTTCTAAATTAGGACACTGTGCATATTGTTATTGTATATAAAAAATCGCTACTGAAAATACTAGTCGACGGGTCCGAGCATTAAAAAAAAACATTGGTATTTAAACTATTACATTTATTCCAAATTTATTTATCTTCATTTACTAGATATTTGACATATGTAATAATTTTAATAAATTAAAGATAATGATTGTACAAAACAATATTTATTTACATATAGATTACAATAATACAAACTTAAAATGTATTAAAGATTCGCTAAGCCCACAGCTGTAGCAACAAAATTATCAAATTGTTCATAAGTGTTAACCATATTGTAGCCATTATAATCGTATCCATAGTCATACACAAATGTATTATCGACATACCCACTGACTTCTACATTGGTGGGGAAGTTGTAATCATTTTCCTTATTTTGCTGGCAAATGGATTCGGAGTAGTATTGGTTTCCATAATAATTATCCTGATACATTGTTTCGTCTTTAACAAAGGACGCTGCTGGTATTTGCAAATTAGTGACAGGCAAAGTACAATTTTCGTAACAACTTGACGGTACCTCTTGAGGCTTTTCAACAACTTGGCTTAAATGTTGATTCTTCTGTACCAGAGCAGAATGATTTAACAAACGGCTTACAGTATCTGCGTTTTCCGCCTTTATAGTTGTTTTATGTTTCAGATTGTCCAATTGGTGAGTTGAATTATTTTGTTTCTTTTTCTTCATCTTCATTCTACGATTTTGGAACCAGATTTTAATTTGCCTTTCGCTCAGATTGAGATATTGGGACAATTGGATTCTACGCTGGCGACATAGGTATTTGTTGTAGTGGAATTCCTTTTCTAAGTGGACCAATTGCTCGGTAGTGTAAGTAGTTCTTACTCGTCTTGTTCTCAAAGGAGGAGACGGTTCTGAAATAAATAACAATATTATTAAAAACGTTGTATATAAAAGTTTTTTATTATAATATAAATAGATTTATAGGGGAGTATGCACCTATAAACCTATGTAATTTTACCAAGATTTTTTTTATACAGTTGGTGGGAAAAAGCGTTCAGAAAGTGCTAGAAATAGAAATATTTGTTATTTTAAACTACTTAGCACGATAAAGATGTAGTTTTTGATTTTAACAGTAAAAAACAAATTATCAATTTTAAACATAGATTAATTGATACAGGCCCAGGCAGCACACATTAGTATAACTAACGTATTTTATACGTAATACTCGTTTAATTTTGGTATTGGTTGATTCCGTATACGTTTACAGTTTACGATTATTATACATGCCGTATTTTAAAAGATATATTATACGTTTTTTGTATACATCCTATGGTATATAATTGTAAATTTTTCTACGTTTAAATGTAGTTAACAATATACGACTATTTTTAGTTTGCGATGAACTATTTATATACAGTGGGTCTAAATATACGTTTAGGTTTATTTAAATTAAATTCGTATAAATTTACATAATATTACAATATGTGTTCTTCGTTTATATCTCCCGTTTAAATTTCGTCTTGGTTGATTTTTTAAACGTTTACCATCTACCATTTTTATACTTTACGTTTTTTAACAGATAAATTAAACGCTTTTGTTTGTGGATACTAGTTAATATACCTATATTATTCTACGTTTAAATATAAGTCACCTTAAACGCATATTACCAGTTTACGATGAACTAGTAGACATAAGTAAATAATATGTATATATTTAGATTTATTTAAATTAAAAGCTTATAGATATATTTATTTACATTACACCATATTTTTTTAATTATATTACCTGTAATATTTATAACAAATTCCCCATTGTACCGATTTCAAACACCCGAACATTTAAATAACCCGCCAATAACAATGGTGGGGTGGACTAGTCCATGTCGTTTCAGTGAGTGAGATTCGGGGTGTGCTTTAAGATAAGTCGGGCTGGTCCAAAGTGCGCGTAGTGCATAGAATCGAGAGGGGAGTAAGCTACCGGCAGACGATCGGGAATCAGCTGGCTGATGGTGGCTGGTGGCTGTGAAGGGATCGCTATCAATCAAACGATTCACGCTATTATAAGTTATATTTCTGTTAACTAGTTGCTAACCAAAATAATTGTTTTTTATGCAATAAAAAGTTCTTGTAAAATTGTTGGTGTTGTTGTGCCCATTTGCATTGCATGTTGCTTTGGCGTCCTGGCTTTTACGATATTGGTTACAAGCATAGGTAAGTTTCTATTAATGTTTTAATTTAGCTACTCGTTTAATAATTGTTGCATTTTACAACAACTACTGTTTTATTACAGTGTGTGCTTATAGAATCTCCAAAACATAACCTTACGTTTGTTTCTCGTATTTTTATACGTATTTCTATACGTATTTTTTAGGCTACCTAGTTATTCCAAGCATACTTATTTTCCTTTGTTTTGGTCAGTTGTTTTTTATTTAATAAAATGTCTAAAATAACCCTGTCTCGGCGTTATTTACTAAGAAAAATAGCACAAAATGTTCAAGATGCTTTAAAGTCAAATCAATCTTTTTTTATTCCCAGTGAAGATAACATTAATAAGGCTTTGGACATTAATATATCATCTGATTCTATTATTTATAATAATTTCCTAGAAAGTAATACAAATTTAACTTTGGAGCTTTTAGAAAATATTTTACCTGAAATGCAGTTAAATTTTGTTTATAGGAATGGAGGTGAACCAAGAGACTTAACCGACCAAACGATTAGAAGTGCTATGCAAGATTGGCTTAAGTTAGCTAAGGCCTGTCTAGGACACAACACATCCAAAGTGTTAAGCTAAGATTTTAATTTTCATATATATTTTTTGTTAGTTAAAGAAAAGTTTCGTTTAGTTTGTTATTCAGTATTTTAGTGTTTATTTTTTAGTATTTTATTGTTTTTTTTTTTTTTTTTTGTTTTTTTTAATAAAATATTGTTCTGTACATATATCAAGAACAAGTGATCAAAAAAATTTCCTAAATATTTAGACCAATTACAACCAAAATAGAAACACGAGTAATACCTATTTCTAGTGTATACACACCTGCTATGGATAAAATCCAAACTGTCATTTAAGAAATATTAACATTATTCCATGGCCTCTTTTAGAAATTTTGTTTTGATCACTTTATTTAATTTGTATTTGAAATATATTTAAAATAATATCAGGTAGACGCATTTTACACATTAATAAAATAAGATACATCTAATATAGACGTATAGTAAAACAGGATAATAAAAGGTAGATAAAGTAGTAATGTTAGACGTATAAAAAATAAAAAAAATATACGTTTATAGGGCGGACATTTTCACGTACATATTAGGTAGCATATCAACGGTATCCATACGTACATTGTAGTACATAAAAAAACGTCTTTTATACCAAAGTGGATTCGTATAAATATACTACAAATATAAATCTAATATAGACGTATAGTAAAAACGTTTAATTATATGTGGATAAATTCTTAGTAATCGACGTTTATAAGGCGGACATTTTCACGAATATATTTGGTAGTACATCAACCGTATTCATACGTATGGTAGTACCTAAAAAAAAACGTAATTTATACCAAAGTGTGCTGCCTGGGGGGTATCCGGTTATTCGACCAACACAGCTTGAAAGGTCGAAAATTGCGCACTAAAAGGGTTTTCCTTCTACTTTATGTTTTATCAGTTTGCAAGAACTATCACCTGTCAAGCATTAATATTCGGACCCCCTGTATATATAAATTGTAGTCTATTTTATGTGAAATTATATTTCTCTTTAACGAGAATATGAATTAGAATGAGAAAACTTGATAATAGATAATCTGATATATTTTTTCAATTTTTAAACGTTATTTCTATTTATTACCTAGGAACTACAAAAATTTAATTCAAAAATCAATAAACCGAAATATATAAAGTATACGTTTTTAAAAAATTTGATTCTCTAATTATTCTTCTTATAATAATAGTCGGTGTATGTCCTAATTTTTAAAAATTAGGTTTTTTCATTTGATATCAAAAATATTAATTTGCATTAAAACAAAATACAAAAAAATCTGGAAACTATTTGGTATTGAAATAGTAGTTTGTGCAATCAAGTTGTATAGTATATTTTTTCTACGACCCACTAATGAAAATTAACAAATATTAAAAATTATTTTAGATTATTAAGATAAAATACCAATGTCAAAATTATTTATGACTTTTACTAATTTATAAAATAAAAAAAAGAATTTAATTTGTCCTTATCCTAGATTTACCCGGGCCTTAAGCATGAAAGGCAAGTGCTCTGATCTTACCACCATCGAGGAGCTAATATTTTAATTTTAATACGTGTTATCAGCTTGAATTCATAGTTTTTTTTTAATTAACGAATTATTTATAAATATAAAAGAATTAAAAATATAAATGCTATTATTTATTGATTCTACGGAAAAATAATTCATTTTAATATATATATTTAACCTCAAAGACTAAAAAATATAAGTGCGGAAAATAAGTTTGACAGAATTGTCACTTATTTAAAATTTTAAAAATAATAGTAGTCGGTGGACCAAAATATGAACTGCGATAGGTGGTTTTCATTTTTTTGCATTCTTTTCACTGCTTAGAATTGATATAAAAAATATATTCAGTTGAAAGCAATAGCATAATTTTTTGTTTTGTAGTCTGTGCGTATTAGCTAATATCCTTGTGGGTGTAGAAAAAATACTATTTCAATCTTTATACATATTCAAATGTGCTTTTTTGTTAATTTTAAGTAATATAAATTAGGAATATAACTTACCCGGATCATTATGGTTTGAACTATTGTATGAAGGAAACTTCCTTGTAATCCAAGTTGAATTACAATTCATCTGTAAATAAAATTATAATTAAAAACTATTTCACAATAGGTACACAATGAAAAAGACAAAATTTTATTTTAAAATTCATATAGATAAATTTATTTAAAAAAATATAATATTGAAAAAGTTTTAAAATATTAGAAATAGCAAACACAAACTGTAAGAATCTACTACTAGGTAAATATTGCTCTACACTACATTTAATTTTTGAACATTAAATGTTTAATCAAGAAAATGTTTACTACAAAATTTATAAACTCTTTAAATTATTTATAAAAAAAATACTACAAAAAAGACAAACTTACCTCCTGGTTCCACAAACGTTGCTCTGTCGGACTGCTGGTCCCAGAATCAGCTTCACGATTTTCTACTTTACTAACGGACGCCAACATTCCTGGATTCTCAACTAAACTCACCGAATACGTAACGCCAGGTAATCCTTCGACACTATTTTCAAATAACAACACCATTTTTGACAATAATAAAGTCTCACTGAAGCTAACTAACTGAGCAAGTTATTCACCGAAAAGCTACAGGTGAAGTAACGCTTCTACTATTTTGAAGAGAGAAACTACCTCCCTACCTCCCTACCCACCCTAATCCTTCTAATGGAGATGGTATGAATCCACTTGACATTGACTCAATTGCGGAAAACCGCAATTTGATGATAGAAATCCCTGACGGGACGGAATTGTGTGGATTATCTAGGAGACAGCCACATGGGATTTGGACCAAACCAAGAGTTAACAAGTCTACGATTTGTTTATTACTATATATGAAGAATCCAATTTGAAGCATCAGACGATGAAACATCTATAAAAATGAAAGTGTGTTCATAAAATAAAATAAATGTTAATATAAAATGTATATAATAATATTTAATAATAATACTTATTACCCAATATAAAATTTAATATATTTTTATTTTAAATTTTTCTAGAAGCAACTAAATGGAGGGCATACCACAAAAGGCTATTTCTTTATTTATTTTTGGCTATCTGTACTAAATAAAAATTATCTCAATAAAAAATAAACAAACAAAATGAATTATGTATATAAATTTTATTTGAAGTTAAAATAATTCTATTTACAAAACATATAATGTTTATTTTTATTTCTTGTATGCTTTTTTTATATTTTTTTATTAAAATAAACAGATTTAGCAGATTTTGCTACATTACGAATAAATACTCTGGAATTATTAATTTTTTTTAGTAACATTTTTAGGACAGAATAAGGCACAACAGATCTTTTACGTCGCCGTGTATTAATAGCCTATTCCCAATATAACATTTTTAGGAGAAACAAGTTTTATTTATGTTTTATTAGGATTTTATAAAGGCAAAAAAATTATTAATTATTTGATTAGAGTTATTGTTTTTTGTTAATAGAACTCTAGGTTAAATTCAACTTATTGTTTGGTTTTATAGATTCCTTTAAATCTATTTAAAAAAACTAGTTCATCCTAAAGTAAATTATGCTTTATCGCTGTCCTATAAGGGTTAATTAATAAGTAATTATTATTAATAAGTAATTAATAAGTAATTAATAAGTAATGGTCTTAAGATACTAGTACTGCAGATAAGATATGTTTGGTGTTAAAGTAGCATACTTTCTAGCGGTTATCTTAAGTATATAGGTTATAAAACTTAGTATCAAAAAGTATGTTAGGATTAAACTTTAAATTAAATTGATCCTAGAACCTTTTAGGTACATTTTCTATAATTAAGTATAAACCATAAGTACCATAACATTAAACATATATCTTATAATTTATTTAATCTAGTAAACCACATGGCTTTTTTAAAACTTAATAGTTTTAATTGGAACCAAAGCTTTGCAAGTCAATCACATTATGTTGAGGTTGCAAGATAAATTACTCAAAACATTGAAAAGTGGTAATTTCCAGAGAAAATGTAACAAAAAATTCAATAATAAATATACAAAATGTTTTTTAATTTTAAACAAATTTATTTTATACCTTTGTTGAACAAATGTCAAGGAGACATTCCAATGCCCCTAATATTCTGGAAATGACCAGTGAAAGAAAACAATGGTCATTAATATTATTATCTTAATATTTATTTTTATATTAATATTTATTTTTATATTTTAAATCTCTTGTTCGTAGAGTAAATAACGAGAAGAAGATTGAGGTTACATTATCCCCTCCTAAATATTGAACTGATTAAATCAGTGAATTACACTAGGTTAGCGAGTGAGTGAGAAATAGGTTAAAAATGTGTTATTGGGGTTTCAGTTTTGTTATTGTTTTATGAAATGCTTTAAAAAGTATAGCAGGAGCTTTTTAAAACTAAAAAGTCGTAAAAGTATGAGAGTACAGATAAAACGCAATTAAGAAAATCTCCATTTTAAATCTGGTAAAGGCATATATCATGTAAAATAATATTTATGTCTACCTGTACCAAATATATATTCTAATAATTTAATTTTGAATATTAAAATAAATTATGGTCAAAGTTCAAATAATTCTAAAATCTTAAAAATATTTACAGGACAGAAATTTTTTTAAAAATAGCACTCGAATATTTATATAGACCTTCGCGATCTATTATTATGTAGTAGTATAGGATAGGTTGATCTAAGGCCTTCGATAAAATGTCACAAAATAATTCTGCAAAATCTTTCTAATTTAGGTTTTAATATTACTTGTGTATACTGTACATCTTCTAAAATCATATCTAACTAAGCGCAAACAGAATGTTTGTTAAAATGGATTTAATTCTAATAACTGTACTTTTACTAACCTCTCTTAAGCTGGCAGGACCAACTGGGCAGAATCGACGAAAATCTATTACATTATTTGTAATAATTTGTACCACCAATAAAAAACTTCTACCATGTGCCTTTTAAAAAAAAAAAACGTGGCGCTGCTAGGTGAATATTAAGCTAGCAGGACCACATTAAAAAAATAAAACAAAGGTAGAATTAAAACGAACTGAATTTGTACCAATTTGTACAACCAATCAATTTTTTGTACTATGTACGGTTTAAAAAAAAACATGGCGCTTCCAGTTCAATATTAGGCTAGCAGGACCACATTGAAAAATACAAAGGTACAATTAAAAAGGACTGAATTTGTAACAATATATGTACCATTAAAAAAACCTAATTTATTTAATCAAACTGCCTGAAAAAACTTTCAAATTAATCCAAATCTGTTATAATTAAAAATAAAGAGACTTTTTGCAGAAAAAGAATCTATTGCTATTTTTGCATAAAACACAACATAATTTGTACCGTTAAAATATAAATTTTAAGAATATGCACCACTGCCGTTCCTTAGAAGCAATCCTAAATTCATATTCCTTTTAAACAGCAAAATCAATCGTAACTTCTGCAATAAAAGTACGTTAAAATGTAAATTGTTAGATTCTGTACCCTAAATTAACCATTAGACTCAAGAGTAAAGTACCCTTTTGCACAAGCAGAATCAGCAGTTACTCCTGCAATAAAATAACATAATTTGTACTACTAAAATATAAAATTTCAGATTTTATACCCCTGCCGTTCCTATAGAAATTAACCTAAATTTATATTAGGCTCAAGAGTAAAGTACCCTTTTGCACGAGCAGAATCAATAGTTACTCCTGCAATAAAAGTAACATAATTTGTATCACTAAAATATAAAATTTCAGATTTTGTACCCCTGCCATTCCTATAGAAATAACCTAAATTCATATTAGGCTCAAGAGTAAAGTACCCTTTTGCACGAGCAGAATCAGTAGTTACTCCTGCAATGAAAGTAACATAATGTGTACCACTAAAATATAAAATTTCAGATTTTGTACCACTGCCGTTCCTATAGAAATTAACCTAAATTCATATTAGGCTCAAGAGTAAAGTACCCTTTTGCACGAGCAGAATCAATCGTTACTCCTGCAATGAAAGTAACATAATTTGTACCACTAAAATATAAAATTTCAGATTTTGTAACCCTGCCGTTTCTATAGAAATTAACCTAAATTCATATTAGACTCAGGAGTAAAATACCCTGTTGCCCGAGCAGAATCAATAGTTACTCCTGCAATAAAAGTAAGATAATTTGTGACACCAAAATATAAAATTTCAGATTTTGTACCCCTGCCGTTCTTATAGAAATTAACCTAAATTCATATTAGGCTCAAGAGTAAAGTACCATTTTGCACGAACAGAATCAGTAGTTACTCCTGCAATAAAAGTAACATAATTTGTATCACTAAAATATAAAATTTCAGATTTTGTACCCTTGCCGTTCCTATAGAAATAAACCTAAATTCATATTAGGCTCAGGAGTAAAGTACCCTTTTGCAAGAGCAGAATCAGTAGTTACTCCTGCAATAAAAGTAAAATAATTTGTTCTACTTAAATATGAAATTTCAGATTTTGTACCACTGCTATTCTTATAGAAATTAACCTAAATTCATATTAGGCTCAGGAGTAAAGTATCATTTTGCACGAGCAGAATCAGTAATCAGTAGTTACTCCTGCAATTAAAGTAACATAATTTGTACCACTAAAATATAAAATTTTAGATTTTGTACCCCTGTGGTTCTTATAGAAATTAACCTAAATTCATATTAGGCTCAAAAGTAAAGTACCTTTTGCACGAGCAGAATCTATAGTTACTCCTGCAATGAAAGTAACATAATTTGTACCACTAAAATATAAAATTTCAGATATTGTACCCCTGCCATTCCTATAGAAATTAACCTAAATTTATATTAGGCTCAGGAGTAAAGTACCCTTTTGCACGAGCAGAATCAGTAGTTACTCCAGCAATGACTTTAACATAATTTGCACCACTAAAATATAAAATTTCAGATTTTGTGCCCCTGCCATTCCTATAGAAATTAACCTAAATTTATATTAGGCTCAGGAGTAAAGTACCTTTTGCACGAGCAGAATCTATAGTTACTCCTGCAATGAAAGTAACATAATTTGTACCACTAAAATATAAAATTTCAGATATTGTACCCCTGCCATTCCTATAGAAATTAACCTAAATTCATATTAGGCTCAAAAGTAAAGTACCTTTTGCACGAGCAGAATCTATAGTTACTCCTGCAATGAAAGTAACATAATTTGTACCACTAAAATATAAAATTTCAGATATTGTACCCCTGCCATTCCTATAGAAATTAACCTAAATTTATATTAGGCTCAGGAGTAAAGTACCCTTTTGCACGAGCAGAATCAGTAGTTACTCCAGCAATGACTTTAACATAATTTGCACCACTAAAATATAAAATTTCAGATTTTGTGCCCCTGCCATTCCTATAGAAATTAACCTAAATTTATATTAGGCTCAGGAGTAAAGTACCCTTTTGCACGAGCAGAATCAGTAGTTACTCCAGCAATAAATTTAATATAATTTGTACCACAAAAATATAAAATTTCAGATTTTGTACCCCTGTCGTTCCTATAGAAATTAACCTAAATTCGTATTAAGCTCAGGAGTAAAGTACATTTTTCCACGAGCAGAATCAATAGTTACTCCTGCAATGAAAGTAACATAATTTGTACCACTATAATATAAAATTTCAAATTTTGTACCCCTGCTGTTCCTATAGAAATGAACCTAAATTCATATTAGGCTTAAGAGTAAAGTACCCTTTTGCACAAGCAGAATCAGTAGTTACTCCTGCAATTAAAGTAAAATAATTTGTTCCACTAAAATATGAAATTTCAGATTTTGTACCCCTGCCGTTCTTATAGAAATTAACTTAAATTTATATTAAGCTCAAGAGTAAAGTACCATTTTGCACGAGCAGAATCAGTAGTTACTTCTGCAATGAAGGTAACATAATTTGTACCACTAAAATATAAAATTTCAGATTTGGTACCCCTACCGTTCCTATAGAAATTAACCTAAATTCATTAAATGCTTAAGAGTAAAGTACCCTTTTGCACGAGCAGAATCAATAGTTACTTTTGAAATAAAAGTAACATACTTTGTACCACTAAAATATGAAATTTCAAATTTTTTACCCCTGCCGTTCCTTTTGAAAGGGTACTTTACTCTTGAGCCTTATATGAGTTTAGGTTATTATCTATAGGAACGGCAGGGGTACAAATCTGAAATTTCATATTTTAGTGGTACAAATTATGGTACTTTCATTGCAGGAGTAACTACTGATTCTGCTCGTGCAAAATGGTATTTTACTCTTGAGACTAATATGAATTTAGGTTAGTTTCTATAGGAACGGCAGGGGTACAAATTCTGAAATTTTATATTTTAGTGTTACAAATTATGTTACTTTCATTGCAAAAGTAACTATTGATTCTGCTCGTGCAAAAGGGTACTTTACCCCTGAGCCCAATATGAATTTAGGTTAGTTTCTATAGGAAGGGCAGGGGTACAAAATCTGAAATTTCATATTTTAGTGGTACAAATTATGTTACTTTCATTGCAAAAGTAACTATTGATTCTGCTCATGCAAAAGGGTACTTTACTCCTGAGCCTAATATGAATTTTGGTTAGTTTCTATAGGAATGGCAGGGGTACAAAATCTGAAATTTCATATTTTAGTTGTACAAATTATGTTGCTTTCATTGCAGGAGTAACTATTAATTCTGCTCATGCAAAAGGGTACTTTACTCTTGAGCCTAATATGAATTTAGGTTAGTTTCTATAGGAACGGCAGGGGTACAAAATCTGAAATTCCATATTTTAGTGTTTACAAATTATGTTACTTTTATTGCAAAAGTTACTATTGATTCTGCTTATGCAAAAGGGTACATTACTTTTGAGCCTAATATGAATTTAGGTTAGTTTGTATAGGAACGGCAGGGGTACAAAATCTGAAATTTTATATTTTAGTGGTATAAATTATGTTACTTTTATTGCAGGAGTATCTATGGATTCTGCTTGTGCAAAAGGGTACTTTACTCTTGAGCCTAATATGAATTTAGGTTAGTTTCTATAGGAACGGCAGGGGTAGAAAATCTGAAATTTTATATTTTAGTGGTACAAATTATGGTACTTTCATTGCAGGAGTAACTACTGATTCTGCTCGTGCAAAATGGTATTTTACTCTTGAGACTAATATGAATTTAGGTTAGTTTCTATAGGAACGGCAGGGGTACAAATTCTGAAATTTTATATTTTAGTGGTACAAATTATGTTACTTTTATTGCAGGAGTAACTATGGATTCTGCTTGTGCCAAAGGGTACTTTACTCTTGAGCCTAATATGAATTTAGGTTAGTTTCTATAGGAACGGCAGGGGTAGAAAATCTGAAATTTCATAATTTAGTGGTACAAATTATGGTACTTTCATTGCAGAAGTAACTACTGATTCTGCTAGTGCAAAAGGGTACTTTATTCTTCAGCCTAATATGAATTTAGTTTAGTTTCTATAGGAACGGCAAGGGTACAGAATCTAACAATTTATATTTTTAAGGTACTTTTATTGCAGAAGTAACGATTGATTTTGCTGTTTAAAAGGAATATGAATTTAGGATAATTTTTAAGGAATGGCAGTGGTGCATATTCTAAAAATTTATATTTTAACGGTACAATTTATGTTGTGTTTTATGCAAAAATTGCAATAGATTCTTTTTCTGGAAAAAGTCTCTTTGTTTTTAATTATAAGAGATTTGGATTAATTTAAAAGTTGTTTCAGGCAGTTTGATTAAATAAATTAGGTTTTTTTAATGGTACATAATGTTACAAAATCAGTCCTTTTTAATTGTATCTTTGTATTTTTTAATGTGGTCCTGCTAGCCTAATATTGAACTCGAGGCACATTGTGTTTTTTTTAAACGGTACCTTATACGAAAAATTTATTGGTGGTACAAATTGGTACAAATTGAGTTCGTTTTAATTCTACTTTTGTTTTATTTTTTATTTTATTTTTTTTAATGTGGTCCTGCTAGCTTAATATTAAACTAGAAGCACCATGTGTTTTTTTATAAACCGTACATAGTACAAAAAATTGATTGGTGGTACAAATTGGTACAAATTCAGTTCGTTTTAATTTTACCTTTGTTTTATTTTTTATTATATTTTTTTAATGTGGTCCTGCTAGCCTAATATTAACCTAGCAGCGCCACGTTTTTTTTGAAAACGGCACATAGTACAAAATTTTTGTTGGTATTACAAATTAGTAAAAAATGGGTACTAAATAATGTATTAGATTTTAATCGATTCTGCTCAGTTGGTCCTGCTAGCTTAAGAAAGGTCTTTTACTAGTAAAATTTCTTGAGTAACTGAAACAACACTAACAAAAAATACTATAACAATTAAAATAATAGATTTATAAAAAACACATCTGAAAGACGCTAAACACAACGAAATACAACTATAGTGCGTAGGTTAGATGTATGGATTACGTGCTTAGAGTAGGCATGTAAATCGCAAATACGACAGTTACTGTGTCACGTGAGGTTTGAACTGTCACATTACACATTACACATTACAAATTAAGAGATTCCAACATCCTGTCAAACTGCTGACAAGTGGAAACCTTAGAGCTTATAAGACTAGAGATATCATTCAATGTATTTTGTTATGTATAAGCGGGGTCTTCACTTTAAACGTGAGGGGAGAGGGGTAGGTACTCCATTCTCAATGGCGTACGGTTTAAAAGGGTTCGTATTTATGTTAACCATTTATGCAGTGTAATGTCACAATAACTAATAACTTAGATAATTGATTCACATGACTAAGGGCCGTTTTTTTCACCTCTGAGTAAAGTCACAAGTATGTTTACTTGACAGATAAGAGCACAATAGCTTATAGTTTAATCAGCAAGTAGTTATTGAACCTTACTCCAAGGTGAAAAGACTGGCACTAAGAGAAACAAATTTATTTAACAATATTAATTTAGTGTTTTTTTTTTATTTATCTTAAGATTTCGTTATAAACTGTATTATATACATGTTTTACTAAAAAATGACTATATGTTCGTTTAGGATTAAAAACTTTTTTTTAATTGTAGATATAAGCTTTTAAACTGTATGCTTTCAAATGGATTCGTGGCCACATATTATTTTTGTTTATTTCAAGTAGATAATGTAGGAACTGAACTTTTTTATAGAGCAAATAAAAGACAAGTAAAAACAAATAATAATAATTTATTTTTATTATTTATAATAATAAATGTACATATTTTTTAATAAAATTATTAATCAATGTAATCAAAACATAGTTATTGGTTGTACCTAGATGTAATATGTGTGTATAGAAGTAGCTACTTATAAATCATAAAAAAACGAAACAAACATTAATGCTACCAAATTCCCACGAAATTTATTTATTATTTATTTAGTAGACCACTTAACAGTTAAAAACAAATTACATATAGAGTAGGACGAATACCGAAAAAAAAAAAAAATCGTATCATACACATTTTCAGGTAAAAAATGTTAAATTTGACTCCCTATATTAGAGCATGAACCATTTTAAAATTATGACACAAAACTTACATACTTTACCTTACAGAAACAATATACACATACCTACAAAAGATAATATAAAATACAGTAGGTATCCTACTACGCGAAATAGACGTATGTATTAACTTTACAAGCAGAGTACAAGAGCTTCTTTTACTTCAATTGACCCAGTTTGTTGAAACTTGCTAGAATCTTTTCTTGGCAAGAGCTAATTTTCTATCAAAAAATAACTTTTTTCTCAGGCATTGCTTCCCTGAAATCATAATATTGTTTGATTATATGAAAAAATATCTTATTTGTCTCTAACAAACCTTTTTTCTTTTGTAAGTTCTCTTTCTTCTTCAGAAGCAGTTAGTGTGGTATAGATGAATGGGAGCTTACAGACATTGTGATTTTAAGTGATTCGTTTATCAAATTTTGGACAATTTTTTTCTTTTAAAGAAAGTTAAAGATTGAAGTTTCCTGTCTTGCATATTTTCATTCCTACAAATGAAATCAAATTTTAAAAGTTCCAAAGGCTACTACCAGCATCTGTTTGATTTTAAGAAATGTAAAAGCAAATCATACCTTTTCGTTATCCTTCTATCTTTGTTTTTAAACTTCCTAATCTTGGAAACTGAGATAAGGGCATATTTTCTTTACTGTAAAGAATAATGTAGTAATACTTACATGTTTACTATTTAACAAAATAAGTGTGTTTCGAAAGTAACATATATATCGATGGCTAAGAGGACAAATATTGTATGTCCATTTTTGTCTAAAATGAAATATGTCCTGTTCTAAATCAGTCGAGACAAAATCTTTATTGTATGTCCTCTTGGAATGGTTTAGTAGTTACTGAAGTAACATTAAAGATATGTCCATTCATAACACCATGAACATCCTGCACAAATGTTGTATGTCAAATACAATATTTGTGCAGTTCACAAAATTCAACTCGAACAACTTTTTTTTTGTATGTCCAAAGATACAATGTTTGTTTACATTGTTGGAGGCTCGTTGGCTTAAAGCACGTGTTGCAAGCGTCTGCGCAAAGAAATCGCAGGAGTCTGTTGGTGGGGTAAATAACAATATTTGTGAGTGTGCTAGGAATTTGTCGTTTCAGTGTTTGTTGTATTTTCGACTTAAAGTTAACTACACATTTAATTGATAAATTTGTGTAGCGTAAGAAATATAAAAGTAAAATGAACAGCCGAGGAAAGCGAATAGTTCAAATTGCAAAAAATAGTAAGTAGTTGGATCATAAATATTTTTATTTGACATAATAAAGTAACAAATGAAGAAAAAAACTGTAGCTTGAATGTTTTCAGATTTAAATTTGGACGAGAATCAAGATGACATTCTTCCAGAGACAGTAGCTGGACCTTCCTGTATAAGACGATTATCAGAGTGTACTGTCGATGAGCCATTTGCTGATTCTGGAAGTGACTACCTTCCATCTGATAGTAGTTCAGCTTCGCCAACACATGACTCAGAAAATCATCGCGTACTATCTCCTGTAGTTTATGACATAGAAGGAACAGCACGAAGAGAAAGAAAACGCAGGCTAGTGGCTAAACCGGAATTATGGAAGAAAAATAAAATGAAGTTGTTAAGAGTGGCTGGCAAAGAATATGTAAACAGAAAAGGTGCGATAGTAACAGCTAAATCGCCTGGTATAGTTAATTGCAATAACTGTAGATATAAATGCAGCATTAACATACCTAGAGACAGACAAATAATAATTTGTAAGGAATATTGGGAAATGGCTGATTCAACAAAACAAAAAATTTTTATTTGCTCGCTAGTGGAAGAGAAAAACATTGACAGAGAAAGAAATCGTAATGATAGAAAAAAAACTAGAAAACACAGTCGTTATTATCATTTACTAAGTGCCTCTAATAAACGTGTAAGGGTGTGTCAAAAATATTTTTGTGCTACATTTGCATTCAGTTTTCAAGTAGTTGAAACTGCATTAAAATACCGTGGAGACAGTGGTGTTTATGTTCGGCTTTGACCATCGCACAGGAAGACCAGCTCCGAATGTAACATCTGCTGAGCAAGTTCGTCATATTAAGACGCATATTGACATGTTCCCTAGAATGGCATCCCATTATTGTCGCCGTGATACTATGAGGCAATATCTAGCAAGTGACTTAAATATCAGTGTGATATATCGTTTATATTGCAGCAATTATTGTCTTCAAAACAATGTACCATCTGTAAAGTACAATGTATTTCGATCAGTGTTTAATAGTTATGATCCACCTTTGTCATTTTATAAACCGAAAAAAGACCAATGCGTAACATGTAACGTTTATAACAGTGCCACAGATAAAACAGAATTGCAAAGTCAGTGGGAGGCACATAAAGCTAAAGAAAAAAGTGAAATGGAAATGAAAGCAGCTGACAAACAGAAAGCAGTTGATAATAAAGGTGAAACATTTCGAGCTATTACATTTGACTTACAGTCAATACTAAATGTGCCTTATGCTGGTGATAGCCAAATATTCTATAGACGCAAACTTTCTGTCTATAATTTCACCATTTTTGATGCTTCCAATGCAGATGGTTATTCTTATCTGTGGGACGAGACACAGGGCAAGAAAGGATCAGTTGAAATTGGAAGTTGTTTGCTAAAATATTTGCAATCTTTACCTAATACTGTTACACATGTATCTTCATTGGCCAAAACCGCAATAAATATGTGACTGCTGCGATGCTGTATGCTGTTGCTAACATAGATAATCTTGAAGTAATAGATCTAAAATACTTGGAGCCAGGACATACATACCTAGAAGTGGATTCGATGCATGCTACCATAGAACGTGCTCGAAGAAATAAGAAGGTGTACACTCCCCGTGAATGGGGTGTTTTAATACAAATGGCAAGGCTGAAACCTCGTCCCTACATAGTTACCCATCTCACATACTTAGATTTCTATAATTTTAAGGAGTTAGCGTCTAAAATTATGGTAAATACTACATGTGACACCGACGGAAATCAAGTCAAATGGTTACAAATTAAATGGTTACGCTTTATAAAGACTAATCCGTCAACCATTTTTTTTAAGTACGATGTTAAAAGTAATGACTTTTTAAAACTGAACATACGCGACGTAGGCACTAAACGAACGAGAACACGCAAACAGTGTGAAAATGTCTACGATGTATCTCTTGAGCAACAGTATACCAGTTTGTTGCCAATATCCAACGCAAAAAAGCATGACCTTTTGTGCCTATTACGCGAAAAGGTTATTCCAGGCGACTATAAAAACTTTGTGGAGATGTTACCTACAGCCGTGGAGGCGATAGATATTGTCCCAAGTGAATCTGATTACGAAACAGACTGATGTTTAATTGTGTCTGAATTTATCCACAAATTTGTTTAAATAATAAAAATTTAATTTATACTACTAGTACTATTTTTAAACTACTTTTACGATATTTTTATGTCAATGGCATAGTATTGCAGTATGGAAGCAATATATTGTATGTCCATATTGTACTTCACATTTATTGTATGTCCATACAGGGGTTGCTTTTAGCTCACTAAAATACCAAAATGTGATTGATATTTAACATTAATACAAATCAGAATCAAATAATAAATAAAAGAAAGGTAATAGACGAACTTAACTGTAGGTTAAACAATTTTAAACGATATCTAGTTTGTCATGATTAATGCAAACTTTCATATTGATTTTACTGAAAACATCATTTATGGACATACAACATTTGTCCTCTTATCCATCGATATGAATTATATGAATTACATTACTTCTGGTGTTTATATTGAAAAAACTTACACATTTCGAAAGCAAGGTACAGGTACAGCTTTTGGTATAGCTCCTTTTATTAATCTATTGCTACCTTTATAATGTTTAGTTAAAAAATGGTCTGAACATTAAAATGTGTTGTTAGACATGCTACTAATGCTCAAACTGAGCACTTGACACTAAACCAGTTTGGTTGTGAGATTAGTAGAAAATCTGAAATAAATAAAAAAAAAAAAGATTTAAAAAAGTAATGGCAATTAAATATGTACAATACAAAAAGGTATCTAATCCATTTTACAATACACAAAAGGCATTATATCGCAAGAAAACAATTATTGCGATGATGCTCAAATAACGAACTTTCTACAAACATGTTTTCTTATTAATTTGTCCATTTCCAATTTTAAGTTACGTTTATAAAATATAGAATACTTACTTGTGAAACGTCAACCGGGGTCCTTTTAACAATTTTTTATTGCAAACTATACAAGTTCTCGACATGATTAGCATTTATTTTAAAATAAAAACACACTTTAAAAGTTTATAAAAGAGGCACCTCTTCCAAACTGTCTTCGGTAGTGACCAAAGCAGATCTTTTTAAAAACGAAAAGAAGACATCTAATGAAATGTCATTTATCAGAAATACGCGCGTTATTTAAATTCGCCAATCATAAAACGTCGTGTATTTAACTCGCCAATCATAAAGCTTCGTGTTTCTAACACCGTAGGGGTTACTCCCTTCAATATAGAACAAATCCATTTGAAAAAAAAACCTCTAGTCTTATATGCTCTAAGTGCGCAATCCAGTCCCTTCTGACGTCACACCGCACGAATCTCACGACCTCCCCTTAAAGTATTTGGAACCTTGAGGGGTTATGATTGACAAATAATGTTATTTTTAACAGACACGTTATTTGTGAACAGGTTGTAATTTTTATGTGTTTATAAAATAACAGACCTGTTAAAAATAACCAAGGTTGCCAATCCCCCTTGTTGTTCGCTACATAAATTTGGCAATATTGTGTGTCGTTCGCTGAAGGATATTGTTAATTGTTAATGATTTCTTAAAATTCGCCAAAATTAGTGGCTAAAACGCTTCGTTAAGTGCTATCTTCTGGTGTAAACTAGTGTAAATTATTGCAAGGAACGAATAATGACAGAATAATGACACCCGAAGGCAGCACATAACGAGGCGTTTTAGCCACTAATTTTGGCGAATTTTAAAAAATCATTACCAAGACATTAAGAGTTTGAATTTCGGGATTATATTAAGAATAGTGCTGTTGAAGAATGCATTTATTTTCATTATCATATTTGATTTTTTTTTCCCGGAAACTGAAAGGAATTAAAACTTTAAAATATATATAGTTAATATTTTCTAATTTGTTTTGCCAAAATTTTAATTTTTAAACAAAATTACATTTTGAAATATCCTGGTCCGTAAATTATAAAGGCTGCTGCATTCACCTTAATATACCAACATACAGGGTGTTTCAAAATTCATGGGATAAATTTCAGGAGGTGATTGCTCGTATGAAATTAAGATGGGTGTTTCCTATAACAAAATTTTTTCAGCCCACCCCTTTCCAAGATATCACCCTTAAGAGGTGGTGACTAAAATTGAGTTTCTATTTTTTTTCTAAAATTTCAGAAAAACTAGAAACTTGAAATTCTGTAATTTTCGTGCACTCGCAAAGGACTAATCACGGTTATTTTTTCAATATTTCTGTTACATTATAGGGGGGTGAAATTAGCAACCCTTACTTTATTTCATATCAAAACTTTTTTCGACATGAAGTTTTATGAAATAATTTTGTAACTTGAAATACTTGTTTTATTTAAAAAAAAAAAAATCCCAAAACCAATACCTTCATGGAAAAAAAAACTGTTTTCCACTCATTTTATTAAAAAAAAAAAAAAAAATGATAAATTACGGTGTTAATTTTTTTTCTCTGAAGCTATTGGTTTTCGGAAAAAAATTCAAGAATAAAAAAAAATTAAATGAAACAAGGATTTCATAAAAGTTCGTCTCGAAAAAAAGTTTTGATATGAAATAAAGTAAGTGTTGCTAATTTCACCCCCCTATAATGTAACAGAAATATTGAAAAAATACCCGTGGTTAAGACTTTGCGATTACAGAATTTCAAGTTTCTAGCTTTACTGAAATTTTAGAAAAAAAAATCAAAACTCAATTTTAGTCACCAACTTTTAAGGGTGATATCTCGAAAAGGGGTGGGCTGAGGACATTTTGTTATGGGAAAGACCCATCTTAATTATATACGAGCAATTGGTTCCTGAATTTTGTCGCATGTATTTAGAAACACCCTGTATATTACACATTTTTTTAAGCGGGCAAAATTCTTGACAATCTCTTTTCCCTTATTGGCACATGTCGTATTTCTCTAGGATTTACTAACTCTGGCAGCAAACAAATAAAATAGAAATTTATCAGCTGTGCATTTTTGCCTTCCAGAATTTTTCATTTCATAAATTAACTAAAAACTAAATTAAACAAAAACCTAACAACGCCTAACAACAAACTAAGACGATTACAATAATTTCGCATCTGTTCAAAAACAACTACCTATTTTTCGACACAGGAATTAAGAAATTTAACTAAACAGCAGCTATCCTTTTAACCACGGGCTTCATAGACTAGCAGCGTTGCCATATTTACTGGTATCATTGTTTTAATAGAATTAGTATCGGAATGAAAACTATGTTAATCTTCGGTCCTATTTAAAAGTGGTAATCTTTTTGAAAAAAAGTTATTTAGAAAATAGTTAAGATATTTGTTATAGAATGACGCTAAAGAGCCAAAAAATTAAATTTGTTAAAAAGTTGAAACTTTTGTTGTTTTTCTTTAAAAATATAGGTTTTTCGCGGTTTAGCGTCATTCTTGGTTCATTTTTAGAACGATTGGTCTGAACCCTTTTTTTTACAATTTTTTTTAACTGACTCAAATGTAAAATTGATTTTTGGCGGAGGAGCGCCCGTCATGTTTGCTCTTAACAACGCGCAGTTAACATCTGACCCACTATTTGGCGCTTTTATCATTATCAAACAACGCAGCGGGAAATTAAGAAACCTGCTAATAAAGGTTGTGTAAATATCGTCTGCACTTTCATGTTCTGTTAAATAAATGTAAACAATGTAATTAGGCTAAATTATTTATTAAAAAGAATACTACACTTACAGACTATTATCGATTCATTATTGTTAATCTATTCATGAAAAATATCTTTTAATTTTTGATCGTTATTTGTAATACTAACATTTTTGTTCTTATTTTCCAAACGAATTGCCAACGGCGTCTTATTTAAAAATGTTAAGTGCAAACTCAATAATGGGAACTTAGATATTTTTCTTCCTATTCCAAATCTTTACTCTAACGTTTTAAAGCTATTTCCTTGATCTAAAACAATAAATAATAAATAAATACCTACTTTTTGATAAAAGTTGGTTTCTGTTTGTGTTATTTGCATGAATAGATCTTACTTAGGTTAATTAAAGAACGCCACATTGGTGTTGATAAATTACTTCATGTGGCATGTGTTACTAATGCAATAATATTGTAATATTATAAAATATAATTATTGTCCTTAAATTTCATACAAAAATAGTCACAACCATTTTGCTTAATTTATCTAGAGAATAACACAATCATAAACCCAAAATTTAAAATTCAAATTCAGGATTCTACGATATACATACAACTAATTGACATTTATATTTACAAAATGTCAACTGCTATCCACGTCTACTTTCTGTCTGCAAAAGAGGTGTATCTTTAGTTAACATCTGAGACGCATAGATAACGCCATCGTTGCTGCGTTCGTTGCGTTTCCTATCATTATGTCCCTAACCTCTGAACAAGGTATAATAAGACCCAGTGACTCCGCATGGAGTACTCCCATTGTTAGTAAAAAACCCGACGCTTCAGGCAAACAAAAATGGCGACTATGGTAGACTATCGAAAAGATAATAAAAAGAAAATCGACCACAGATATCCCATTCCCAATATTTCATAGCTTCGTAGACCAGCAGCGTTGCCATATTCACTGGTATCATTGTTTTAATAGAATTAGTATCGGAATGAAAACTATGTTAATCTTCGGTCCTGTTTAAAATTGGTAATCTTTTTGAAAAAAAGTTATTTAGAAAATAGTTAAGATATTTGTTATAGAATGATGCTAAATAGCTAAAAAATTAAATTTGTTAAAAAGTTTAAATTTTTGTTGTTTTCCTGTAATAACATAAGTTTTTCGCGGTTTACCGAAATTCTTGGTTCATCTTTACAACGATTGGCCTGAACCATTTTTTTTACAATTTTTTTTAACTGCCTCAAATGTAAAATTGATTTTTGGCGGAGAAGCGCCCGTCATGTTTGCTCTTAACTGAGCAAGTTCGAGATGACGCCTTATAAAGCGGGAAGTGCATGAGCAGAGTCCTGTCAAGTCAGAAAGCAAATGTAGGAACATCTTGAACGCGATCTGTCACTCAAAGTAAACATAACCTCAATCCAGTATGTCAGTCAATGGTCAGTTAATTATTATGCATTACAATAGAATAACATAAAATAAACTTTCAGAATTTACTTATAAGAATCTTATCAGTTAAATAATTTTAAAATACAAATATTACCTAGCACAAACCCACAAAAATAATATGTGCCGTTCATTGACATAATAGACATTTCATTATTTAACTTCCCGACAGATCTCGATCTTCTGACACAGAGTTAAAAGGGTGCACTCGGAGTCCATACTCAGAGTCATATCGAACGCGACAGATCACACTCCGAATTTCTGAAAAAACACGAAAATGAACTCAGAACTACCTGGGGTTCAACTACGAGTATGTTCAAGCCGCGAAGTGGTAGCTTGTAAGCGATGTAGAAAGCGACATTTTGAAACGTTTTAACTTCGTTCAAAAGAAAGCGATAGTAGAAAAACAGTATTTTCGGTACTGGCGATAATTTACTGTCAAAAAGTTTGTTTCCTAATCTTTAAACATTTAACTTCCTTTGGTTTTTGCTTTGTTTTTCATATTTTTATATTTGATTTTTTATAATATTTGAAACAGTTCGCTGGCAAAATGGAAAATTAAAATTATCCCCCACAGCCCTCTGATATGAGCCAGTACCAAAAAAATTTAATGTTAACAATGTGAATAGAATTTACTGCCAATTCACTTCCAACATGTAAAAGAGGAACCGATGATGGTATCAAAATATCCCGCACCATTTCTTTAGATAATGTAAATAATTGTATAAAATTATTATCAGGCATAAAAAATGTATAATTTTCGGCTCTTTGAATACGCCTTTCTAAACTAATTTGATTCATGGGTTATAAATTTGAATGGGCAGCATCTGAAATATGTTTATGATTAATATACAAATAGGTAATATATTATGTTTTACTTACCTTTAAACTAACCATTTAAAACAATTATAACCACAGATTATAACCCTACTCTTACTCTTATATTAAAAGAAAGAAAAAAGTATACCTATTCTTATCATACACGTAGGCGATACCGTCTAGGCAATCGCTACAAAGCACGATAATTCTGTAAATAATGTCGCTTTTACGCAACCTTTCTTCTGGACATAGTACAACAAGAGACAAAATGGCTAACTTATCGCTACAAAGCTTAAACATGGTTGAACCCTCCGAGCAATTACTACTAGAGGGAGTCTTCCCCCCTTCCCCGCGCAAAATTTTGTTAGCAACATCTACTGACACATGTCAATATCATATTTGTATTTTACGGAAAATATTATTATTTATAACGTTGTAATGGTTGTAAATGTATATTTAAGATTTATTATCTCTAATAATATGGTGAAAACATGCTTTGTATGTAAAAGGCCTGTTGAAAATGCTTCTTCAAGATAATATCATAAGTAAGTACAGACACAACCTAATTATCAGAGGCGGTGCATTAGGCAATCAACTTTAATTTGCAAACTTTCTTATTTTCTTATCGAAAAATTAAAATTAAGAACAAATAAACTCCAGCTAAGTTCGTCTTCATCCGTTTCATAATGATTATAGTAAAGGTTAATTACTTATTATTATTATAATATCACATCTTTGTAAAGTTTATTGTTATTTTTTTTTAGGTTTCCTTTTCTTGATATGAGAAAGAAATACATGGTTCCAAAATATAGGAATTCAACAAGTGACCACCTGAATAACTTTTTATGCAAATGAACATTTTTACTACAGACCTCAGGGGAGGAAAATATTAAAGAAAAATGCAATTTCCTCGAAATAAGTATAATAATCAATCCTGTCAATATTTCTATACTATATTCATCTGCTACTAAAATACTAAAACAGCAAGTAAGTAGAGAAACTTAAGTTCCTTTCAAAAATAATGTTTAAGGAAAAAGGCAAAGCCATTTTTTTGTTGACACTTTTTTTTAACTAATCTAATAGACAAATTTTGTGTATTGTTTAAATTTTCATTTTTTGTACTTAATTTGTTTTAGGTTTAAATAAAATGAGCTTCTAAGATATGCATGGAATATCCCAAAAGAGCTAAGGAAGGTTTTAAAATTCTTAAAAAAACTATTCAGAGCCAAAAACAAAATAGTATTCCTATCCAAAATATAAATAGGTATAAATATTTAGATATTATGAGTGATTTTTTATTCTGTAAATAAAACATAATTTACTTCTAAATCACTACCTAATCAACTATATTATATAGTACAAAACTAAACAAGAATATCACATTATTCATGTTTTTTTTTTAATTTCCTTAAAAAACGTCCCAAAAAACATTGAATATTTATTATTGGAGTTTACATCGTTATGCTAAAACAATACTAGAACAAGTTAATGTGGATTTTGACTATTTTGAGTTATGCAGATCATTATAATCTAAAAAAATGTTTGTCTGGTACTATAGTCAGGTATAAAAACATTCATTTATTTAAACACAGTTGCAATATACATTTTATTTAGTTTTTAAGTTAAAACCTATTAGGACATCTTAAAATTACTTTTTTGGTTTGATGTGGATTAATTATTCTACATTTTTGTTGGTAAAATAGGATATATTAAGATGTCTTACTGTTTTCTCTGATTATCTAAAAAGTTAGAACAATATACAAAGACATAACAAAGAGATATACCTTTACTTAAACACACATTTAGTCAGTTCAATTGTACGATAATTTAAAGCAGAAATCCAGAAAACTTTAAAAATGTGTTTTTACAATAACAAGGACATAATTATTAAAAAAACTTGGCACATTAACATTGACGATAGGTTTTTATAATATATATTATACAAATCACAACGAACTACACAAAATGACATTATTAATAATTTAGCAATAAAAAAGTACAATGATGACATTAAAAGTTGAGTTTCTCGAAATACTTTTTTTAAATTGTCTCAGTACCTACCTAGTATTTTTCTAGCACAATGATATTATATAATGTGCATTGTGTGATATCCTATTTTTTAGGAATAAAATGATATATTTTTTTGCAGGTTTGTTAACAACGATTCCAAGAACTTTTGAAAATAGTATTAAGAGCTTTTGATCTAACATTAAATTTTTATTCTCCATAAGGTTACAGCTTCCTAAGAAGAAAGTTTAACAAGACTTACCAGACCAAAAATATCAAAATTTTACCAACCAATTGATGGTTCTACTGGTTTCCATAGAAAAATTCTCATCGAAACTACTAAAAGAAAAGTGGCAGAGGCAACCGAAGAAGGCAAAAAGTCTTTTGCAAAACAAAAACTAGAAATTTGTTTAAGAATCTATTGTTTGAAGTTTTACCATTAATAATTTTTGATAACGATTTAAGATTATGAAGTTCTATTATGTATTTTACTCTTTGATAACCTGTGTTTAAATTTTTATTAGGACCAAAATAAATTATAATTTTTATTTCAACTACAAAAACCCTCATAATATTAAACAGGGGGGAAACGTTAGATTAGTTATGTTCAGGAATAAACTCTTTAAACATTTATCTACTTAAAATGTGTTACTTTTAGAAGGTATGTTATTAACTTTCTATTTGTATTTAATTAATTTATTTCATTTTATTATCTGTTGTATTTTTAAATTGATTTTGATATTAATCTTATCTATTTATTTATTTTTTATATTCACATATGTTTTTTTCATTGAAACAAACGTTTATTAGCTTATTAAATATAATGAATTCATGTTGTTTTATTATATGCTTGTATGAATGATTACTTTTATTTCCTTTTAAAAATGAATTTCAAAGATAAAGTCGAAACGGTTAGTGAGAATAAAAAATTAGACGAAAGTGACGATATTTACTGGAGCTTTCATCTACACGCTCCTTTTTTTAGCTATCTATACCTGAGCCAGCAAGATTCGTCTTCCCTGCATCCTTACATTCTCCAGATTTACAGAGAAAATGCCGTCCTCTTTAACATATCCAGACGGGGACTATACCACTACATTATCAGCTTTATTTGTTATCCCGAGCAATTTAAATGCATTCGTAATTGCTCACTCACCTCTTCTCTTGTAGATTTCGTACTCAGTTTTCTTATTTTTAGTTACGTTTACACTGCTCTTTTATTTTCACAGCTTTAATTCTATAATGCTGTAACGCTACAATATGGATCCATTTTTGTGGTTTATACTACTTAATGTTATTCGTAAGTGACCAACCTATTATAATAATTAAAGATTATTGTATTACAGGCATGAAGATGTTCCTGTATGGCCGAAACTAGTCGCTCCTGTATTTATTTATAATACAATTGATTTTAAGGTTTTATTCTTCAATTGAAAAAATTAGACCTTTACAGTGATTTTGTTTCATTTCCTGCATTAGACACATATAAGACGGTATTCATTTTAAAAATAGTAAAATTAGCAAATTTTTAGTTTTTTTTACAATTAAAACGTTTGGACAATGTGTGTCTTTATAGATAAATGATACGCCACTGAACAAGAAGGATGTTTACCTTCCCCCTTGTGCCCGCTTCCTCAATTCCTCTACAGATGTTGCTAACACAACAATCGCCTACAAACTCGTTTTCAGGCTCCCTCTATTAGTAATTGCTCGGAAGTTGAACCCCAGATATTCTATTTCGAAAGTACTACTAGCGCCATCTGTTAGCCAAAGAGGGTACTAAAACAACATATTTCCGCTTTTGACTACCAGATTTCGTCACGGTCGTAACAATTCACAACAGCACGTAATTCATAGCGAATTTAGCAAGCGTATACTCACTCGAGGCGCGTACTGGGCTACTAGTCTATAAATTATAGATAATTGCAAAAAAATTAAAACGGTTGTGGCCCTTGGAACGTACTGAGGTAATTAGTATGGCCTTAAGGCTGGAAAGTTTGGAGACCCCTAAACTAGACGATTATTATTACAAAGTTTGAAAACTTTTGTAATTATTAGGGTTGCCACATTTCCGGAAGTGAAAAGCGTGGCAAACGTGACGATAGTAGAGCATTTTTATATAATCAGATAATTTTTTGTAAACATTTCTAAAAAAAAAGGTCCTCAGCTAATTTTTCGTAAAAACGAGGGTCTTTTACCGGATATTTCTCTATTTTTTTATAAATCCGATTCCTCTGCGGCTTTTAAAAAGCGTCGAGTTTGCGTAAAAACCGTACAGGCAAGTCAAAAAGCGTGGCAATCACGCCAAAAGCGTGACGTCTGGTAATTATTGTAAAATTTTTAAAATTGGTTGTCTTTATCGACTGGCTTATTATATTTAAAATTTCGTTACCCCTTACTTTCTTAATGGTTTATAATATATGTTAACAAATAAGATAAATTGTATACAGTAATTTGGATTAAATTCAATAGTTCAAATACTGTTTTTTTTTTAAAGTGCTCGGACCCGTTGATTAGTATTTCCAATCGCGATTTTTTACATACAATAATAATGTATACAGAATGTCCCAATTTAGAGATACGATGTCTTTGTTAATTTTGTTAAATGGCAACAGTCATTTTGATGGCTACTTTTATAGCGTTTGTAAAGTTGTACATAACTGCTAAATATAAATTTTTTATTTCTCACCAATTACAAAAAAAAATCAAATTAAAAATGCTATGTCTTGAGACTTGAAGAACTTGTATAGTACATTATCGTTTTATGAAAAAAAACCAGTAATCTAGGTATTAAACAAAGAGATTTTACCTAGAACTTTGCTAGGGAATAGTTGAATCCGTGTATCTTGTGTTTAGTAAAAGATAAGGATCTGACAGCTGTCAATATTAAAATTTTTATAATTCATAGTTAATTCCTCGCCAGATAAGTATAGAACACACAGGGAAGGGACATTGTAAATGTCAGAGCCCGCAAGGGCAGCCAGAACACCCGTAAAAGGGTTTGAAACCACTTATTCCAAGAGGCTGAAAACAAGATTCGGCACTGAGGCGCTTAAAAGAGTAACGACGCCCACACAATTCAAGGCATCCCCAAAAATTAATAAATCCAAGCTTAAAACTCAATTTGAAGACACAACTGTAAGTAAACTTGAACTTCCAATAACATATACTAATCCTGGGGTCAACTACCTTGATCAGGGGGCCCCCCTGGCTGAAATTTCTGTAAAACGACCTCTAACTGACCGCCAAACTGATGGTGAGTTGGCAATAGAGAAGGTATCCTCCAGAAAATCGTCGCTAGCATCATCAGAGGAGTCTCAGGAATTCCATGATAGCCAGGACGACAACATAGAAGTTGATTCAAACAAAGATCATAACGAAAAAGTTCAGGAGTTAATTAATGTATTAGAAAACTCGGATGAGTCAATACAATCCACTAGTAGTGTAGATAGTAACCTAGACATAACTATAGTCGATGCAGACATAGATATGGAAGGTAATAAGAAGGAACCAGGTGAAAAGTCCCCCATAGAGGACAAATTCACATCTGCATATGTAAATGAGGCATTACCTCAGCACAAAACCATCGACCTCCCAACAAATGTGATGACAAACCCACTAAACTTTCAGAACAATGGTCCCAGTTCTAATAATATAAATAACCCCCAAACCACCGAACATATGGAAACTGGAGGTGAGGAAAAAGCCCCAAGCTCGGGTGGATCGAGTAGCTCTCGCCTGGGGTTTGACCCTACACCTCCAAATCCTCTCCTGGGAACAATAGTGGACATGAGCAATGTTATCCTCAAAAATACAGGGGCCACGAGAAAAAACTCCGATCCCAGAATAAGGAGAACAAGTAGATACGAACTACCATATAGTGTATCTAAAAGTATAATGGGGTATGATTCCAATAGTTACACATCGGAAGATGAACAGAGAAATCTGAAAAGAGATAAATTCGAAAATCTCCCTCATTCTCCAAATAGTACATTTAATTTGAGAACAGCAGAAGAAAGAGCCAGATTCGAACAAGAGGAACGAGAACTAGAAGCGGCCAAAAAAGCCAGCAAAGAGCCACCGTTTGTATCCCCTAGGAAATTCTCCTCAAATTTCCAGAAATTAATTAGGGAAAAATCCAAAAAAACCCTAACCGTCACTGAAAACAAATTCGCCCCATTGACGGATGAGTCAGATGATGAACTAGAAGACGAAATAGGAAAAATCGTAAAAAAAAAGGAAAAAGGGAAACAAATTTAGGCCATTCGATGCAAATGAACCTTCACAGGCGCCGTCTACTTCAGCACAAAACAATATAAAGGACAAAAACAAGGAAAATAGTAAACCCACAGCCAAAATAAACTCTAAAACGGACCAAAAAAGAAAGACTATGCCGCCTATAGTTATAGAAGGCAAAACCGCAGATCAGGGACAGCTAATAAAAGACATAAAGGACAGAGTTAACGGTGAATTTAGCGTTAAACACACTAGATCCACCACAATTCTATTTCTTGAACACAAAGATGACCATCAAAAAGTACTGGAGAACATTAGGAAAGAAAATATATCATATCACACGTATACAGCTAGTGACGACAAATCGCATGCGTTTGTACTACGTGGGCTGGCTGACAAAACAAAAATTGAGGATATAATAGAAAACTTAGAAGATGAACACAAAATCACTCCTAGATCGATTTTTCAAATGAACACAAAAGACAGGCCCCTATTTCTGGTAGTTACCGACCCAGCGATAACCCTTGACTATCTCAACAAGAACGTTAGAAGAGTTCTATACACAAGGGTTACCTGGGAACTGAGGAAATCGGCGAAGGCAATCATCCAATGCCATAACTGCCAGCAATGGGGGCATGCAACATCAAACTGTGGACGTCCTTCTAAATGTGTGAAATGCGCGGGTGATCATCACACAAAAACATGTAGTAAAACAAGAGAAACTCCAGCGATCTGCGTTAACTGTGGTGGTGATCACCCCGCAAATTATTCTAAGTGTGAAGCTTACCTGTCAAAATTACAAAGATTAGAGGAGAGAAGGCCTAAAGCCAAAACTAAATACGTACCCGCCCCCGCACCGAAAGTAAACCAATGGGAGGCCAGACAGCGAAATCGTAGTGAAAACTCGGAATATCCTTCACTAACAACAAGAAACGCCCCGCCCACTCGGTATATCGAAGAAAACGAAGCGAAGAAGAACCCAACTGAAAGAAATATACCGCAGAACACCCAAATGGATGACTTCTCCGCACTCAATCATGAACTAAATATTTTAAACAGGTTAGTCAATATTGGTGAACTTACAAGGGCGATCAGAGCACTGAACGCCAAACTCAAAAATTGCAACTCGGGTCAACAAATCATTGAAACATATAACGCGTTCATGAGTAACGTAGACAACACATTCAATATTAGGAACTGAATTCAATTCAAGGGACAAACAAAAACTTAAAATTTGTTTCTATAATGCAAATGGGATGCGAACAAGAACATCACTTGTTCGTAACTTCATTCATAAACATAAATTCGACATCGTACTTATTACCGAAACACATTACAAACAATCAGACGGAATTAAAATACACGGGTACGACATCATCAGACATGACAGACCGGATCAGTCATGGGGTGGTGTGGCTTTTTGTATTAGATCTGAAATTACCTATGAACATCTAGCAAATCTTAACATACCGCAAGAGCATTTAATAATAAAAATTGCAAATATTAACTTTGTCGGGCTATATAATCCACCAGATAGTGCTTTCACAAAAAATAATATAAATACAATCATGACATCAGGAAATAGAGTCCTTCTACTGGGTGACCTTAACTGTAAACATCCCCACTGGGATTCGAACTGCCAGCGCCCAAATAAAAACGGGAAAAATTTGGATGAATTCGCCGAAACCAACGACATCATTATACATTATCCCGAAGACCCCACCCACTTCCCTTCCACCCCAAGATACACCCCCTCCACAATTGACATCGCGGCTGCCAAAAATGTACCGAACGTGGAGAATACAAGGACAATTAAAACACTTACTTCGGATCACGATCCTGTATACTTGGAGATAAGGACTACACGCCTGATACCAAGGATACAGGGTCGTTATTACGACTACAAAACAACAGACTGGACGAAATACAGAAAAACACTGGACGAAAACATTGACATTAACAATAACATTACAGATAGGCAATCTCTTGAGGAAGAAATTAAGCATCTTACAGAAGTTATAATAAATGCCAGAAACAGCTCTACAAAATTAATCACATTGAAGCCATTAAAGGATGATCTTCCTCAAGAGATTCTCGACCTCATTACAAACAAGAACTACATACGTAGACGTTGGCAGACGCATCGACAAGCCGCCGACAGGGTCATGTTCCAGGAGTTAGGAAAAGCAATAAATAAAGAAATCAATAATTTTAGAAACCTAAAATGGCGCAAGACCCTGGAGGCGATTAACATAAAAGACAACTCAGTGTGGAAAATTGTGAGGCGGTACAGAAAACCGTTCTCGCAGCTTCCCACACTGAAACACAATAACAACTCATACTCGACAGACGTACAAAAATGCACGGCTTTCGGCGAATTCTTCCAAAATAATTTTATTAATGAACAAATTAACAATCAAGAGCAAACTGAAATCACTAATATAGTTAATGACATAAGGCAAATGCCAGTACAAATAGTCCCCACAAATTCACTCACCACACCAAAAGAAATTATCAGCATTATCAAAAAGTCACCCAGTAAAAGGGCTCCAGGACCTGATGATATTCAAAATATATTGCTAAAAAATTTATCAAAAAAAATCTGCGTGCACCTACATTACATAATCAACGCTATAATAAAACTCCAGTGGTATCCGGACGCATTTAAAGTTGCAAATGTGGTCCCGATACACAAAAAAGGTAAGAGCAGATCTGATATAGAAGGCTACCGCCCTATATCTCTTCTAAACGGCTTAGCCAAAATCACAGATCGTGTGCTGCTCACGAGGCTACACACTTACGAACAAGACACCACAATTATTCCGGCGGAACAGTACGGTTTCAAAGCCGGCCACAGCACGATTGCACAAATAATACGAATTGCACAACATGCAAAAGATGCATTCAATCAAAACCAACAAACCGTATTAGTTGCAATCGATGCTGCAAAGGCGTTTGACACCGTCTGGACCGACGGCTTAATACACAAAATGTTTATGAATGATTACCCTGTTTTCATTGTAAAAACAATTCAAACATACCTACAGGACCGTAAATTCTACGTTAAAATTCACAATTCGCGTAGTGGACCATACACAGCGATGGCGGGAGTACCCCAAGGTTCGGTACTGGCGCCGCATCTGTATACCATCATGACTCATGATTTTCCCATGGGACAAAATGGTATTCAGACGGCCCTGTACGCCGACGACACTTGCGTGTATAAAATGTCACATACAGCTGAGATCGCGACCAGGAGACTGGACATCCACGTAAACAGAACGCTAGTACCATATTTCAATGCAAATAAAATAAAAATAAATGTGACAAAAACCGAAAGTATGGTTTTATCACACAAAACAAGGGACAAAATTATAACAAAATTAAAAGTTCAAAACCAGCAAATTGAAACCAAAAACACCATGAGGTACCTAGGATTTATGTTAGACCGGAGATTAACTTTTAAAAATCATATTGATGAAAGAATTGCCAAAGCTACCGGAGCGCTAAAAACCTTATATCCGATGCTACATCGAAGAAGCGGTGTGACATCGGAAAATAAAGTGTTACTTTATAAACAGGTACTACGGCCAATACTGTTATATGGATGTCCAGTCTACTGCTCAATGGCGAACATCCATTATAAAAAGCTTCAAACTTTTCAAAACAAGTGTCTGCGGCTGGCTTTAGGGTGTGACCGTTACGCTAGAATAATTGATATGCATGCGCAAGCATCCATGGAAACAGTGAAAGATCATGTCATGAGATTAGCAGAGGGCTTTTACGACAAATGTTTACCTCCAGAGCTTAAAAACCACATCACCTCTATTCATCAGGGGGATGGTATTCACAGAATCCATGGATGTCTGCATAAGGCATTGTCAATTTACACACAGGATCAAAATTAAATTCAAAACGATAGACATACATCCTCCATAGCAGCGTAAACCCCACTGAATACTCAAATTACAACGTCGACTAGTTAGCAACTTTGGTCGGACGGACGACTGCACGGTGACGTCACAGCTCGGTGTGAAAATCTCGTGGCTTGCTGCGACTTTTGCATGGGACTGTGGTGGCGCTGTGTAGTCTAGTAATTTGAATTTTCATGCACATAAACTATACAAGACACACTTACAAACAAGGACAACCCTGTTTTTTACGAATGGTTTTTCAGGGAAACACAGACAAAATTAAAATCAAACAAAAAATCCTCTACTATTCCATTATCGCCCTTGCAAGATCACCAAAATTGACTTATAATGTTGCTATTTCAACAAGGAGAAGTCATTCAGTCAAAATATTAAATAATGACGATCATCTACACGACCATGACATCGGTCTGGTCTCTACAGGAGGCCACAAAAGCGAATACTTCACCCAGTTGAGAAGAAATCCTTTTATTTGATGTAAATGATCTGTTATTATAAACATTGTTGTACATATTGTAAATAAAGACCCTTTGAAAACAAACAAACAAAGAGATTTTATTGCTGCGGTTTTTATTAAGTCAACATATCTTTTGAAGTTTAAAAATAAATATCGATTATTAACAAAGTTAGTTCTTTTGGAAAAATAGTTCAATATGGAGATAGAGCAAGAGCATATATTCAGAAAAAAAATATCCCGACTTGCCACCCATATCGCAAAGTACTGTAAGTAAAATAGAAAGATAACTTAGGGAAAACGGGCATATAAGAAAAACAAGTAGGCACTCATCGACAAACTACCCTTATTGAAGATATCAAAATGAATGTACTACACTCAACCAAAAAGTAGCGTAAATATAATTAAAAAAGTGATCTGGACAATGAAAATGTTCGTACAAATTAATTTTCTCAATAAATATTTTTCATAAGTTAATAAACGTGTTCATTGCTCAATGTAAGGTACATTGTATTTATGGATTTAGTTCACTAATTTTTAGGCCCTGCAATTCTTTGAGTCAGTGATCATATATATTGAAATTATGTAGAATATTGATTAAGCCAGTGTATCATATACATTGAAACAGTTAGGTTATTTATTAATATCATGAAAAACTTACATTGTCACAATTTTTATGGTCGAATGATCCAGCGTACATTGAACATCGAGCCAATATATATTAGGGTGATTCATTTCCGCAAAGTTTTTTTTTTTTTCGGTGCTCAAGCAAAATATTAATCTACATATAAAAAAACAAAAATCTCACCAAGTTTGAGCTCTTAATATTAATTTTAAGTACTTACTATTTAAATTTAAAGTTTGCCATTTAAAATGCATGTAAAAAAATTTTTTTTTAAATTTCTAATACTTATCCACCTTTTACAATAATTCAAATCGGTTTGATGGACCTTGTAGGGAATATCATGGCTCTTCGAAAATGCTTCAGTGTCTTTTTATGTAACTCGCACTGGTTTACCAGTAGGAGTCGTCAGAGCACAGTTTTTCAAAAAAAAAACCTTTTTTTTAATTTTTTCGAACAAACCGCCAAAAGTAGGGAGAAAAAAAGCGCTGACTCATAAAAAAAAGTTATCCGACCAATATTTAATGAATTTACAGCCATTTTTATACCTGAAAACGTAAGAAATTGATAAATACTAACTCATAATGTTATTTAGATTATTTTTTTCTATTGATTACCATTATATTTCCCTACACTAAGAACTTTTTTAGAATTATTATGATTTCTTACGCATAATGAATATAATTTCAAAAAGCGTGAAATTTCCCACAAGGGCCATCAAACCGATTTGCAATATTGTAAAAGATGGGTCAGCATTAGAAATTTTAAAAAAAAATATCTTTTTTTTACATGCATTTTATATGGTAAAACTTTAAATTTAAATAGTAAGTACTTAAAATTGATATTAAGAGCTCAAACTTGGTGAGAATTTCTTTTTCTATATGTAGATTAATATTTTGCTTGAGCACCAAAAAAAAAACAAAATTTTTCGGAACTGAATCACCCTAATATATATATGTAGTACATTACAACAATGTATAAAGAAAAGGAACAGTAGGGTGGGCCTATAAAAAAATTCAATGTTTTTTTATATATATATTAACAAATTTCAAAAAATAGACATGAAAAATTATAAAACATAAACCAATTAAAGAGGAGGTTTTCGTGCAAAAAATATGTAAATTGATTTTTGCAATGTGGTCGCCGCAGAATTAATTATAAAAAAGTGCTACGTTGTAAGGACTTTTCCATTAGAAAGCCACTAAGCACATTTATAATCAATATTGCGGCGCCCATATTCCATATTTTAGATAAGCGATCAAAAGTATCACTCTTTAGGAACAACATAAGCCTAACCACGATTCTCTACGACATTCCTAAACTGTAGAAATTAATTTTGAAAAGTGCCTTTTTTATAAACAAATGTTTTTTTGCAAAAAGTATAGTTTTATAACTCAAAAAAAAAACACTTATTCTACACCTATAATCCATTAAAGTTATATGCCTCTACGTTTATTATATTTAAAGTTATATATTAATTAAAAAACAGCGACTTAACTATCTTGTTTGTCTGATAAAAATTCTGCCAAAATATGAATTTTTGAAAAAGATTTTTCTGGTTTACTTTTATAAAAGTATGTTTGTATAAAAGTCCAAAACATTTGGGACTTTTTAGGAAAATCTAAATTAAAAAGAAAAAATATTTTATCACATATGTCCACAGCCCTTAAAAAATGACAAGATGTAAATCGAATTCCATCGAAATAGACAACTATCTCTTTGATAGAAAGGACATCCTCGCCAACAGTCAATATAAATGGCTGTATGGCTTGTTTTTGGTTTTTAAGAAATTCCAAAAGGTCTTCTAATTCCTGTGCACATTTTGCTACGTATAGGAAGGAATCTTGCGAATCTTTTATGGTGAATTTTGTTGTGACTTTCTTGCCCAGGGTTTCATCTTTTTTGATAGTTTTATTTGTTGGTACAAAATATCCATGGAGCGCCCACATTATTGCCGCATCACGACCATCTAAAATGTTTTTAAAAATGTAATAAAATGTAGAGTAGAAGCAAAACTAATTCATAAAATTTGTAAAACAGTCACTAACACTTACTTTCACTAAGGTCTTTGTTTGTCATATTTGCTAAAATTCGTCGTATCCCCTTTTCTTTAATATGGTTTTCATCGTTAAAAAATGAAACAATTGTATTACAATATGTTGGCCATCAGCATTCTCGAAAGCTGCAGTAAAGTTCATGTCGATCTACAAAGTAAAATGTCAATTAGATCAGATATAAATTTGCACTTGCAATTAAGGTCATACCAAACGAAAACCAGTCGGTCAAATAGAAAAAAAATATTCTGTCGACCGGTCGGCAGAATAGACACTCCCATTATTATGCCTATGATCGGTAGAATAGACACTGCGTTTTTAAATATTTCTCGAAGGTTAAATACATTTTAACGAAAACACACAACGCACGGTCTACTATCCAAAACGAGATGCTTAATCACATTGACGGATGCAAATAGTTCGTCCTTTTCTTCCCATTGACAGTAATAGCCGAATACAAGATTTTTTTCTTAAACTCAAACCGAAGACAAATCCCAACCCAACTCTGTTTTTGCAATTTTATTAATAAAAAAAACACATAACATTGAATACAATCTAGTATTCGGCTGTCGTGATTGGTTGGAACTAAGAAGAAACTATCTGTATCCGCTAATTTAAATCACAAGTTGCCAAAAAATCACAAATTGTGATCCTTCTGCCTCTTTTTAATGTTTCACTCATTGCTTTTTTATTTCTTAAAAGGCGCCAACCCAACCCTAGTCCAACCCTTAATTCTTTTTTCAAACTAATTTAATAAACAACAAAATAACATTTAAACAATAAAAATATATTAATAATAAATAACAAAATTCGAAATTTGGCTGGAACTAAGAAACATAAAGAAAACATGCATATATTTGACAACATCGCTAACACGTCTACACGTCACGCCAACTTGTGCCAATACGACGTCATAGGCTGGATAAACCAGACAAATTTTTAGTTTAAACATCACATTTTTTTTTAAATTTCATACCAACGAAGCAAAAATTGCTATTTGTGAAAATTGTGGATATATGTATCATTAGAAATTCAGAAATATTTAAGGCATTAACACCTGTTTTCTACAAAAAAGTCAAATTTGTTTGGCACTAAATCCGACCAGACCCCATGATTTTAGGTATTGAGTCGATGGCTTATTTGCAATTAGACGTAAACCACAAATTAAAAAAATATCGCCATTATACAGAAGATACTACCTATTCTGCATTTGCCAGCAAAATGCTAAATCTTTTAAATATAAACCTACACGGTAACATGGCGTCTTATTGGTTGCTGTGTATGTTTTTCCTGTACAATGAAAAACTTACCGATTCGGGGTTACGTTATATTGTAAATAAGCCATCAATATCTTTAATAATAGTAAGTACTTACCGAATACACAAATTAAAAACACCTATTCGATACACCTAAATTATAAGAAATACGAAAAGCCAGTAAGCCACCTTATTCCTTTTGGAACAAGAAAAAACAAATAACACTTTCAGTCTTTCTCTGCTGCCAAGCTTGAGCTTGGGTGCCAATCGGGGTATATCGGCAAAGGTCGGCTATAAATCGTTCATTGCGGCAATGTATACATTTATTGAGCTGACAAACATTAGCATATTATGAGCATAATATTTGGTAAATTCAGGCAATGTATCTGTTTATTGACTAATGAACTTGTGTATCAATGTTATGAATTTTCGTTGTTAATTCTATTCATTTGCCTAATGAATAAATTTATCAATAACATGAAATTTCAATAAAATATTTTATTGTAAAAGTGAATGACTACATTATTTTTTAATAAACGGGATTCATTATATTAATAACCTTGGTTATAAATTGATTTAAAAAGTGTATAACATTTTTCATAATATTAATGAAAAATTAATTGGACCAATGAACTTTGTGTCAATAAATGAATTTTATTAATATTATGAACAGATTTATTTTCAGTGTACTATCTGTTTAAGAAAGTCCTAATATCTCTATCAGGCCGGAGCAGGTCAACTCGGCGATGTAAAGTCGGCGACGGTCAACTCGGCGATGCCGAGTCGGCGATGGTCATATCGGCGATGGTAAACTCGACGACGATCAACTCGGCGAAAAGGAATACAATAATATATTATTCAATTATTTATTATAATACAAAATAAGATACAACCTATAAAAAAAATTGATTGGAGAATTTGATTAATAAAATAAAAACATATAAGAGATTTTAAATAAGAAACTGGAAAAAAGTTATTATTACTAAAGTAAATCAACATATACAGGAAAAAATATATTAATTATTAAAACTAAGAATCTGAAAAAGAAACTTCTTGATTAAGAAATTAAAATTTAATGGCCAGAGTTGTTTGGAATTACAAAATCAAGGTGGCAATAAAATCAATTAAGGGTCTTAACTACAATTAGGGTTTTTAATACCTAGTATTAGAAAGCAAATAAATATTAAGGGCTTAAGATTTTTCAAAGCAAAATAAAAATAAGATTACCTTATAATTGCCTGCTTAAGGGCTTAAGATTTTTCAAAACAAAACAAAAATAAGATTACCTGATAATTACCTGCTTACTTGTACCTACATCCTATAAAAGACTGGTGATATTCACTTTCCTTAATATTCCGAATTCATCTCAGAAGTAAAGACATTGTGTGTAATTTTGTTTGTCTGTGTGAGTTTTTTATTTACTGAGACTCAAGATGGAAAATAAAGTTCTTAGTCAAAGGGGTCACGAAAAGTACTACTGGGATGGCTACCTATTCGCTCCGTGCGAAGTCATGGAAAGGGAAGCAAAAGCGATACTAGCGCTAGCTGCGGATAATTCGTGCATTTTAGGGGGATATTTTGTAATTTTGGCATATCAAATACACGTATACATTTTACTTTTTTTCAAAAAAGTAGGTAAAAACAACACAATAAGCAACCGGAGTTGCTGTGTTGAAAATTGTACAAATACTAGCAAAAAAAAAACAGTGAAACTTATATAACAAATTTCACTAACAAAGTGGAAATTAAATCAAAGAAATAAATGGATAGATGTACAATAAGAAGAAAAATTACCTTTATTTTTGTGATAATAACAGTAGTGCTGGAAATAGTAGACATCATAAACTAGAAAGTTTTTAAATAAACAATAAATTATCATTTTACGATGTTTTTTAATATCCCTTTATTCTTAAATGTTCATTCAGCAAGGACTAGATTTCAAGATTTCTGCCGTTGATTATTAATATTTGGCTGGTATGCAATTTTGTGACTTACTGATCGGAAACCAGTTTTAATCATTCATTCTATGTTTTCTTTAGAACAAAAATGAAAATATAAGTAGCGATCCTTTTTATACATTTTAACTTCACGCTATTATAAATGGTTTCTTCAATGACAACTTATTAGACTTAGGCAACTTCTCATACATTTTCCAGTAAATACTGTTGCCTGCCTATATTTTATTATTGATTTTTAATGATTATACATAATTTTCTTCAATTTAAGCGTGAAAAATATATAATAATAATAAATTAATAAATCCATATACTTTTATTAAAACTAACATATATACTTTTTATTTACGAATTCTATTAAAAATTGTATTTGTCAGTATAGGCAGAAATACTCCTTTAATACCAAAACAAATTGGCGCTGCTGTCGCGCACGGAGCGAATACACGAAGGATAAAACGAACAAGGACAACACCATTCAATTCTGGCGCTGCGAAATCAAGCATGAAAGATGCAAAGGAAGAATATAGACCAATATTATGGATGGTTCTTTTAAATGTATATGAAATGAACACACATGTAGTACGGTAGGAAATGCAGCAAATGTTGTTCTGCAAAAAATGAATACTACTGTGAAGCACCTGGCCGCGACAACGATGGAGAATCCTGCACAAATCAGAGGACGAGTTTTGGAGAATGTACCAGCTGCGGTTAAAGGAATGCTTCAAAGTTCCAGTGTTATGCGGAGAAACATTCAAAGAGTAAGAGTAACCATGTGCAAAGCACCCGCCAATCCAGAAACTCTTAGTGAAATTATCATCCCAGAAGTGTTCTCGCAATATTATTACAGCCCTACTCAATTTGAGAATTTTTTGCTGGCAGATTCCGGAAGAGATCAAGTGGGTCCACATCGAATTCTAATATTTGGTAGAGAATACCATGCAACATGGAGTGCAAGCATGAAAGAATTATTTGTTGACGGCACATTCTTATTGTATCCTCCACTTTTTGCTCAAATATTTGTTGTTCTGGCAAGAAAAGATACGCATGAAGAGAAGGGTCCAGTTTTTCCTGTACTATATTGCTTGCTGCCCAATAAAAGTGCAGAAACATATCTCAATGTGTTTAACATGATAAAAGTTCTTTGGCCGCAATTAAATCCGGAAAGCATCAGTGTCGACTTTGAGTTGGCAATTCACCAGGCCGTAAGACAAGTTTTCCCAGAAGCCGAAATTGGAGGATGCTTATTCCACTTGGTCAAAAATCTTCGAAAGCATTTATCTTCTTGCAATCTCCTAGGAATGTACAATACTGATCCCGAATTTGCACTACAAGCAAAAATGGTAATATCATTGGCATTTGTCCCAGAAGATGATGTGATTGAGGCCATTGCCGAATTGGAAAATGAGTTGCCAGAAATATTAGAACCAATTTTAGAATGGTTTACCAGCAATTATATCGGTCGACTTAGGAATAATGGAACCAGAGTGCCAGCAACTTTTCCATCAGCAGTTTGGTCCGTTTATTTTCGAACATTGAATGGACGAGATAGGACAAATAATTTTGCAGAAGCATGTCATCGCAAGTTGCAACTGGCTTTTGGTTCTGGCATTGTTTATCCTTCGTTATGGACATTCATAGATAATTTAAAAAAGGCACAGTCTTCGTACGATGCAGACTATGAACGAGCAATTGCCGGGCGCAATGGCGCATCAAAAAGGAAACGTTATGAGGAAGCCGACGAGAGGATTTTAAATAAAGTGGCCAATTATAACAGGCAAAATTTGATCGAGTATCTCAGAGGGATATCACATAATTACAACATGAATTAGTTTTTTTATATTATATTGTATTATAATAAATATATGTATTATAAATAATTGTAATGTGTATTATAATAAATAACAATATTCTATAATCAACCTTTTTTTATTTCAGTTTTTATTTTTTAATTCCGTTTCAGCATATAATATGTTACTTAAATTTTTTTATTTCATAACCTAATATTTTAATATATTATATCTTATTTTTATTTTGCATTGAAAAATCTTAAGCTCTAAATTTTCCCTTAATATTAATTTGCTTTTTAATAATATGTATTAGAAACCCTAATTGTAGTTAAAACCCTTAATTGATTTTATTGCCACTTTTAAAATCTCTTATATATTTTTATTTTATTAATCAAGTTCTCTAATCAATTTTTTTTATAGATTGTATATTATATTGTATTATAATAAATAATTGTATTATAATAAATAATTGTATTATAATAAATAATTGCATATTATATTATTGTATTCCTTTTCGCCGAGTTGATCGTCGCCGAGTTTACCATCGTCGAGTTGGCCATCGCCGGCTTGGCATCGCCGAGTTGTCGCGTACCGCTATCAGGCAGATATCTAATTATGTTGAAATTAGCCAGTCGTCAGTTGCACGATTTCTTAAAGCAGATAAATTGCATCCTTACAAACTTACAAACCTCCAGGAATTACTGGAAGATGATCCTGACAAAAGACTGCAGTTTTGTAAACAAATTATAGATCAACTAGACACGAACAACATTCTAATAGAGAACATTGTGTTTTCTGACAATTCTAGGACAAAATTATCGATATCGGGCGGATGACAATCCACGCTGGATGAGGAAAGGCCATACTAAATGCTCCGAAAACGTGAATGTTTGGACAGGGATTATAGAAACTCAAGTTTACTCTCAATGTAGTACGATATTTGGTATTCTTGCAAGAAGAATAATTAGTGCCGCAATTGGCTAATTTTTTAACCCTGAATATGCTAATTTCTCCAATAGAGACGTTTGGTTTCAACAAGATGGTGCGCCTCCCCATTTCGCAAGTCCTGTTCGTGAGTATTTCGATGCTGTATTTCCAGGCAAGTGGATAGGTAGAAGGGGACCTACTGAATGGCCACCGGGATCCCCAGATCTCAATCCTTTGAACTTTATTTATGGGATTACTTGAAAAGCAAAGTTTATAAGATCAAACGAATAAGAAATGAGTGTAGAATAAATTCGTCCAAGTCGTTATAAATGTTCAAAACGAATTTAGATCGCGTTAAGGACATTGTCAAATAGTCTATGGACAACATTATGAGCATTTGCTTAATGTAATTAATTAAATAAAATAGATTTGATCACTTATTTTTCACAAATTTGTTTCTTTTTATAGTCTTGTAATTGATGTAGAATAAAAATTTAATATTTGGCAGTTATGTACAATTTTACAAACCCTATAAAAGTAGCCTTGAGAATGACAGTATTGCATTTAATAATATCAACGATAATCGCCTATTTCTATATACATTTTTATTGTATGTAAAAAATCGCGATTGGTATGAGAATTAAAAAAAAACATTAGTATTTGAAATTATAATTTATTATAAATTTATTTATTTTCATTTACTAGATATTTGTCATTTGTAATAATTTTGATAAATTTAAAATAATGATGGTACATAAAAATATTTATTTACATTGATAAATTTAAAATAATGATGGTACATAAAAATATTTATTTACATATAGATTATAATAATTCTAAAACTAATTAGCAAACTTAAAATATATTAATGATTCGCTAAGCTCACAGCTGTAGCAGCAAAATTATCAAATTGTTCATAAGTGTTACCCATATTGTAGCCATTATATTCGTATCCATAGTCATGCACAAATGTATTATCGACATATCCACTGACTTCTACATTGGTGGGGAAGTTGTAATCATTTTCCTTATTTTGCTGACAAATAGATTCGGAGTAGTATTGGTTTCCACAATAATTAGCCTGATACATTGTTTCGTCTTTAACAAAGGACGCCGCTGGTATTTGCGAATTAGTGACAGGCAAAGTACTATTTTCGTAACAACTTGATGGTACCTCTTGAGGCTTTTCAACAACTTGGTTTAAATGTTGATTCTTCTGTACCAGAGCAGAATGATTTAACAAACGGCTTACAATATCTGCGTTTTCCGCCTTTATAGTTGTTTTATGTTTCAGATTGTCCAATTGGTGAGTGGAATTATTTTGTTTCTTTTTCTTCATCTTCATTCTACGATTTTGGAACCAGATTTTAATTTGCCGTTCGCTCAGATTGAGATATTGGGACAATTGGATTCTACGCCACCGACATAGGTATTTGTTGTCGTGGAATTCCTTTTCTAAGTGGACTAGTTGCTTGGTAGTATAAGCAGTTCTTACTCGTCTTGTTCTTAAAGGAGGAGACGGTTCTGAAATAAATAACAATATTATTAAAAACGTTGTATATAAAAGTTTTTTATTATAATATAAATAGATTTATAGAGGAGTATGCAACTATAAATCTATGCAATTTTACCAAGATTTTTTTATACAGTTGGTGGAAAAAGCGTTCAGAAAGTGCTAGAAATAGAAATCTTTAGCACGATAAAGATGTAGTTTTTGATTTTAACAATAAAAAAACAAATTACCAATTTTAAACATAAATTAATTGATACAGGGTGTCCGATTATTCGACCGACACAGCTTGAAAGGTCGAAAATTGCGCTCTAAACTGGTTTTCGTTTTACTTTATTTTTATCAGCTTGCAAGAACTATCGTCTGTCAAGCATTAATATCCGGACACTCTGTATATATAAATTTAAGCTTATTCTATGTGAAATTATATTTTTCTTTAACGAGAATATGAATTAGAATGAGAAAACTTGATAATAGATTATCTAATATAATTTGTCAATTTTTAAACGTTATTTCTATTTATTACTTAAGTACTACAAAAATTTAAATCAAAAATCAATAAGCCGAATTATTAAAAGTATACGTTTTTAAAAAATTTGATTCTCTAATTATTCTTGTTTTAATAATAGTCGGTATATGTCCTAATTTCCAAAACTTAGGTTTTTTCATTTGATGATATCAAAAATACTAATTTGCATCAAAACAAAATACAAAAAACCTGGAAACTATTTGGTATTGAAATAGTAGTTTGTGCAATCGAGTTGTACAGTATATTTTTTCTACGATCCATTAATGAAAATCTACAAATAATAAAAGTTATTTTAGATTATTAAGATAAAATATGTCAAATGTCAAAATTATTTATGACTTTTATTAAATTATAAAATAAAAAAGAGAAATTAATTTAATTTGTCCCTATCCTAGATTTGCACCCGGGCCTTTCGCATAAAAGGCAAGTGTTTTCACCTTACCACCATCGAGGAGCTAATATTTTTATTTTAATACAGTAGTTAACTTGAATTCATAGATTTTTTTTTAAATTAACGAATTATTTATACATATAAACGAATTAAAAATATAAATGCTATTATTTATCAATTCTACACAAAAATAACTCATTTTAATATATAATTAACCTCAAAGACTACAAAATATAAGTACAGAAAATTAGTGTGACAGAATTGTCATTAATTTAAAATTTTAAAAATAAAAGTAGTGAGTTGACCAAAATATGAACTGTCACTGGTGGTTTTCATTTTTTTGCAGTCCTTTCACTGCCTAGAATTGATCTAAACTATATTCGTTTAGTTGAAAGCAATACCATAATTTTTGGTTTTGTAGTCTGCGTATAAGCTAATATCCTTGTGGGTGTAGAAACAAATACTATTTCAATGTTTATACATATTCAAATGTACTTTTTCGTTAATTTTAAGTAATATAAATTAGGAATATAACTTACCCGGATCACTATGATTTGAACTATTGTATGAAGGAGACTTCCGTGTAATCCAAGTTGAATCACAATTCATCTGTAAATAAAATTATAATTAAAAACTATTTCACAATAGGTACACAATGAAAAAGACAAAATTTTATTTTAAAATTCATATATAAAATTTATTTAAAAAAATATAATATTGAAAAAGTTTTAAAATATTAGAAAGAGCAAACACAAACTGTAAGAATCTACTACTAGGTAAACATTGCTCTACACTACATTTAATTTTTGAACATTAAATGTTTAATCAAGAAAATGTTCACTCCAAAATGTATAAACTCTTTAAATTATTTATAAAAAAATACTACAAAAAAGACAAACTTACCTCCTGGTTCCACAAACGTTGCTCTGTCGGACTGCTGGTCCCAAAATCAGCTTCACGATTTTCTACTTTACTAACGGACGCCAACATTCCTGGATTCTCAACTAAATGCACCGAATACGTAACGGCAGGTAATCCTTCGACACGATTTTCAAATAACAACACCATTTTAGACAATAATAAAGTCTCACTGAAGCTAACTAACTGAACAAGTTATTCACCGAAAAGCTACAAGTGAAGTAATGCTCCTACTATTTTGAAGAAAGTATTTATAGAGAAACTACCTCCCGACCCACCCTAATCCTTCTAATGGAGATGGTATGAATCCACTTGACTTTGACTCAATTGCGGAAAACCGCAATTTGACGATAGAAATCCCTGACGGGACGGAATTCTGTGGATTATATAAGAGACAGCCACATGAGGTTTGGACCAACTCAAGAGTTAACACGTCTACGATTTGTTTATTACTATATAGAAGAATCTTATTTGAAGCATCAGACGATGAAACATCTATAAAAAATAAAATTGTGTTTATAAAATAAAAAAGATAAAATAAATGTTAATATAAAATGTATATAATAATATTTAATAATAATACTCATTTCCCAATATAAAATTTAATATATTTTTATTTTAAATTTTTCTAGAAGCAACTAAATGGAGGGCATACCACAAAAGGCTATTTCTTTATTTATTTTTGGCTATCTGTACTAATTAAAAATTATCACTAGTAATCTCCCTAGAGCTTGAATTATTACCGGAAATATTTTTCGAGTACACGATTTTTTGAAAACTATCCCGAGTCGCGACGAGGGATAATTTTCTTAAAAAATCGTGTATGAGGAAAAGTTTCCGGTTATTAATTCAAGATCGTGGGGGATTCGGTAAGAAAATTTCACACCTAAAAAATTTGAAAGTAATTAATTTTTATTTGACATTAGGATTATTTAATGACATGAAGAAGGGAAGACTAGTCTTGGTCTAGTTAGTCATGAGTGTTTGTTGGTATGTCAAAAATTATTCCACGTCAAAATTGGCTTTTAGTTTATAAGGTCCATGTTCTACCGAGTTTAGTTTAATAAATTTAGTAAAAATTGTTTCAAACAAATTTATTTTACAGTTATAACCTAAGTTATGTTCACTAAAATTGGTGGAACATTGTTTTCTTCCATTATTCAAGATAATAATTGTAAATACAAAGTATTTAAATAAAATAGTGAAAATAATAATGTTCTACCGAGTTTAGTTTAATAAATTTAGTAAAAATTGTTTCAATCAAATTTATTTTACAGTTATAACCTACGTTACATTCACTAAAATAGGTGGAACACTGTTTTTCTTTCATTATTCAAGTGTTATAATTGGTATGAAGTATCTAAATTAAACTACGAAAATATTAATGTTCCACCGATTTTAGTTTAATAAAATTTGTAAAACTTATTTAAAACAAATTTATTTTACAGTTATAACCTAAGTTATGTTCACTAAAGTAGGTGGAACGTTTTCTTTTAATTAATTTGTACCTAAAATATGCTAAGCTATAATTGCAGTTTCCGAATACCTGCATGAAACAAATAACAGCTTAGGTGGCTTTGGAAAAATTGTAGACAATTATTTTGCTGACAGTTTAACTCACTGACAGTGCAGAATAATAACCTATAATTTTTGATAAAGTTTTTGCGTCATTATTAAAAAATCTTGGTAAATCGAATTACTATAGAAAAAGTTAAAAAATATACATTATGCAAACATTGTGAACAACTCTGTGATCTCAAAGTGTATCACACAAATTTAAAATATTTGTCGTACCTTATTGATGAATGTAGTTTGGAGTGCAGTTTACAAAATCCTGAAAAAAATCTATTTAGTACAATACAAAAGAATTTACTCAATGTGTCTACCAAGTTTTCTCGGATTTGTAAAGTTAAGTTTAACCGAATTGTTCTAAAATATATTTATTTACTTAGGCCATAGACATTTAGTTAATACGAGTGTCCTTTCCTACTCACCACTGAAGAAAGAAGATTTTTTAATTGATTTTGAAAAAGATTTAATAGATGTAATTAAAAGAAGTAGTAATTGTTTAATTTTGATTTGCACAAAAAGTAAACAAAAAGTCTTATATGAATCAAGCCCATTACAAGTGTCATTATTTTGACAATTTCCACTTATTAATTTCGTCCAGGGTACCCTGGAGGATGAAAATTTCCGGAAATTTTTTGGGTTACCATGGTAACCAAACAAAAAAATAGACTCTGATTGGCTTAAAAATGGTGGTGTAAAATTTTCTAAATAAAAAATAAACAAACAAAATGAATTATGTATATACATTTTATTTGAAGTTATAATAATTCCATTTACAAAACACATACTGTTTATTTTTATTTCTTGTATGCATTCTTTATATTTTTACTTTCCTATCTGTATACAGATATAAGGAAAGTATAGGAATCATGATTTTTTTCGACCTCGAGTTTTCGACGGATTTTTACGTTTTGAGGTCCCCTGAATCCGTTTTGACTATTTTCGCGATGATGTCTATGTGTGTGTGTGTGTGTGTGTGTGTGTGTGTGTGTGTGTGTGTGTGTGTGTGTGTGTGTGTTGTGTGTGTGTGTGTGTGTGTGTGTGTGTGTGTGTGTGTGTGTGTGTGTGTGTGTGTGTGTGTGTGTGTGTGTGTGTGTGTGTGTGTGTGTGTGTGTGTGTGTGTGTGTGTGTGTGTGTGTGTGTGTGTGTGTGTGTGTGTGTGTGTGTGTGTGTGTGTGTGTGTGTGTGTGTGTGTGTGTGTGTGTGTGTGTGTGTGTGTGTGTGTGTGTGTGTGTGTGTGTGTGTGTGTGTGTGTGTGTGTGTGTGTGTGTGTGTGTGTGTGTGTGTGTGTGTGTGTGTGTGTGTGTGTGTGTGTGTGTGTGTGTGTGTGTGTGTGTGTGTGTGTGTGTGTGTGTGTGTGTGTGTGTGTGTGTGTGTGTGTGTGTGTGTGTGTGTGTGTGTGTGTGTGTGTGTGTGTGTGTGTGTGTGTGTGTGTGTGTGTGTGTGTGTGTGTGTGTGTGTGTGTGTGTGTGTGTGTGTGTGTGTGTGTGTGTGTGTGTGTGTGTGTGTGTGTGTGTGTGTGTGTGTGTGTGTGTGTGTGTGTGTGTGTGTGTGTGTGTGTGTGTGTGTGTGTGTGTGTGTGTGTGTGTGTGTGTGTGTGTGTGTGTGTGTGTGTGTGTGTGTGTGTGTGTGTGTGTGTGTGTGTGTGTGTGTGTGTGTGTGTGTGTGTGTGTGTGTGTGTGTGTGTGTGTGTGTGTGTGTGTGTGTGTGTGTGTGTGTGTGTGTGTGTGTGTGTGTGTGTGTGTGTGTGTGTGTGTGTGTGTGTGTGTGTGTGTGTGTGTGTGTGTGTGTGTGTGTGTGTGTGTGTGTGTGTGTGTGTGTGTGTGTGTGTGTGTGTGTGTGTGTGTGTGTGTGTGTGTGTGTGTGTGTGTGTGTGTGTGTGTGTGTGTGTGTGTGTGTGTGTGTGTGTGTGTGTGTGTGTGTGTGTGTGTGTGTGTGTGTGTGTGTGTGTGTGTGTGTGTGGTGTGTGTGTGTGTGTGTGTGTGTGTGTGTGTGTGTGTGTGTGTGTGTGTGTGTGTGTGTGTGTGTGTGTGTGTGTGTGTGTGTGTGTGTGTATGTGTGTGTGTGTGTGTGTGTGTGTGTGTGTGTGTGTGTGTGTGTATAACGCATAACTCATGAACCGATACACGGAAAAACACCAAATTTCAAACTTAAGCTTTATTCCAGCGTCTAATGAGCTGAATAGATTTTGGGTAGAGTCGGAACATCTGGGGGGGTACTTTATAGGTGGTCATTTTTATATTTTATGGAATATATCTGTTATTTACGTTTGGGGAAGAAAATTTTTTAAATAAAAGTTACTTCTTATTTTATTATCTATAATATTTGTTATTTACAAAATTTTCCTAAAATGGTCCGTATTCGAGAAATTTGACAAAACGTAAAAAAATATTTTTTTTTATAAAAATTGTTCAAAACAAAAGTTGTTTGTAATATAATTCTCTATAATTTTTGTCCCATAGATAATTTCTTTAAAATGGACCGTATTCGAGATATTTGAGAAAATGTGTAAATTTCGAAATTTGAAGAAAACTCAAAAACGGATAAAGAAAAAATCAATAAATTTTAAACTTAAGTTTTATTTCGGCCTGACGTGAAATGATTAGATTTTGGATAAAGTCGGAACATCTGGGGGGGTACTTTATGGGAGGCCGTTTTTATATTTTATTGAATATATCTGTTATTTATGTTTGGAGAAGAAAATTGTTCAAATAAAAGTTACTTCTAATATTATTATCTATAATTTTTTGCCGTATGTAAAAATTTCCTGAAATGGTCCGTATTCGAGAAATTTGACAAAATGTGCAAAATTCTGATTTTTATGAAAATTGTTGAAATAAAAAGATTTTTTTAAATGGACCGTAATGGAAAAATTGTAGGAAAAGTGCTAATTTAAATTTTTCAGTATTTTCATTTTCAATGAATATCTATAGAAAAATGTTTCGCGGTAGATGTATGTGGACAATGTATATATTTAGTTTATCCTCTAAACATTTATAGAGATGCTGCAATAGGTTGTACACAATAAACGGAAAAAGCCTGTAATAACTAGATAGGAAAGTCATGTGTTGGACACATCAGATTTTTTCATTAAAATAAACAGATTTAGCAGATTTGCTACATTACGAATAAATACTCTGGAATTATTAATTTTTTATTTAGTAACATTTTTAGGACAGAATAAGGCACAATAGATCTTTTACGTCGCGGTGTATTACTAGCCTATTCCCAATATAACATTTTTAGGAGAAAAAAGTTTTATTTATGTTTTATTGGGATTTTATAAAGGCAAAAAAATTATTAATTACATTTGATTAAAGTTGTTATTTTTTTGCTAATAGAACTCTAAGTTAACTTCAACTTATTGTTTGGTTTTATAGATTCCTTTAAATCTATTTAAGAAAACTAGTTCATCCTAAAGTAAATTATGCTTTATCGCTGTCCTATAAGGGTTAATTAATGAGTAATTATTATTAATAAGTAATTAATAAGTAATGGTCTTAAGATACTAGTACTGCAGATAAGATATGTTGGGTGTTAAAGTGGTATACTTTCTAGCGGTTATCTTAAGTATATAGGTTATAAAACTTACTTTCAAAAAGGGTGTTAGGATTAAACTTTAAATTAAATTGATCCTAGAATCTTTTATGTACATTTTCTTTAATTAAATATAAACCATAAGTACCATAACATTAAACATATATCTTATAATTTATTTAATCTAGTAAACGACATGGCTTTTTTAAAACTTAATAGTTTTAATTGGAACCAAAGCTTTGCAAGTCAGTCACATTATGTTGAGGTTGCAAGATAAATTACTAAAAACATTGAAAAGTGATAATTTCCAGAGAAAATGTCACAAAAAAATTCCATAATAAATATAAAAAATGTTTTTTAATTTTAAATAAATTTATTTTATACCTTTGTTGAACAAATGCCAAGGAGACATTCCAAGGCCCCTAATATTTTGGAAATGACCAGTGAAAGAAAACAATGGTCATTTATTATATTAATATTTATTTTTATATTTTAAATCTCTTGTTCGTAGAGTAAATAACGAGCAGAAGATTGAGGTTACATTATCTCCTCCTAAATATTGAATTGATTAAATCAGTGAGTGAGAAATATATTAAGAATGTGTTATTGGGGGTTTCAGTTTTGTTTTATGAAATGCTTTAAAAAGTATAGCAGGAGCTTTTTAAAACTAAAAAGTCGTAAAAGTATGAGAGTACAGATAAAACGCAATTAAGAAAATCTCCATTTTAAATACGGTAAAGGCTGATGTTTAACCACATATTATGTAAAGTAATATTTACGTCTACCTGTACCACATATGTATACATATATTCTAATAACTTATTTTGAATATTAAAGTAAATTTTTGGTTGGTTTTAGCAAATATTCTAATAACTTTTACATTTTGTTAGTGGTTTATTTTTAGTTTTTGTTGCTGTTTTTAATTTTGGAGTGTTCATTTAAGACTTTACTGTACGTATTAAGATTAGGTTTATAAACAATACCGCGTCAAAGAGGAGGAGGGTATACTTGTATTTATCGTGGATGTACCTCAAGAACAGGTGACAGAGAAGGATTGTTCACTCTTGTGAAAGATCCAGTGAGGTATGTATGAAACATTGAGTGTGAAATAGGAATTGACCTTGCCTTACCATTGTAGTACAATGATTGTATGTATTTTTCAGACTTGAATTGTGGCTTAAGGCAGCAAATAGAGAGAACTTATTGGGAAAGAGTGTTGAATACTTAAATAAACATTACAAAATTTGTGAACTGCACTTTCAGGATAAATTCGTTTATCAGTCAGGAGCAAGAAAACGATTATTTGCACATGCATTCCCATCATTATTTCTATACTCAGAACCTATGAAAAGAGTCATAGTTTTGCAAGGTAAATAATAAAAAATATAGTTAAATATTACAAAAAGTTTGCTACTTGCTATTAATAGTTTATTATAATATTTATTTTTGAAACCTCTGTCGGAAGTGCTACAAATTGAAAAATATTTTACTTAAATCAAGAAGAGTTTAAAATTCATTCATGCAAATTTTAATAAAATATGACACATAATTCTGTAAAAGAGAAATGTAGTTTTCGCAGTGTAGGTTCAGTGAATAGCTACGTTCGCGTGTACTGTGAATAGTTACGTTTTCTCAGAGTATCTCTGTGGTGGAACTCAAGGTCAAATATTTCTATCCCTTCGACTTCAAAGTTCCGACCATTACTTTCTTTTCTGTATTGTTCTTTCTTCTGTGCTAACACCGAAGGAGTTACTCCCCTCAATACATAACAAACCCATTTGAAAAAAAAAACCTCTAGTCTTATATGCTCTAAGTGTTTAACTAAGCAAGTTCGAGATGAAGCTCTATAGAGTGGGCAGGGCATGAGCAGAGTCCTGTCAAGTCAGAGAGCGAATGTAGTAACATCTTGAACGCGCTCTGTCACTCAAAGTAAACATCATAACCTCAATCCAGTATGTCAGTCAACGGTCAGTTAATAATTATGATTAAAGTTGAAGGTGGTAGCCATGTGTGAGTTATAAGTTCAAAAAGGTAAATCAAACGAGGGTGGTCCTTAGAATCTCACAATATGCATTACAATAAAATATACTTCCAGAATTTACTTACAATAATCTATATCAGTTAAATAATTTTAAAATACAAATATTACCTAGCACAAACCCACAACAATAATATGTGGCGTTCAGTGACATAATTGACATTTCATTGTTTAACTTCCCGACAGATCTTCTAACACAGAGTTAAAAGGGTTCACTCGGAGTCCATACTCAGAGTCATATCGAACGCGACAGATCACACTCCGAATCTCTAAAAAAAACACGAAAATGAACTCAGAGCAACCTAACTTTCTACTCGAACTCACGGTGTTACTGCGATTTCAAAAGTATTCTAGCGCCATCTGTTAGCGATAGAGGGTACTAGAACTACCTATTTCAGCTTTTGACCACCAGATTTCGACACGGTCGTAACAATTCACAACAGCACGTAATTCAGCTAGCGAATTTAGTAAGCGTATGCCCACTCGGGGCGCGTACGAGGCTATTAGTCTATAAATTATAGATAATTGCAGAAAAATTAAAACGGTTTTGGCCCTTGGAACGTACTGGGGTAATTAGTATGGCCCTAAGGCTGGAAAGTTTGGGGACCCCTAAACTAGACGATTATTATTACAAAGTTTGAAAAATTTTGTAATTATTGTAAAATTTTTAAAATTGGTTGTCTTTATGGACTGGCCTATTATATCTGAAATTTCGTTAACCTTTACTTTCTTAATGATTTAGAATCTGTGTTAACAAATAAGATAAATTATATACAGAGAGAGTCTGTAATTTGGAATAAATTCAATAGTTCAAATACTAATGTTTTTTTTTTTGAAAAATGCTCGGACCCGTTGATTAGTATTTCCAATCGCGATTTTTTACATACAATAATAATGTATAAAGTGTCCCAATTTAGAGATACGATGTCATCGTTAATTTTGTTTAATGGCAACAGTCATTTTGATGGCTATTTTTTTAGGATTTGTAAAGTTGTATATAACTGCCAAATATCAAATTTTTATTCGTTACTAATTATAAGAAAAATCAAATTGGAAAATGCCATGTCTTGAGACTTCGTTTTATGAAAAAAAAAAAAAAACAGTATTCTAGGTTTTGTCAAGTCAACAAATGTTTTGAAGTTTAAAAATAAATATCGATTATTAATAAAGTCAGTTCTATTGGAAGAATCGTTCAATATGGTTTATTTAACTGAAAAGCTCAAGATTGAAATTTTACAAATGATATGGAGATAGAGCAAGAACAGAAGCGAAAAATATCCCGATCTGCCACCCATATCACAAAGTATTGTAAGTAAAATAGAAAGATAATTTAGGGAAAACAGGCATGAAAGAAAAACAAGTACTCCTCGACAAACTGTCTTTAGTGAAGATATCAAAATGAATGTACTACTATCTGTTTAAGAAAGTCCTAATATCTCTATCAGGCAGATATCTAATTATGTTGAAATTAGTCAGTAGCACGATTTCTTAAAGCAGATAAATTGCATCCTTACAAACCTCCAGAAATTACTGGAAGATGATCCTGACAGGAGACTGCAGTTTTGTGAACAAATTATAGATCAACTAGACACGAACAACATTCTAGTGAAAAACATTGTGTTTTCTGACGATTCTAGGTTATGTTAAATGGTGAAGTAAATAAACAAAATTGTGGATATTGGGCGGATGACAATCCACGCTGGATAAGAAAAGGACATACATATAATGCTTCTAAAAAGTGAATGTTTTGGCAGGGATTATAGAAACTCAAGTTATGCAGTTATGTAGCACGATATTTGGCATTCTTGCAAGAAAACAATTGGCTAATTTGTTTCCTAACCCTGAACATGCTAATGTTCCCAATAGAGACATCTGGTCTCAACAAGATGCTGCGACTTCCCATTTCGCAAGACCTGTTCGTGTGTATTTCGAAGCTGTAGTTTCAGGCAGGGGGATAGCTAGTAGGGGACCTATTGAATGGCCACTGAGATCCCCAGATCTCAATCCTTTGAACTTTTCTTATGGGAATACTTGAAAAACAAAGTTTTTAAAATCAAATCGGCAAATATTGAGAAGCTAAAAGCACGAATAAGAAATGAGTGTAGATTAATTTCGCCCCAAGTCGTTATAAATATTCAAAACAAATTTCGATCGCATTTAGGACATTGTCAAATAGTAAATGAACAACATTATGAGCATTTGCTTAATTTAATTAATTAAATCAAATAGATTTGATAACTTATTTTTCACAAATTTGTTACTTTTTATATTCTTGTAAGTAATTGGTATAGAATAAAAATTTAATATTTGGCAGTTATGTACAACTTTACAAACCCTATAAAAGTAGCCATTAGAATGGCAGTGTTGCCGTTTTAAAATATCAACGATGACGGCCTATCTCTAAATACATTACTATTGTATGTAAAAAATCGCGATAGGTCTGAGAATTAAAAAAAAAAAACGCTAGTATTTGAAATATGTATTAAATTTATTCTAAATTTATTTATTTTCATTTACTAGATATTTGACATTTGTAATAATTTTGATAAATTAAAGATAATAAATGTACAAAAAAATATTTATTTACATATAGATTACAATAATTCTAAAACTAATTAACAAACTTACAATGTATTAAAGATTCGCTAAGCCCACAGCTGTAGCAGCAAAATTATCAAATTGTTCATAAGTGTTACCCATATTGTAGCCATTATAATCGTATCCATAGTCATACACAAATGTATTATCGACATATCCACTGACTTCTACATTGGTGGGGAAGTTGTAATCATTTTCCTTATTTTGCTGGCAAATGGATTCGGAGTAGTATTGGTTTCCATAATAATTAGCCTGATACATTGTCTCGTCTTTAACAAAGGACGCCGCTGGTATTTGCGAATTAGTGACAGGCAAAGTACTATTTTCGTAACAACTTAACGGTACCTCTTGAGGCTTTTCAACAACTTGGTTTAAATGTTGATTCTTTTGTACCAGAGCAGAATGATTTAACAAACGACTTACAATATCTGCGTTTTCCGCCTTTATAGTTGTTTTATGTTTCAAATTGTCCAACTGGTAAGTTGAATTATTTTGTTTATCCTTCTTCATCTTCATTCTACGATTTTGGAACCAGATTTTAATTTGTCTTTCGCTGAGATTGAGATATTGGGACAATTGTATTCTACGCTGGCGACATAGGTATTTGTTGTAGTGGAATTCCTTTTCTAAGTGGACCAGTTGCTCGGTAGTGTAAGCAGTTCTTACTCGTCTTGTTCTTAAAGGAGGAGACGGTTCTGAAATAAATAGCAATATTATTAAAAACGTTGCAAATAAAAGTTTTTTATTATAATATAAATAGATTTATAAAGGAGTATGCAACTATAAATCTATGCAATTTTACCAAGATTTTTTTATACAGTTGGTGGGAAAAAGCGTTCAGAAAGTGCCAGAAATAGAAATCTTTAGCACGATAAAGATGTAGTTTTTGATTTTAACAGTAGAAAAACAAATTACCAATTTTAAACATAGATTAATTGATATAGGGTGTCCGGTTATTTGACCGACACAGCTTGAAAGGTCGAAAATTGCGCACTAAACGGGTTTTCGTTCTACTTTATTTTTTATCAGCTTGCAAGAACTATCGTCTGTCAAGCATTAATATCCGGACACCCTGTATATATAAATTTAAGCTTATTCTATGTGAAATTATATTTTTCTTTAACGAGAATATGAATTAGAATGAGAAAACTTGATAATAGATTATCTAATATATTTTTTCAATTTTTAAACGTTATTTCCGTTTATTACCTAGGTACTACAAAAATTTAAATCAAAAATCAATAAGCCGAATTATTAAAGTATACATTTTTAAAAAATTTGATTCTCTAATTATTCTTCTTATAATAATAGTCGGTATATGTCCTAATTTCCAAAAATTAGGTTTTTTCATTTGATATCAAAAATACTAATTTGCATTAAAATAAAATACAAAAAATCTGGAAACTATTTGGTAATGAAATAGTAGTTTGTGCAATCGAGTTGTACAGTATACTGTTTCTAGGATCCACTAATGAAAATCTACAAATATTAAAAGTTATTTTATATTATTAAGATAAAATATGTCAAATGTCAAAATTATTTGTCTTTTATTAATTTATAAAATAAAATAAAGAAATTAATTTAATTTGTCCCTATTCTAGATTTGCACCCGGGCCTTTTGCATAAAAGGCAAGTGTTTTGACCTTACCACCATGGAGGAGCTAATATTTTTATTTTAATACAGTAATTAACTTAAATTCATAGATTTTTTTTTAAATTAACGAATTATTTATACATATAAACGAATTAAAAATATAAATGCTATTATTTATCAATTCTACACAAAAGTAACTCATTTTAATGTATATTTAATCTCAGTAACTAAAAAATATAAGTACAGAAAATTAGTGTGACAGAATTGTCACTTATTTAAAATTTTAAAAATAATAGTAGTGAGTTGACCAAAATATGAACTGTGAATGGTGGTTTTCATTTTTTTGCAGTCCTTTCACTGCCTAGAATTGATCTAAAATATATTCGTTTAGTTGAAAGCAATACAATAATTTTTGTTTTTGTAGTCTGCGTCTAAGCTAATATCCTTGTGGGTGTAGAAACAAATACTATTTCAATGTTTATACATAATCAAATGTGCTTTTTTGTTAATTTTAAGTAATATAAATTAGGAATATAACTTACCCGGATCACTATGATTTGAACTATTGTATGAAGGAGACTTCCTTGTAATCCAAGTTGAATCACAATTCATCTGTAAATAAAATTATAATTAAAAACTATTTCACAATAGGTACACAATGAAAAAGACAAAATTTTATTTTAAAATTCATATAGATAAATTTATTTAAAAAAATATAATATTGACAAAGTTTTAAAATATTAAAAATAGCAAACACAAACTATAAGAATCTACTACTAGGTAAACATTGCTCTACACTACATTTAATTTTTGAACATTAAATGTTTAATCAAGAAAATGGTTCCTTCAAAATGTGTAAAACTTTCTAAATTATTTATAAAAAAATACTATAAAAAGACAAACATACCTCTTGGTTCCACGAACATTGCTCTGTCGGACTGCTGGTCCCAGAATCAGCTTCACGATTTTCTACTTTACTAATGGACGCCAACATTCCTGGATCCTCAACTAAATTCACCGAATACGTAACGGCAGGTAATCCTTCGACACGATTTTCAAATAACAACACCATTTTAGACAATAATAAAGTCTCACCGAAGCTAACTAACTGAGCAAGTTATTCACCGACAGGCTACAAGTGAAGTAATGCGTTTACTATTTTGAAGAAAGTATTTATAGAGAAACTACCTCCCGACCCACCCTAATCCTTCTAATGGAAATGGTATGAATCCACTTGACTTTGACTAAATTGCGGAAAACCGTAATTTGATGATAGAAATCCCTGACGGGACGGAATTCTGTGGATTATCTAGGAGACAGCCACATGGGGTTTGGACCAACTCAAGAGTTAACAAGTCTACGATTTGTTTATTACTATATACGAAGAATCTTATTTGAAGCATCAGACAATGAAACATCTAAAAAAAAAAAAATTAAATTTTATTTATAAAATAAAGAACATAAAGGAAATAATAATATAAAATGTATATATAATAATATTTAATAATACTTATTTCCAAATACAAAATTTATTTAATACATTTTTATTTTAAATTTTTCCAAAAGGAATTAAATGGAGGGCATACCACAAAAGGCTATTTGTTTTTGGCTATATGTACTAAATAAATATTTTCTAAAATGAAAATAAATTAAAAAAATGAATCATGTGTATAAATTTTATTTGAAATATAACAAATTATCAATTTTTATTTCTTGTATGTTTTTTTTATAAAAATAAACAAAATCTGCTAAATTATGAATAAATACTGTGGAATTAATACTTTTTTATGTAGCTACCCAAGTAACATTTTTAGGAGAAACAAGTTTTATTTATGTTTTATTGGGATTTTATAACGGCATAAAAATTATTAATAATTTAATTAAAGTTGTTATTTTTTTGCTAATAGGACTTCTAGGTTAAATTGATTTTATTGTTTGGTTTTATAGATTCCTTGAAATATATTTAAGAAAACTAGTTCATCTTAAACTAAATTATGCTTTATCGCTGTCCTATAAGGGTTAATTAATAACTAATTATTAATAATAACTAATTAATAAGTAATGGTCTCAAGATAATAGTACTTAAGACAAGGTATGTTTGGTGTTAAAGAGGCACACTTTTTAGCAGTTATCTTAAGTAGGTTATAAAACTTAGTTTCAAAAAGTGTAGTAGGATTATACTTTAAGGTGGCAGTTTAAAACGACCTTATATTCGAACTCTTAATAACAGCGATAAACCAAAAACTTTCTCTAAACTATTTTCGATAATTTGGACCGAAGTTTCTGCTACTGACTCATAGGTGATCGCATTTTGTGCACTCGACGGATATATTGCAGTGATGCCGATCCATGTTATAAATCCGGATATGTCTTATTTTTTTCGTAGAAATAGAAATAGTATTGGCACAAAAATATTTCATTAAAATGCATCTTTGTTTTAAAAATAATAACGAAATTTAGAAATGGAAGGGGGCTGAGGGTTAACATTAGCACTATATATTAGGCCAATGTAAATGACTGGTGTATTTTTTAATCACACAAGCATTAGGTTTTACATGATAATAATAATAGGATATTTTAAAGATATATCTCAATATATTTTTAAAAAGGAAAAAGAAATCACTACCGGGCGTATTAATTAAATGATGCTCTTTGACATTGGTATACCACGAAAATAATATTAAAAAAAAATCTGACGTGTCCAACACATGACTTTCCTATCTAGTTATTATAGGCTTTTTCCAGTTATTTTGTACAACCCATTGCAGCACCTCTATAAATGTTTAGAGGATAAACTAAATATGTACATTTTCCACATACTACATCTAAGTCGAAATATTTTTCTATAGATATTCATTAAAAACGAAAATATTGAAAAATTTAAATTTAGCACTTTTCCTCCAATTTTTCCATTACGTTCCATTTTAGAAAAATTATATAAAAAACAAAAATTATAGAGCTCGATATCGCAAACAACTTTTAGTTTAACAATTTTCTTAAAAATAAGAATTTTGCACATTTTGTCAAATTTCTTGATTACGGATTATTTTGAGAAAATTGTGTATGGAACAAAAATTATAGAGAATAATATTAGAAGTAACTTTAATTTAAAGAATTTTCTTCTTCAAACGTAACTAACAGGCATATTCCACAAAATATAAAAATTACCCCTATAAAGTACCACGCCCAGATGTTCCGACTCTGCCAAAAATCTAATCAGTTCACCGCAGGCCAGAATAAAGTTTAAGTTAAAATTTTGGTATTTTTTTGTTTATCCGTTTTTGAGTTTCCTTCAAAATTTACACATTTTTTTCAATATCTCGAATACGGTCCATTTTACAGAAATTATGTATAAAACAAGAATTATAGAAAATAAAATAACAAACAACTTTTAAAGGGAAGTAAAAGGCTCAAAGTCTGTCGACCACATAAATTTATTAGGTTGGGTTGCAAGCGCTTTCGACCTAAAAGGTCATCATCAGACAAAATTTTTTTTGTAAGTGAGTAGGTAGGTAGGTACAATCTGCAATAATAATTTAGGATAACAAAACGTTTTTTATAGAAATGCTAGGTGTCTTACCACTATGTTTCCACAGAAAAAATTAAATATGTTGAATTAAAATTTTAAATTGTAAAAATTATTGTAAAAATTATATAACTTGGCACGTACTGCCTCCCTCATTCGAGGTTGGATATTGTTCAATCTTGAACCTCGCCTGCCTCCATCTAATGAAGGTGGTTATAAAAGATAATATCAAATTTAAAGTTCCACATGTGTGCTTAAGGCACCATGTGAAAAATGTAACTTTTAGAAAAATACCGTTACTCCCCCTATCCCCAGTACAAATGGGGTAGACGGAGTTTGGTTTGTGTACACCCTTAAGCCTAGGCTTAAGGAGTATCATTAATTAATAACTTTACTTAACTTAAAAATTTTCAATATTATTACCATTTAAAAACACATTATTTCATGGAAAATGTTGACGTTATAAATAGTAAAAATGCGTATTTAAAAACAAAAAATATCCGAAGATTTTCTGTAAACTAGCTTATTTTAAAAGTTATTGAATTTATTCCATACCATTCCATTCCATCTACGCACACATGGTTAATTGTGGTTTTCATGCTAGGTTTAATCTGCTGTTGCAATATTTTAATATATTCGTTAATCTTTGTATTACATTTATTTAGTACCTACGAGACACTACTTTAGGGTTAGGCCTGTCATTATGATGTTTAATGCGGAAACGATTACTAAATCATTAGGAATAACCCGGAAACACTTCCTCTCCTTATTCATATTTTTCAGTATGGGATACTTATAAATATTTTTATTTAATTTTATATGAAATCTGTATTAATAATTCATGTTTTTAAAACATTTATATTATTTATTATTTTAATAAATTCTAGGTTAGATTCAATACTATAATTATGACAAATTTTTACCTCACATGCAAGTTCACCATGGATTGTTCAAAACACTCTTAAGTATTACTCATTTTAGGTTTATGACATGATCGCGTTAAGTAATATAAAAGAACATTACAAACTTAGAAAACAGCAGAACTTTTAATAGTATACATCAAGGTACAATAGTATATTATGTACCAAGGGACTAAAGTGCCACTTTCAATCCCGAGAGGGACTAAAACGCACTTTAGTCTCGTGGTAATTACGCTATTTTTTGTACCTCAGGTACTAAAACTTAGAAATTTACACGATACTTAAATGAAAAGAAACAATAAATATTATTTCATAACGAATATGTAATCGATTAATTTATGATTATGAAAAGTTTAAAAAAAAAAAGAAAAATTAAAAAACTAACCTGTCGGGGGTTTGAACCTCGGTCCTCTGCTACACTAAATTTTAAACTGAAATTAATTATTTTGACGTTTTATAGTAATCAATTGTGTTTTAATGATTGTACTATTAATAAATAAAAATATATTCAAAGTATAAAACGAAACTATTTTCCGCAAAATCGATAAATTTATTCGCTTATAAAAGAGGCCTTGTTATATTACCTCCCAAATAAAGTAGTTTGCTATGGTTTATATTGGTTTTGTTATTTGCAGACCTACATTTTTAATCATAATCATAATAATCTCTTTCCAAAAATAATGTGGACAATGGTAGTATGAGAGCCCACTGCAAATTTCGACCGTCATCTGATAACGAAATGAAATATGCTCCAAAGGGATGTAACAACATTGTACTTTACCAAATTGCACCTGTGCCAATCCCTATCCTGAGCAAAGTGGCCAAAAAAATTATTTTATATTCAAAAAAATCACATAAGTCATGACAGCGATGATTGTGTTTTCCCTGAAAAGTACAATTCTAATTCATTGTGAACCTAGCTTTTAGACCTAAATTATTAATATTTTTACCTACCTTTTAAACATTGTGTATGTGTGAAAGGAAGAAGGATGGCATTGTATAAACTATTTGCAGAGATAGTCAATAATTATTATATACTCTTGATAGACAATTCTTTTAAACCATAATCATAGTAGTTTTTTTGTTGTATTTATGGCAACCTCTAAAAATGAATCACAACAATAAGGCATTCCAAACTGAATGGCTACCAGTGGGTTTTGACAGGTTATGATATGGCAAAATTATGGCAACCCTGTAGGCCTGGTGATTTAACAAGGTCAATGAAATAGATAGTTACATAGATTGATCATCCATATTTTCAACATAAATATAAGATTATGCCTTGAAGTAAAAATGTAAGCACTTATTTCTTTTTAAATATCTAAAAGATGAAAATTGGTTTTAAAACACATTTTTGCTAAAATTAATAAATATTTGCCAGGCAGTATGGCCGTTTGCAAACGACCAGCTTTAAGCAATCTATATAACTATATATGTATCATTGACTCTGTTAATGACAACATGACAACAGGGTTGCCATATCAAAACTGTCAGTCTCCACTGGTAGCCATTTGGACAGGTCGTTGGAATGCCTAATAGGCATGTAATAATGTTTTAATGCAGATTACAGAATACAGAGACAGGCGGATAAAACTAGGTATGGTTTAATTAGTGATAGTCGGCGACACAGAGTTTCGAGAGGGCCAGGGCGAACAGAAAGACTATCCTTTGCCAGAATAGTCGTTCCATACCAAGAAGGAACAGTAATGTTTTGGAGAGGCATAATGCATGGTCGTCGTACACAGCTTATTCACATTCCAGACACTATGACAACTGATATATATATATATATATGTTCGAAACATTTTTGAACTCATTATTTATTCTCTCCGAAGTGAAAATGGAGCCAATTGTATTTTCATGGATAACAATGCTAGGCCCCATCGTACGAGAATGGTACAAAATGCACTAGAAATTTAGAATATTCAAAGATTACCGTGGCCAGCAAATTTGCCAGATATGAATTCCATTGAGCACATGTGAGATTTCGTTGGAAGAGCAATCTTAAACAGAACTAATCCTCCAAGAATTCAGATTCGCGGCCCAAGAAGAATGTAACAACATCCCAATGGATTACATTAACACCACATTGTTTCCATGTACAGGCGAGTTAATACCTTACTACAGAACAGGGGAGGATACACCGAATATTAATAAATTTTTGATGTTGCTCTAAAGTGGTTTTCTTCTGGATTTCAAATTCTAGTAATCATTTTATTATGCACTATTTTTCGTTTGTTCAGTTAAAATTTAATTCAGCCAATGTGTATTCGATACATAACCAAATTAAAAGTACTATGTAACGCACTTCTTGATTTTTAATAATAGTGTCTCATTTTGACAAACATAGGGGGTTCAATAATTTTGGCGATGTGTGTATATGCGATTTTATAAAGACGTACAGTAAAATAAGCTACTAATATTGTTACAACTTGTGTAAGATAATAATTACTCAGTTATTTAATTATTTTGTACCAATAAAAATCATAATGCAACCGAATGTATTTTTAATATAATGTATAAATTTAAATAAAACAATGGGTAAATTTTCTATGATTAGTTTATATTAATTTAATAATAGGTACAGTTTTTGAACAGTAGTTGTTAACAAGTTAGGTAACCATGTGGATACTTATAAGCTGCTCTTATGTAAACTAATAATAAAATGAACAGTTTGAAAATAAAAACGCAACAGATCAAATTGAACACAGTCCTCATACAAATTGTATGGATATCAAAACATATTACAAGATCTTCGCTTGTTTACAGGTATGGTGAAAACAGGAGATAAATTGATTGCGAATTTTGGTAGATAATTTCTGACGAGCCCAAATATTGTATGGTGCATATATCATGGAGATACAATTTTTGTGAATTTCGGTAGGTAATTTCTGACAGCCACAAATTTTATATGATGCTTACAACAAATGTGCACTAGAAAGTGTAATCAAGTGCCTTAATTCTCAGTTTTAAATTTAAAATTATTGTAGTTTGGTGGGAGTTGGAGCTACAATGTATGGGCCCAATAAAGAATGCTAAAATGCGATTTAATTGGTACCAAGATCGTCATTACATTAAATTTAGAGTTACAATATGTGTGCTTTAGATAGACTATATTTCATATCCATTCTATGTAGTGAAAAAACTTAAAAAAAATTAAATCTACCAATCACACTTCTTATTTTGGACAACTACTATTATTTTTAAAATTTTAAATAAGCGACAATTCTGTCAAGCTAATTGTCAGTATATTTTTTAGTTGTGGCGGATTAAATATACATTAAAATTAGCTATTTTTGTGTAGAATCAATAAATAATAGTATTTTTATTTTGTCCACAGTTAAAAAAAATTAAATTTTAATAAACCTATATTAAAACTAAAATTGTTACAGCGGCCGTGGAGCTAAGGACAGAGCTTCTGCGTTCCACGCGAAAAGTCCAGGATATTCTCAAATTATTCTACGGTCGTATATGAAGTATTACTAGACTATTCTAAAACTGATATAAAACTGAGGATATTCCATTTAGATAATTTACATTTTTATTTGCCAGTAAGAGCGTGACACCCTGTGTTCAGAATGAGTAAGACCTACCTGGTTTACTCATCTGTATAAAAAATGGAGAAGTTCTCAAATTTAAAAAATTGTTCCGACAAAAAAAATATATTGTCAATTATAAAAAATAAATTATTTTTACATAGCGACTATATACAGGGTGTTTCTAAAAGGTATGTCATAAATTCTTCCTCAGATAGGTTACCAAAAAATAAGTGAATTTGGCTATGTTTACTTATATCAAAAACTGGCTCTCAACAAAGTTACAGGGCGTTAAACTAACAATAAAAACAACGGTTTTTTTTGTAAAAAGTTTGTTGTTATAAAAGAAATTTAAAAATGCATAGTTCTTTTTGATTTTAAGATCGATAAAGCAAGTTTCTTTATGTTAAAAAAATACGGGGGGTTAAAAGGTATACTCAACCTCCAACTTTTTTAAGAAAGTCGCTTTAAGTTTTTTCTCTTTAAAATATTGGGCCTTCAAATCTACAGCACTGGCAGAATATTCAAAGAAAAAATCGCAACAACAAACTTTTTACAAAAAAAAAACCGTTATTTTTTAATGTTAGTTTAATGCCATCTAACTTTGTTGGGATATAAGTAAACATAGCCAAATCCACTTGTTTTTTGGTAATCTACCTGAGGATGAATTTATAACATACCATTTTGAAACACTCTGTAAACTATACCTAAAACAAATATACAAAACCACTAACTAATATTTTCATTTCCAACACCCTGTATATCTAAATATATTTTTTTAATATGCCTTTTTCAAATCCATAAAATCTAATTAAAGCTTATTTTTCATTGACATAACTTTATGTGACTCAGAATAAAATTATGCAACTTGCACTGGCTTCTAAATTCGTCTGGATTTACTGACTGGATTAAAGTATCCTCAAATTTAACGTTAACTAATCAAACTGTTTTTTTTAAATAATAATTTTTGGCATTACCCACAATTTAATTAATATCCACAGAAGATTTACGTAGGTATAGTAAAATACCCAAAATTATATTACCCCTTCAAATACTGAGCAACAGAAGAAAATAAATAGATATTTACAAATTTTATTCTATCAAAACATCTCTACAGGTACAATATTCTTTTGTGATTGTAGTTAAGTACTCGTATATTGGTTCTATTAAAATTTTGTTTTGGACTTTGTGTTGGGCGTTATTTTGAAATTTTTGCTACCTAATAATTCACTGGGTTGTGTTTACTGTTTATTATGATAAACTAACGTTCAAAATGTAACACAAACAAATCAATAAAATCGGTGCTAATCTTAATCTTAGAAACTTGGGATTTATCTTCTTTTAGATATTATTTAAACTGCGATAAAGTTATCGAAAGAATTTGAGATTTTGTAGGCATAACAATTATACTTTTCCATCTATTTTCCATATTTTTCCAAAAGAGTTGCCGAAGACGAACTAAATATAATAATTATTAAATTTAAAAATGGAGTTCCTTCGATAGTGTCAAAAAACTAATTAATCAATTAACCAAATATCCTTTATTATCAGAATAAATGAGGTTTTCGAACCAAATTGAAACCACTTATACTTTTTACGTTGCTATCTGTATACAAATAACGAAAGTATTGGAATCATGATTTTTTCGACAGATTTTTACATTTTGGGGTCCCCTGAATTCGTTTTGACTATTTTCGCGATGATGTCTCTGTGTGTCTGTATATGTGTGTGTCTCTATCCACGATAACTTATGAACGGATGCAAAAAAAACACCAAATTTTATAATTATATTTTATTCCGGACTGCAGTGAACTAATAAGATTTTGGGCAGATTTTGAACATCTGGGGGGTACTTTATTGGGGTTAATTATTATATTTTATCAAATATATCTGTTATTTACGTTTAATGAAGAAAATTTTTCAAATAAAAGGTACTTCTTATATTATTCTCTATAATTTTTGTTCTCTACAAAATTTGTCTAAAATGGTCCGTATTCGAGAAATTTAACAAAATGTAAAAAAATCAAATTTTTATGAAAATTGTTTAATTAAAAGTTATATGTAATATAATTCTCTATAATTGTTGTTCTGTATATAATTTCTCTAAAATGGATCGTATTTGAGATATTTAAAGAAAGTGTAAATTTCGAATTTTAAAGAAAACTCAAAAACGAATAAAGAAATGCATTAAATTTTAAACTTAAGCTTTATTCCGGCCTGAGGTGAACTGATTAGATTTTGGGTACTTTATAGAGGGTCGTTTTCATGTTTTATTGTGTTTTATGGAATATATTAGTTATTTTTGTTTGGAGAAGAAAATTGTTTTTACGAAAGTTACTTCTTATATTATTATCTATAATTTTTGTAAAAAAAAATTTCCTAAAATGGTCTGTATTCAAGAAATTTTACAAAATATAAAAGTTCACATTTTTAAGAAAATTATTCAAATAAAACTTGTTTTAGATATAATTTTCTATAATTCTTGTTTTATACATAATTTTTCTAAAATAGACCGTGTTAGAGATATTTGTGAAAAACTGTAAATTTTGAATTTTGAAGAAAACTCAAAAACGGATAAAGAAAAATGCCTTAAATTTTAAGCTTATGCATTATTTCATCCTAAGGTTAACTGGTTAGATTGTGTCCGAACATCTGGGGGATACTGTATATGGGGTCATTTTTATATTTTATTAAATATATCTGTTGTTACGGTCTCAATACTTTTGTGTAACAGAGATTTTAAAATTAAAATAAACTAAAGAAAAAAATAAATAAATACTTACAGTTTAAAATAATGCTAATACATATTTCTGTACCTCAGAGCAGAAGGGTATTAAGTCCAAAATTTTGATTTTCCGCTTTTTTGATTAAAATTACTTAACATTTCGCGCTTAATCAGCTGGCAAAAGTTCAGAGCCCTTGGGCTTCTGAAATAGCATTTTAAAAATGGTATTAAGTCCACATAGTAATGAGAGCAGAAGAGTATTAACTACTTTCACATGTTTTAAGTCCACAACATCACATACAGTTTACAGAGCAAAACAGTATAAAGTCGCTGAAATAGTATTATGTCCACATGCTACATTAAAGCTACAAGTATTAAGTCCACTCCCACCCATTCTTTTGCAATGCAGGCCGATGTTCTCAAGTTGAATCCTGCATTATCGTTAGTTTTGTTTTGTTTACGTTTACTTATTGATCTTTTTGTCGAGCTCTTGTTTAAAAATAAAAAACTGTGAGTCAAAAACTAACAGTGTTTAAAAAAATGAGTGCGAGAAATAGAAGAATGGTTCAGGAATGTATTGAAAGGGAAAGGAACAAAACTCTCCCAACCTCACCTGTAGAGATTTCAGATCCAAGTAAGCAATTAATTTGATGGAAGGTAGGATGTAAACTTAATAATAAATTTTATTTAAATGTACCCAATCAAGGTAGTATTTCACCGCTTACAAAATAGTTATTTATGCAGCAAGTGTGTAAAGTAACATTTTTTTACGAATGGAGTATATTTTGCACGAGCCCATGAGTAAAATAAGATCTTTACATACGTGTTACATGCAACATTTTTTCTACTACCACAAAAATTAGGTGAAAAATTAACATTTCAGCTATTCACTTTACGCAATAGTGCTTAAAGTAATTTAATTTGATGACGTTAAAAAAAACACTAAATTAACAATATTGACATACATTTACGCACAATTGCGAAAAAATAGAACTTTACGCACTGTTTAGCATGATGTAAAGTTAGTACTTCACGCACGGTAGTAGAAAAACTGATAAATGTTTGTTTGATTTTTATTTTTTTGATTTAATAATTCGAATTTATTTATTACAGCTTATAAAATTCAGGAAAATACCCAGGATTCAGATGTTAAGAAGGCTACTCTTGAAAATAAGTGCGACTCAGTAGTTGAATATGGCAGGACAGAAGAAAGGCAAGAAATAATGTCTATAGAAAATTTTCCATGCGAAGGTAAAAGTAAAAATTAAAGTACGAGTATAAAATGTGTGATTATTATCTGTTGTTTTTTTATAGTAAATCAAATTGGCGGCTCCCCCCAAATAATAGAGAAACAGAATACGATTATTGATATGTTGGCATCTTCTAATGCGCAGCTGTTGGATATTTCGTACAATTTTGTTGACCACTCTAAGTTTAATTTACCAGGCTGTAGTTTTACTGATTTTACTCCAAATGATTCAGCCTCTGCCCAGATGATTTGTGGTTCAAGTTCAAACCATACCACCACTGCTCCCAGAAATGATTCTAAAGAGCCTTCCGAAAATGGGGATATAAGTGAAAATGACCTGTATGAAGACTCAGGAAGTTCCTACGTCCCTGACAATGAGGCGTGTAGTGACGAGGATGACTTTGACGTAGAAGCGCACTCATCTAATTCAGAGGCAATTCAAATAGAAGAAGAGCACAAGTCAACTAATAATGACGAGATTAAAAAGGGAAAAAGGAGATTAAGACAAGAAAACAAATGGAAAAGAAATATAATTAAAAAGAAGAGGATGGGAGGGCAGATATACAAATCCAGTAAAACAAAAATTGATATTAAAAAGAGAAAAATAAGAGAAGCATGCATAAATTGTCGTGTAAAGTGTTCAAAAAGTTCATGAAGAATTCTGGAATGAAGATATCTCTATTGATCAAAAGAGACAATTTTTGTGTTTATCCATTCTGCAGACACCTGTTTCAAGAGTAAGACAGCGAACAGGCAGTCGAGAAGGAAAACGACTCTATACTCTAAAATGTTATTTCCTTATAGATGGAGAAAAACTACAGGTGTGCCGAAAATATTTTTTAAACACCCTCGATATTTCCCAGACATTTGTCAGGGTTGCTCTACAAAAACGACAATCAAGTGGCATGGTCGAATGTGATAAAAGAGGGAAACAGCCATCAGTGAATAAAATTAAGGATGAAGATAAGAATACGATCCGTCAACACATCATGTCATTTCCATGTAAAGAGTCACATTATAGTCGAAGGCGCACCGCAAAAAAGTATTTGGGCAGTCATTTGAACATTTCCACCATGTATAAATTGTATAGAGAACAACGCCAATTGGAGAACATACATCCAGAAGACATTCCTAAACAATTAATTTATAGCCAAATCTTTAACACTGAATTTAACCTAGCATTCACTCCTCCTGCAAACGATACCTGTGATGCATGTGATGAGTTTGTTGTCAATCTGAGGCAGGCAGGTTCTCCTATTGAGAGAGAAAAAATACAAACAGATTATGATTCACATTTAAATGAAGCTGATAAAAGATACGAATTAAAAAAACAAGATAAACAACTAACCTTAGACAAACCTGAAGAAATTGTGTTAATGATTGACCTGCAAAAGTGTTTACCATGTCCAAAACTATCAAATGCTCAAAGTTTTTATAGTTTGAAATTATGGTGCTTTAACTATACAATCTATCAATCAAAGCAGCATCCTAACATAGAAGACTCATTGACTCCACTTCGAGAAATCCCTAACCTAATAAGTTCAAAAAAATATAACGACCTTCAAAAATTACTAAAGTGGGTGCCCAAGATATTTCACCCTTTTTATCAGAACTTGGCCCATGGTGACAAAAATTTAAACCATGACTAGTACTTAAAATTTACTATTACCTAAATTACATGATGATTTCTGTGTTTGTGTTTTTTTTTTTAATAAATAATTTTCTATTAAAAATACTTGCCTTATTTTTTTTCGCTTATTATACAGAATGTAGTAGGGTCTTTTAATTCGTACCTACTTACTAACACGAAACAGTTTGTATTAAGTCACATTTTTGTCTATTTTGTTTTGTGCATAAATGTATTAAGTCCATTAAAAATTAAACAAAAAAAGCTAAACAAAATTTTGGATCATTAAGTGATGGTGTCATACTATATTCCTTCCTTACAATTTTTGCAAAAAACAATAAGAAAAAACAAGCCCTGTTATACAGGAAAAACGAATAAAAATAAACGTTTTTCGCTCTCCTGTAAAATACTGAATTTGTGACTTAATACCCTTCTGCTTTGAGGTACAGATTTATTAATTATTTATTTTACCTGAATTATTGTTTACATTCCAAAGTACAAACAATATTGACCTGGAACTTAAACTCTTTTTTTTCCCTTTATTGTTTAAAATATTAGGTACTCTTCAGTCAAAAAATAATAAGATAAAAGCCTACTATGGTTAGATTAATTATTGTCACCAAAAATCTCCTATCTAGATCAAGGAAGTATGCTTTCTCTCACTTCCTGGTTCTGTCTCTTTTTCGGCTGATATTGGGCCATGTGGATTCATTAATAGAATCGAAATTTATTTCGGATTTAAAAAGCCTATAACAAAAGAAATTCCATCAAAGATATTGTATAACGAAAAGTTAATCAAAGCTGATTATACACATTAGTGGATTTGCATACATATCTTTAGAAGGTCGCTACTTCTTCACGGTAAGCTACCTTGATCTCATCTCATCATAAAAACTTTCAACATATTGGATTCATCCTATTTTTAGGCCATCAACTATCGACTACCAACTACCACCTAGCTTTCATTCGTTGCTAACTACCAGATAGTGGATTAGTTACCATATCTACAAATACCTATACCTCTCATCTATTGCATATTCTTGGACGAAACATTGAAATAAGAATTATGTTTCATAGCATCACTCACCTTCCAGTCTGTAGCTGTTTGATACTGACCCCAACGCACTTCTACAGATAAAATCAGGTTCAGGTTGGAGCTTTTGAACCACTAAAGTTGTTTGAACTGCAAGAAAACAGATAAGACATTTCCAATTATAACTCTCGAGTGTAGGTATAACAGGTCGATTTCAATTCAATTTCCTTTGGGTACAGGGATATCTACGAAATAAGATAATAAATATAATAAAACATATTTTTATTTTATATTTTACCAGATAAACTCTATCATCATCAATATTAATAATTTTAGATTTAAAAAATATTTACCCTGCACTGTAAACCGCTTAGTACTTCGTGCGTTCATTTGCGGTTTTGTTAAACTCATATACTGTCAATTTTAATCAGACATTTAATCTGTTGCACATAAAGAAAGCTTTAAGATATTTTGTTTCTTTAAATAAGACCCCAGACCACTCTCCAGTTCAGCAACAATAAAAATCTGATGTGTCCAACACATGACTTTCCTATCTAGTTTTTATAGGCTTTTTCCGGTTATTTTATACAACCTATTGCAGCATCTCTATAAATGTTTAGATGATAAACTAAATATATACATTGTCCACATACATCTACCTCGAAACATTTTTCTATAGATATTCATTGAAAACGAAAATACTGAAAAATTTAAATTTAGCACTTTTCCATTACGGTCCATTTTAGAAAAATCATGTATAAACAAAAATTATAGAGATCGATATCGCAAACAACTTTTAGTTCAACAATTTTCATAAAAATCAGAATTTTGCACATTTTGTCAAATTTCTCGAATATGGACCATTTCAGGAAATTTTGACATAAAACAAAAATTATAGATAATATTAGAAGTAACTTTTATTTGAACAATTTTCTCCTCCAAACATAAATAACAGATATATTCAATAAAATATAAAAACAGCCTCCCATAAAGTACCCCCTAGATGTTCCGACTTTGTCCAAAATCTAATCATTTCACGTCAGGCCGAAATAAACCTTAAGTTTAAAATTTAATGTTTTTTTATTTATCCGTTTTTGAGTTTTCTTCAAAATTCGAAATTTACACATTTTCTCAAATATCTCGAATACGGTCCATTTTAGAGAAACTATGTATGGGATAAAAATTATAGAGAATTATATTGCAAACAACTTTTGTTTGAACAATTTTTATAAAAAAATATTTTTTTTACATTTTGTCCAATTTCTCGAATACGGACCATTTTAGGAAAATTTTATATAGAACAAAAATTATAGATAATTATATTATAAGTAACTTTTATTTAAAGAATTTTTTTCTCCAAACGTAAATAACAGATATATTCCATAAAATATAAAAATAACCACCTATAAAGTACCCCCCCAGATATTCCGACTCTGCCCAAAATCTAATCAGTTCATTAGACGCTGAAATAAAGCTTAAGTTTAAAATTTATTGTTTTTCTGTGTATCGGTTCATGAGTTATGCGACCTACAGACACACACACACACACACACACACACACACACACACACACACACACACACACACACACACACACACACACACACACACACACACACACACACACACACACACACACACACACACACACACACACACACACACACACACACACACACACACACACACACACACACACACACACACACACACACACACACACACACACACACACACACACACACACACACACACACACACACACACACACACACACACACACACACACACACACACACACACACACACACACACACACACACACACACACACACACACACACACACACATACAGGTCCCGGTAGTTTTGTGACATCCGGACCTGCAGACGAAATTGTGGCACATTTGATGCCGGCCTGTGTATGCATTGTACCTAAATTTAGGAATGTAATGCACTAGGTTGCGCTCTTATACACACCGTAGTTTCGGAAATAAAATTGCAAACCTTAGGCAAACATGTGGCATCCGTTGCCACATTAATTACATTTATCCAAAATTGTGTTTAGGGTGCCACAATATATTTACTGTGTACTGTGTGTTATGGATGCCACATCAAATGCATTTACCCAAAGATGTGTAGGGTGCCACATCAAATGCATTTATCCAAAATTGTGTTTAGAGTGCCACAATATAGTTACTGTGTACTGTGTGTGTATTTACTCAAAGATGTGTAGGGTGCCACGAGAAATGTATTTGCTTTGTACCGTGTTAAGGTTGCCACATGTTAAGGGTGTGTGTCGAAAATTTCGTAGCACTTAAATGCTTAGTCATGAATCGTGATTTTATAAATTATTAATTAATTTGACAGTTTTTCATTTAAAAAACTAGTGCAATTTATGATTTAGTAAATCAAATATACTTTGATAACTGATCGTAAAATCTATTGGATCATAACATAAAATAATAAAAAAATGTTCATTGTATATTGAAAAAAAGGTCGATTTTAACAAAACAAAATTATAACTCTTATAGTAGCAAGTATTTATGACAACTGTTCATAATTTGTTGCAGAACTAAATATTTTCTAATATCAAAATAAATGGTTTAAACATTAAGGGTCTATTTATACTCCCTTATTATTATTATTATTATTATTATTATTATTATTATTATTATTATTATTATTATTATTATTATTATTATTATTATTATTATTATTATTATTATTATTATTATTATTATTATTATTATTATTATTATTATTATTATTATTATTATTATTATTATTATTATTATTATTATTATTATTATTATTATTATTATTATTATTATTATTATTATTATTATTATTATTATTATTATTATTATTATTATTATTATTATTATTATTATTATTATTATTATTATTATTATTATTATTATTATTATTATTATTATTATTATTATTATTATTATTATTATTATTATTATTATTATTATTATTATTATTATTATTATTATTATTATTATTATTATTATTATTATTATTATTATTATTATTATTATTATTATTATTATTATTATTATTATTATTATTATTATTATTATTATTATTATTATTATTATTATTATTATTATTATTATTATTATTATTATTATTATTATTATTATTATTATTATTATTATTATTATTATTATTATTATTATTATTATTATTATTATTATTATTATTATTATTATTATTATTATTATTATTATTATTATTATTATTATTATTATTATTATTATTATTATTATTATTATTATTATTATTATTATTATTATTATTATTATTATTATTATTATTATTATTATTATTATTATTATTATTATTATTATTATTATTATTATTATTATTATTATTATTATTATTATTATTATTATTATTATTATTATTATTATTATTATTATTATTATTATTATTATTATTATTATTATTATTATTATTATTATTATTATTATTATTATTTTTATTTGCATTATGATTAAGGATTAAGTTGAACCTTCACAGTGTAATGGGGACATTTATACTCGATTTATGATTAGTATTAGCATTAATAGTTATGCTTTATAATTGACAGGTTCAACTTTTATGTTAAAACTTAAATTTCTTCTTTTCTATCAAAAGAATAATTGACGTATTTGGCCTTTGTTTTTAATAGATACCCTTTTTGAATATTTAGTCCAGTTTAATGCTTAATCATAATAGTAATATAAATACTAATAATAAGGAAGTATAAATAGACCCCAAGGAATAATAAAACAGTTTAAAAATTTTCATTAAAATTATCATGTCGCCATTAAAAATTGAGAAGGTCCAACAATAGCAATAGTAATAATCAATTTTTTCTTTGTTTTATTTTTACTTATAACATTTTTAACGAAAAATTTGATGTCGGTCCATGATCTGCGGCTAAGTATATCATTGTTTTTCTTTAATTTTCATACACTTATCCTTTCCTGATACTGATTCATTTTTTATGTCTACTTTAAACTTCTTCAGTAATACACCCTTTTCTGATTCATTCCATGGTACTCTAGCTAAAGCTGCTTCTCTCTTCGTCCTTTTAGGTTCATTTGTTTCTAAGAAAGAAAAGAGAATATATAATTACCTAAGCTACTACCTAGCAATTGTATAATACCCCGTACAAATGACATCATGGAGAAGCAAGCACAAGCAATTTTATTTTTGACCAAGATATTTGTCAGTTTACAAATTATTATATACCCATTTTTGTAATATATTTTAGTAAACTACTTCGTAAAGACAATTTTTAAATCCAGCGCCTAGTTTGGTCATAAATCAGGTTTTGTTGCCCACCCTTGTAAAATTAGAATCATAAATGTACGTACTAGATGTTCGTTTGTTTTTTCCAATGAATGCTTCAGATGTTAATTCCTTCTTTTCGTTCGAAGTACTTTGCAACCTAAAACCTCAGCACTGTTTCTTGGAAATTCTTCCACTTCTTCATCACTAGCTTCGCCATCATTTTGATCAGGAGCATCCTTTTCTATGGGTGGTAAATCTTGGAAAATATTATATATGGATAGTTTATCAATAAATTTATTGTTTTTTTGTTTTAAATTCCCTGCCCTAATTTGAAAGAACCCTGTACTGTGGGTGTAGAAGTTTTTTTTTCTTTTAATTATATACATACACCTTTTCACCCCCTGTTTCCTTCCCTTTAAATGTGAAAATTCAAAAATTCTAAATATGTCAATATTTATTTATGTGGAGTGGCTACAATTCAAATTTGAAACTCCTACACTTGAAAACCGATACAAACTTCTCCCCGTTTCACCTCCTTAAAATATAAAAATTCAAAAACCCTAATTATTTCAACATTTATTTTTGATGAGTAGCTACAATTCCAATTTACAATTTCCTACCTTTAGTAAACCGATGTTCCCATACAAATTTTCACCCCCTATTCCCCTCCCCTTAAATATGAAAATTATAAAACCCTAAACACGTCAATATATTTGTTATTATAAGTAGCTACAATTCCAATTTTTAATTTCCTACCTTTAATAAACCAAAATTCTCATACACATTTTCACCCCCCGTTTCCCTTCCTTAAAATGTGAAAATTCAAACCCTAAATAGGCCAATATTTATTCATGAGTAGCTACAATTCCAATTTTATATTTCCTACCCTTAAAAACCAATACAAACTTTCCCCCATTTCACCCCCTTAAAATGTAAAAATTAAAAAACCCAAAAGATGTCAATATTTATTTATGATGAATAGCAATAATTCCAATTTTTAAATTCCTACCTTTAAAAAAGCCGATATTTCCATATACATTTTCACCCCTGTTTCTCTCCTCTTAAATGTGAAAATCCAAAAGCCCTAAATACGTCAATATTTATTTATGATAAGTAGCACAATTCCAATTTAAAATTTCCTACCCTTAAAAACTGATACAAACTTCCCCCCGTATCACCCCCTTAAACTGTAAACATTCAAAAACACTAAACACATGATGAGGAGCTACGATTAAAATTTTTCATATTCTCCCTTCAATAAACCAATATTTCCACACACATTTGCACCCCCTGTTTCTCTCCCTTAAAATGTGTAAATTCAAAAACCCTAAACACGTTAATATTTATTTATGATGAGTGGCTACAATTCCAAATTTTTATTTCATACCTTTTAAAAACCAATATTCCCAAACAAATTTTCACCCCCTGTTTCCCTCCCTTTAAAAGTAAAAATTCAAAAACCCCAAACATGTCAATAGTTATATATGATGAGTAGCTACAATTTCAATTTTTAATTTCCCACTCCTAAAAACTGATGCAACCTTTCCCCCATTTCACCCCCTTGAAATGTAAAAATTCAAAAACACTAAAATGTCAATATTTATTTATGTTGAATAGCTATATTTATAATTTTTAATTTTCTACTCTTAAAAAACCGATATTCCCATACACATTTTCACCCCCTGTTTCCCTCCCCTTAAATGTGAAAATCTAAAAACACTAAATACGTCAATATTTATTTATGATGAGTAGCTACAATTCCAATTTTTTATTTCCTACCCTTAAAAACTGATACACACTTCCCCCTGTGTCACCCCCTTAAATTGTTAACATTTAAAAACACTAAACACATCAGTATTTATTAAAGATAAGTAGCTAAAATTCCAAGTTTTAATTTCCTACCTTTAAAAAACCGATATTCCCATACACAATTTTACCCCCTGTTTCCCTGCCTTTAAATGTGAAAATCAAAAACCCTGAACACATCAATAGTTTTTTATGGTAAGTAGCTACATTCCAATTTTTAAAAAACCTATATTCTTATACAAATTTTTACCCCCGTGTGAAAATCCAAAAACTTTAAACACGTCATTATTTAATTATTTACAATTCAAATTTTCAAGTTCCTATCTTTAAAAAAATCGATACTTCAAGAAACTTTCACCCCCTTTTCCCACCCTTAAAATGTGAAAAAGATAGGTAGGTAAAATCAAATGGGTACCTACTTTTTAATTGCCAGCTCTCTATTTTCTTTATCCAGACTTTTGTTTCATAAGCCGGCAAATTTAATAAACGATTGCACATTTCCCTATTTTCCACTTGTAGCATCCTTAATATTTTTTTTACCTCTGGCTGACTTTTCCTAAAATATTCAGTAGTTTAGCCATGTAATGAAAACTATAAAAAATGCGCACTTACGAAATAATTGACAAAACAACCAGTTAAAACGTTTATTAACTGTGGCGTTCAAGACACAACTGATTAAACATCAAAACAATGAAATAGTGTAAAGTGTGTGTGACCAGAGGGCGCCACTCCATTGAATAGCAAAGGGAGTCACAATTTGGTCTAGGGCACGCAAAATAGAGACGCAATTGTAGCGTACTATACACTGATTGAATTCCCGCCACTTCTTAAAGAGTAGCGCCTTATTCTAGCAGGCAATCTAAGCACTATCCGCATAGATGAAGTATGTTCAAACCGCCACACACAAAATAGAATTTCAGCCAAGCTATGACTAGTTTTGTTGTGACAACCGAATGTGTGTTGCCACAACAAAAACGTTCGCCGGAATTGAGTTTTATGCACACACAAGCTGCCACAATCAATACCATGCGAACACACACACACACACACACACACACACACACACACACACACACACACACACACACACACACACACACACACACACACACACACACACACACACACACACACACACACACACACACACACACACACACACACACACACACACACACACACACACACACACACACACACACACACACACACACACACACACACACACACACACACACACACACACACACACACACACACACACACACACACACACACACACACACACACACACACACACACACACACACACACACACACACACACACACACACACACACACACACACACACACACACACACACACACACACACACACACACACACACACACACACACACACACACACACACACACACACACACACACACACACACACACACACACACACACACACACACACACACACACACACACACACACACACACACACACACACACACACACACACACACACACACACACACACACACACACACACACACACACACACACACACACACACACACACACACACACACACACACACACACACACACACACACACACACACACACACACACACACACACACACACACACACACACACACACACACACACACACACACACACACACACACACATCATCGCGAAAATAGTCAAAACGGATTCAGGGGACCTCAAAACGTAAAAATCCGTCGAAAACTCGAGGTCGAAAAAAATCATGATTCCTATACTTTCCTTATATCTGTATACAGATAGGAAAGTAAAAATTGTACTAAACTGAGTTTTAGCCGAGAGCAAATTATAAAATATTTGAGTATTAGAACTCTGTCTTTGACTAGCTCATTTAGATATAGTAAAAGCTGATAAAAGAAGGGCCAGTCGTAATAATGTTATTTACGTTTATAGAAGAAATTTCTTTTAATATTATTCTCTATAATTTTTGTGTTATACAAAATTTTCCTAAAATGGTCCGTATTCGAGAAATTTTTTAAAATGTAAAAAATTCAGATTTTTAAGAAAATTGTTGAACTAAAAGATGTTTGCGACATCAATCTCTATAATTTTTGTTTTTTACATGATTTCTCTAAAATGGATTGTAATGGAAAAATTGGAGGAAAAGTATAACATTTAAATTTTTCAGCATTTTCTTTGGCAATGAGTGTATATAAAAAAATGTTTCGAGTTAGATAAATGTGGAAAATGTATGTATTAAGTAAATTTCTAAATATTTACAAAGGTGCTACAATAGGTTGTACAAAATAACCGAAAAAAACCTGTAATATCTAGATAGATGTCACATCAGGTTTTTAATTCAAGCATCTACGACATTATAGTTCCAACGGAGACATAGTTACATGTTAAAATATTTAAAGATGAGCATAATCTAGCCGACTATAAAATTTATAGGAAAGATCGATCTAGCAATACAAGTATCTACTCGAGAGGTGGGATGCAAGAAAAAACCAAGAGTAGACCTCTCACTTATTTTGATGCATTGAACAGTCCATGAAAAATACGATATATTGAGCAATCATATTGACATGATCACCCTCAATTATCCACACACTAAACTGTGTCTCTTAGGTGATTTTAATCTGCCTCACTCCGTCTGGATCTATGATAATTTTGGATCAACTGCACAATCCTCATTAGGTCCTTTACCCAAAGAATTATTGTTAACCGAATCACTTTTTAAAGCAATCCGGTACGAAATATCTCTGACAATTTACTAGATCTCGTATTAGCCCAAGACCAAATGCTAGATGTTTCTGCTGCAGATGAAGACATCATCGAACCACACAATTGACTGTGATCATCCCTTATGTTTTAAATAGTAAAGTGCTTATTAGTGATGGTTCATGGTAAAAAAAATAAAAAGTAAGATATCAACAGTGTCAAAAATAGGATGGTCACGCGCATGACGTCTTGCGTAGAGTTTGTATAGGCGCGAATTTAAAAATATTGGACAAAATATGAGGAAAATATATGCTACTTACAGAAATTTTATGAATACTAAGGATATTATTTTAGAAATTACATGAAATATCTATTGATATTATTATGGGATAATTAAGGAAAGAACTATAAAGGAACATAAATGCAAATACATGCATAACAGAAGTATTTAATTGAACAGTTTTTTACGTATTTCTTTTTTAATAATTTATTTTGGTTATACAAATTCGACTTCTAAAGAGTAGTTTTTATAATCAGGATAATGAAAAGGGTATCTTCACAACTCAAAACTGGGAATTCTAGTAACAATTTCGCATCTGGGTATGTCGGAAATGTTTATGTGATTACTCATTTACCTGCATTATATTACCCAATTGAATTAAAATAAGTTTTAAAAAATATGTTTTTCCATAAAATATAATGTACGAAATACAAATAACAGCTACATAACCCCAGATAGCACAGGACGTCCTTAGGACGTCCATTACATGTCCATTTAACATCTGTACGTCCAGGACCAATCATGGACGTTTTAAGTATGTCCAGTTTAGAAATCTTCGGGACGTCAAGAACGAGGCATATGCAGAACGTCAATTTTACGTGCTTTACTATATTTCCATGGATTCACCTTTGCATTGTATTATTATTTGGTTATATTATATAAAAAACATATATAATGAGATAATATAAATAATTATTAAAGATAACATTGTCCCAATATCCAATTGAATGAAGGCAGTAGATGTAATTGGCCGGTTCTGGAAATGAGAAAGAGGTACAGAGAGAGGTAATTGGGTAATTAGTAATTATCCTAAGTACCCCCCACCCTTCGCGCAATTAGCAAGTACCTCCCAATTACATCATGTACTGTAATAAGTGCAATTGCACAGTAAGTACCACCCAATTACATCGTGTACTGTAATAAGTGCAATTGCACAGTAAGTACCTCCCAATTACCATGTACACGCCATACTGTAATGATTGTAATTGCATAATAAGTACCTCCCAATTACCCACAGGGTATACATCTCATTACTCCATACATATTAAAGTGTAAGTACACCTTAGGTAGTAATTACTGTATGCAATGTAGTGTAATGAATGTTATCTAAGTGCCTCCTAGTGATTACTGTTGGCAGTAGGTCCTTAACTCTCGACCGTCGTGCCTAGAGTGCTTAGCCTGCGTTAGAGACGGTCGCGCTTAACCGAAATATCGGGGTAGGGCTGAGAAAAAGTGGGGGCATTTTCTAGAGGATATATACTAGGATCCGCATCCAAATAAAATCAGTTTAAAATCGTGAAATTTAAAAGGTCTACAAGTTCCAAATAGTTACCAAGTGTAGTATTGTGTGTGTATTATTCAGGTAAAAAAATATTTATTTGTATTCTACTATGGCTCAAACGCAAATTGATGCGGTTAATAAATTACTTGGAGACTGGCCCACAATATTGGACCAAAGAGAACTAAAGTCATTGGTTATAGGTCAACTTTATATTATTAAAACGATAATGGTCAAAGATACCAGGTATGGTAAATGTTTACTTATTCATTTAATTGATCGACATTCGCTGGAGCTTTTCCAGTGTTGGTTACCGAGGCGCATTTTTGAAATAATGCCATCCGAAGTCATTGCTATGATAAATGATTCTACTGGTCAATATGCCATGGTCTATTTAGGGGAAAAGCCGTGTTACAACTCAACTACTAGGTCTCATATAAGAATCGATCTAGTTGGCCAGCAATCAATTAGTTAAATCCATGGTAGAGTCACTGTAAATATTTTTTTACTTTTAATCACATATAGATATCTAATAAACACAATATTTCATTAAGAATTTCTACAATTTTATTGTAAGTATAACTTGGCCCATATTTGTTCATTTAATAACGGCCAAATATTGTTTCAGATTATTTCGATATGTGGATGATGTATTCCGAAGAGCACTGGCCTAAAGCCATCGACATAGAATCAGCAATAAGCAGACTTGGAAAGGAACTGGACGCACTGGCGATGGATGCATTACACTCCATCAATTACGACGCTGAGGTATGGCTGTTTCCAGAAGCTGTAGCCTATCAAAACGATTGTTATGAGAAATACTGTAAAGGTAGCAGTCTTTGCTGCGAATATAATGCATGTGAGCTGGACTTGGATACATTCTGTGAGAAGATGGTTACCCTAAGTTTGAAACGCTTTTTGAACGAGGCCTTACCATACATCACCCCGCAAATAAGGAGTAAACATGGTTTAGATGAAGATGCAGACGATGAGGCTGATGATGAGGCAGATGACGAAATGGATTAGCGATTACTTATATAATATATCTATCTATCTATCTATCTATCTGTGATTAAAATATAAATAAAACAATATACATAGTTTAAATGTTTTTTATTTAAAAAAGGTTACATCTTTTTATTTTTGTTAAAAGTGAACACAGGTATAAGTTTGGATACAGTAAATTAGAGTATATGAATTACAATGGCATATATTCGGTGTGTACAGTGCCATCTAGTGCATTATAACTTATAAGAGCTTCATGAATAATAAGCGCATACGCTTTAGTGTTGGCGGGAAACTGCATTTTACGTGTTTCGAATTCAACCTTGACATCCACAGTTGAAGATTTGATTGGTTTTGGATACATACTGCAATCAATTACGAATAGGGGGTTCGCTCTAAAGCCATTCAGGCCTAACATCGGTTCAGGATTTTCCTTTTTGTAGTAACTTCGCTGAAAATCTTCATAAGCATAATAAGCGGGAGTATCCAACTTTTTCCCGACATCTAGATTCCAACGCTCTAACGGGTAAACTTCAGAATTTAGATATAATCTGATATTAGTTATATCAGCAGCCGTAAACGCCGTCACATCTTCTTTTCTGTTCTCAGTAAAAGAAGTATTTTGAAATCCAATAATTACATATCTAGGTCGTTCCATGGATGTAGTGGTTTTAATCGCCCATATGTCGTGAGAAGTTTGCCTTAGAGTAGGTAATTCATAAAGATCCCATTTATGGTGTGGTATTTTAATGGATTGCAAATGTTTGTCATTAATTTTTTTATACATGAGAACATCCGCATCATTTTCGGGAGTAATATGTTTGACTATCCAATCCATTTTAGTGATAGTTATGTCCGCATCGACTTCTCCTATATAGCAATTTTCGAATGCTCGAGCAATTATTACAGTCATCTCATGCTTAACACCTATTATCCCTTTTTTGTAAGATTCGGCAAAACCAAATAGATGTTTTAATAAGATTCTACCTGTAAATGTATTACTCGTTGAATCAACCAAAACTTGATTCTCTTCGCTGAGGCCCCAACCGGATGTTTCTAATAATTTCGCATGTTTTTCACCATATGACACCATATTTTTTATTGCTGTCGTTATAATGGGTTTTCGACATTCAGCAATCTTTTGTCCACCCATTTCATATCTAATTTCTTCAAATAGGCCAGGAAGAGCATTGTTGGCCAAATAGCACTTTTTATTAACCTCTTTTGGCTTAAATGTTCCGACTATATTGATGTAACTATCGCAAATTAAGAGATTCAGGTCCATATTATTGATCGTAAAGGTGATTGTATCAGAATGTTTGTAATTTGGCGATCCCGTAGGCGGGTGGATATATCCATCGCATCTTTTGATTGAGTTATCGACGATCGGCTTTTCAAATACGTCCAACATCTCATTTCTTACATAAACAGCCATTATTTAATATCTTATATGGAATCCAATAGATTGAAGAAATTTATAATCTTTATTAGACAACAGAAGTCTTCTTCGCTTTACAGTTACTCGACGAATGTTCATGTTTTTCCCTTCGATTCTATTTATATGATTATTTAAATGGGCGCTAGTTGAATATCGTGGTTTGAAGCAGAATCCCATATTAGTTTATCTCTTTTAATTCGAGTGTGATATTGATAGTTTCCTCTCCAAAGTCAATCAACTCGCCGTTATCGTCTACAACTCGGATAGTAATGTTGTCTAGGTATTGCCGACCGGTAGGTATGACTGGTAGATAAATAATGTTATGAGGTTCCTTCGTCAGTTTGTATCCTGGCTCAACGTCTATGTCAAATGAAAAAAGGGTGTGGGCTTCTTTCCCATTTATATAGGAACCAGAAATAATATTACAATCCAATTGAACAAGATGGAGGTTCATAATATTGATCGGCCTTGTAGAGACATAAGCTTGAGGCCTTGGCGGGCACTTCGAATTACCGAATCCTAAGAGGCTAGCTATACTGTTGTCACAATCAAAGTTGATTATAAATTTAGATGAAATTTCACATTTTAGAGTGTTGTTGTTCGCCGACAATTTAAACATATCATCAAGTTCTCCTTGATTTAAAATAGTTTTGGTATCCGGATATAGAAAGTCATATATAGCTTTTTGGACGAACTTATTAATTTCGTCAATCTCATAAGCGCCGGGTGCCACACGTACATTAATTTTTTTCGGTGCACTGCCTTCCTCGGCCCAACTCTTCTCTCGCTGCACCACATCTGCCCAAAACTTTTCTGGGTCTACCACCTCTAAACAGATGATATTATTTTTTGAGGTGATATTTTTGATAGAATGGTAGGCATAAAATGCTATTAATCCAAGACCATACTGTTTATTAACATCCAATTCGATGGGCGGAAAAAAATCATTGCTGAGAATGCTTGACGCTATGGACGACAAATGAAATGTTCTTGACATGGCTAAGAAGTATGTCACACTGACTTCGAAATCTATTTTCGATTACATAAATTATAAACTCGCTTTTTAGTGGCAATTTTCAGTTCTCGAATTTTACAAAAACAACAAATTACGTGTTTTGGTGTTGGATCATCGCTTACGTCAATTGACCCGCGTTTCAAAAATACCGTCGGACCATCATTTACGTCAATAGATTCATTTTTAGAAAAATCCTTAGGTTGTTCTTCATCGTGGGTATTCATTCTTCAGAGAGAAGAAATTGCAAACACAAATGTCCACATAGGACAGTATCAAACTTCTGGTAGCGTTTATAATTATAGTGAACTTCAGATACCGGCCAACGCCCTTTATACAGATAACTAATTAAATCTGAAGGTGGGGGTAAATCACCATAACTATCGAAATATATTAATGACGCATCTCTTTTCTTGTAAGCGACCCAATGTGTTCCTGGCCCACTACTACTATCCAAATTGACAATGGCTGATTCGTTTCTTAGTGGCCCGCAGTTTGGTAAACTATCTCTCATATACACACCTCGAAAGTAGGGAATCTTGAATCTTTTGGCAAAAGATTGTATGTCTAAATTACTGAGAGGTCTTCGAGGTAGTGAACTTACGAGTTTTTTGGCCGATATGGTTTCATGTAAAGGCCCAACCCCTTTCGATAGGGCTTTAAGTATAATCCTTTACCGTTTTTTCCTAGAGAGATGGCTTCCATGGTTCTATTGTGTCGATTAGCTTCTGTTAATTGTTGACTATTTGTTTTAGCGATGTTCACTGCTTTGACGATTCCGGACGCCGCTCCTGCCAAGCTCCCCAATGCAGATAATCCAGCAAAAATAGGTATTAATGGTAAAAATCCACCTGTTTTTGGTATCGGTATAATACGGGGAATAATAATTTTTCTCTTTCCCCCGGCTGCTTTAACATATTTTCGGGCAGCCATGAGAGATGATGCAGCCATCTTCCTGAGTGTTTTTCCCCCCATTTTCTGTCCGCCATATGTCTTTAATACCCCTTTAATCTTACTGACAATTCCTCTACCGAAAGCAATTCGTTTTTTGCTTTTTGTTCCGCGACGCCGCTTCCTAGACCGTAATTTATGGCCCATACCAAAACTTCGCTTTGTTTTCATAATATTTGTGATAGTCCAGGCAGCTGCTTTTTCACCAACTGACGCGTCGCTAGCTTTAAACCGAGTCCAAGCTAATTCTTGAAGGTCCTTATCAGCAATATGTCTAGCTTTCAAATCGTTTGCACTTTTAGAGTAAGCAATATCATGTAATTTACAGGCTTTATCTAATTCATTTATTCCGGGGTCGTTACGTGCTAAACGTTTTTGTAAGCGCGTACCTGGCCCACAATATTGGTACCCCGGTATGTGCAGTTCAAATGGTAATTTATTTATTAGGGAATTAACAAACCCTCTTCCACACTTTCTTTTTGAATAACGTTTAGTGATAGATCGCACTCGTTTGACGCTAGGCATTTAAATGAATGTTACATGAGGTGATCGCTTATATAGCTAAAGACAGTCAAACGATGCGCATAGTCAAAGTACAAAATAGTATTTGTGTAGAGAATTTAGATGAAAAAGTTGGTGATGGGGTTAGTGAAAATAAGGTTCCCAGACACGGCCCTTTGTTGCCTGATACAATACGCGGCCTTCTAATAGGACCATCAAATTGCGGTAAAACAAATGTGATGTTATCACTACTCATTCAACCAAATGGGCTACGATTTGAAAACGTATATATTTATTCAAAATCTTTATACCAGAAGAAGTATGAATACTTGCATGAAGTTTTGACGCCGATAAAAGGGTTGGGTTATTTTACGTTTAACAATAATGAAGATATAATTCAACCAGTAGATGCCAAACCGAATTCTATATTTATATTTGATGATGTGATTTGTGAAAAGCAAGATGTTATTAGATCATATTTTAGTATGGGGCGACACAGAAATATAGATTGTTTTTATTTGGCTCAAACGTATTCGAAGATTCCGAAACAATTGATTAGAGACAATGCAAATCTAATTATTATGTTTAAACAAGATGACTTAAACCTACATCACATATACTCAGACCATGTAGCTCCAGATGTTCCTTTTAAAAAATTTCAGGAAATGTGTGCTGAATGCTGGGGTGAAAAGCATGGATTTCTAGTGGTCGATAAAGATAAAGATATAAGCGCCGGTAGATATAAGAAAGGATTCGATAGCTTCATATACCCATAAACAATGCAATACGTGTTATTTTCCAAGTAGCGTCCAAGGCGGTAGGTGGTTTCAGCGATTAAAATGTATAGCAATAAAAAACATTTCGACGTCAAATCGGAGCTGGCTGCTGTCTCCGATTCGGTTAGACAGAAATTTAATGCCTTAAAAAGTGGGCGCGTTGAAACTCTACAAGCTCTAGAAAAAATGTATGAACCGCTGACGAAACCGTTGAAAACAATTTCAAAAGCCGCAACCTCTAACCCCTCTAACACTAAAGAAGAAAACCCCGCTAACACTAAAAAAGAAAGATCTGGCATAAAAAGGGAACTCGCGTCAATATCACCGGACTCGACAAAATATGAAGAAAGTTTTGAAAATGCAATATCCGACCGCGGTGATGATGATGATGATGATGATGATGATGATGATGATGATAAAAAATATATTGATAAACATTTAGAAGAAATATCGCGAGGTAATAAACACTATGATACTCGGTACGGCGTATATATGGACAATGACATGAAAACAATGGTTGGGAATTTAGAAGTAAAATTTTCTGATGGCAAAATCTCGTTTTGGGATGGGGATAGAAGAGTTGCTGACTACCGCGGCAATCCGGAATTATATGAGCTACTATTTTATCGAAGCCCTAAGAAAGTAAGTAATGCGACTAAGAACACATATAAGGAAATATTACAACTTACCGGAGCGGCCTTTAAGGAGTATGACGAGTCCAAAGGGCTAAGTAACAAAAATGTAAATAAATTGAGAAAAATTATTAGACCATTGTTCTCTCCGGCAAAGGTAAAGGGTAAAGGGTTTTCAAAAATACCTAAATACAAAAAAATAATGACCTCTAAACCCACATATGTTTATTGGAACAAGCCGAAAGAATTGGTGGCTAGATTGCGTTTATTATGGAGTTCAAAGCAAGCCGGTCATACTGGGCACGATAATGAAATTTTATCAATAATTGAAGAATTAAGAGAAGAGCGAATAATATATTAATTACATGCGCTGTAGAGGTCAGTCGTAAACGGAATGTCTTCAAGAAACATTGTAGATAAATTCGGAAGAAAAAAGAAAAATCAACGAGTAATTATTCGAGAAAAAAGGGGTCTTGGATTCAAATTAACAGATGACGGTAATTATGATATGCAAACCAAACGGTTGGTAAACCTTGGAGAGCCAGAACAATCGACCGACGCTGTAACAGTTGGATATGTTGACGATGTTACTAGGCAAGCAAAAGATCTCGTTTTAAAAGCTTTAGCGGAATCCATTAAAAACATATTACGCGAAGCTACAATTTATTTCGAAAAACAGCAGAGTGAACTTAAGAAATTAGTATTTGAACATCGAACTGTGTCAAGCAATAGTATTAGCGATGTTAATGTTAAATACCAATCGATGTTACAAATAGTGAAGCACAATAGAGAATTTTTTGAGGACATACTTACCACTACAAAAAGTAATATTTTAAAAGTTATTACTAAAGTTGATAATTTGGAAAGTGAAATAAAAGGCATAAAAAGTTTTACTATAATATTAGAGAACCGTTTAACTGATCTTAGCGATAGATTCATTTAAGTGTAATACGGAAATTCTTCGAGACCTTAAAAGCGTCAAAGCAAGTATTGGGCAAAATACGTCGGTTTTATCGAAAATTATAGTAGGACTGGAAGAAAGGATCGAAAAGTTTGAATAAAAAATTGTATTTTAATTGGAAAGAATGTCTAAACGCCAAATAATTGAAGAAATCCACCGATCCGCCCGTCGAAATTTTCCCAGAAGAAGGACTATTGTAAAAGGATATGCCGACTTGTGGCAGAGTGATTTGGCTGATATGCAAAGTTATAAAGATGAAAACGATGGTTACAGATATATTCTAATTGTCATCGACTGTTATACGAAATATGTGTGGGCGAGACCATTAAAAAATAAAACAGGCTTACATGTTAGAAATGCCTTTTTAGATATACTCCAAAATTGCGCACACCATCCTAAAAATCTACAAACGGATCAAGGGACAGAATATTATAACAAGGAATTTGGGAAAGTAATGAAAACATATGATATAAATCACTATTCGACTTATAGTACAATGAAAGCGTCAATGGCAGAACGTGTGATTCGTACGATAAAATCCCTATTATATAAAAAAATGGCTATGAGAGGGAAATACAATTGGATAGATATTATAAACGGCGTCATTAATAAGTATAATAACACCACGCATTCAATCATAGGTATGAAGCCAATAGATGTCCTGCCGACAACTAAACTCAACCAATATAGGCAAAACAAAAATGAAGTAAGGCGTAAAAAACCGAAATATCGTGTCGGCGATGTCGTAAGAATAAGTAAATATAAAAGCATATTTGAAAAAGGGTATACTGCTAACTATACAACTGAATTATTCAAAATAAGAAAAATAAATAGCACATACCCCGTAACATACATTCTAGAAGATATGAATGGTCAATCGATTAAAGGCTCATTTTATGAGTTGGAATTATTAAAAACAAAGTGGAAAGATGTTTATTTAGTGGAAAAGGTCATTCGGACGAAAGGGGACAAAGCCTTGGTGAAGTGGTTGGGATTCCCACAGCAAGAAAACTCTTGGATTAATATAAATGATATTGTTTAGTATGGATATTAAATGAAATAAAGATTAAAAAAAAAGTTTTATTTTCCTATTAACTACTACATATACAATAATAAAATAACTTACACTTAAATATATACATAAAGCTTAAATAATAAACTATACAAATTAAATCTAAAACTAATATATAGAGGGTCATTGGATGCATAACAAAGCCGCCGTATTGCAACCCCTGACTCCTTTATTTCAAGCGCCGATGCATACAGGGCAAACATTTGTGTCGCAGAAGTGGGAAATATATCGGGCGCATACATCGCATGTTTGCGGATCCTCCAAATCCCCCCCTTCTACAACAAAATGCTGATGCTCATGTATGTACCTGGCATTTGGATTTCTTTCGACATCCATCTGCTCGTAATGAAGGAAGCAGGGGTTGCACAGACGTTTGCTCCGTTCCATGCCAGGAATAACCAACTTCACAATAACGGAGCTGGTTGTAACGCAGAAGTGGTTACCGCCTCTGGCCTGAAATACAGCCAGCTCCCTTCTTATTGAAGTCGGTGATCCAGGGCAATCAGCCTCAATGCCCTCATCGTCGTCGTCGCTGGCGGGCTCATCGGCGGGTGGGGCTGGACCAACGGCGTCTGCACCCTCTTCGGCGGGTGGTGCCGGACCAACAGCGCCCAAATCCTCGTCGGCAGGTTGAGCTAGACCAGCCGCGCCTTCTCTATCACCATCAGCAGCGGCAGCAGCAGCATCAGCAGCCTGTAAAGAAGTATATTGATTAGATATTTTATAAGCATAATGAGTAGTAATTTTATAAACATAAGGTAATAGTTAAAAACTTACATCACGTTCTACGGCGGCCCAAAATTCGTCAATTCCTGGCTTGTTGGCATCAAAGCGCGCTACTAAGGCCAGTTGACGAATGATCTCCCTAACTCCTTCATCTTCTTCACCCTGGTATTCATTTTGGTTGTTCATGACGGTGGTCAGGTCAGCTACACTTAAATGTCTGATGCTGGTACGTGGTCGGGACCTCCTTATATATGTTATGTATTTCCACCTCCACTCCACCAACCCACGAATTTACCACCTCCCCTGCATTACACCGCGCTCAGTTGAGTTCGGCTAGTTCCGGAAAGTTGGAAGTCAGAAAAAATTTTACTCTAGCATTAATCGGCGCCCTGCAGATAATACAAATAACTACGGATTGACTGCAACTCACGCAAGATACGGCATGCCCGCATGGTATAAAAACCATTTGCACCTCCTTATCGCCACAAATCTTACAAGTAAGGCGCTTACTCATAGAACAAGTATCATTTAATTTATTCATAGTAGCGCAGGGCCTTCAAGCTGAATTTAGACAACTGAATATCTGAGGCTATAGGAACTCTTTTATTAAGAGGTCGGCGGATGGATGTTGAGGTGGGGGGATGTTATAGATAGTTCGAACCTTAACAATGCAAACTTTTTTTGTCTGGGCTAGCAATAAGTTCTATTTTTCTTGCTCACGCCCATTCTAGTAGATGAGTATTTGGGTCAAAACTGTACATAATTCTTCAAACGTAAAATAATAGTTTCCTGTTATTCTTATATTATTTTTTCGGAAGACGAAATATCTTCTACTCTACCATTAAAAATATGGTGGGATAGATGTTGAGTGGGACCAATTTTAAATTACAATTGACGCAAAATTATAATTTTTAGCCCATTGAGCAGTCCGCTAGTTTTTGTTGGTTCTAAAAGGAACCGTTTTTTGTTTGTTTTTTTTGTTGGCCCTGAAAAGGGCCGTTTTTCTCGACTAGAGCATAAACCCTAATCCGAGTCGGAATCGCTATCCGAATCAGACGATATATCGATCGCCGGTATATCATCTGAGCCGTAGCCACCCATATCAACATCATCGATGTCGATATCCGCCACTTCCACTTGCGAGGTGCTGTCGCAAGGCCCCGCAGGTGATGGCGGCCTTGCCAGAGGGGGAGAAGAATAAGTTGAGTCACAAGGGCCCAACTCCTCTTCCGACGTGGTCGGAAACAACCATGCGATGGTTGTCCTACATAGTCCGGGTGGGCTGAAACCAGAGCCACTTGCAGAATCGCACATCATGAAGCAGAATGATTGTATGCATATGTGCGATGAGTATTTATAGTGATTGAAAAAAAGTGAGTAGAGTGGGGAGAGAGTGGGGGAGAAGCGAGAGTGGAAGACTCTCAGTGATAAAACTTTTATATCTTAAAATTTTGTTGTTTTGTTTGGCTCTGATTAGGGAGTTCGTTTCCACACCATCTTATATATTACAACTAGCCTATCATCATAAACTAATCATAATATATGGAGATAGAACTCATGGCGCGTTGCTTTTTTTTAACGTGGTTAGCTCCCCAGTAGGCATATCTCCACAACTAACAAACTAACAAATACCAAAAAATGTCTACCTGTCCTTATGCAAAACTATGTGCCCCAGAAACTGTTTGTAGCCCATACTTTCTCCATCACCATCGACAGCGGCAGCATCAGCAGTCTGTAAAGAAGTATATTGGGGAGTTCGTTTCCACACCATCTTATATATTACAACTAGCCTATCATCATAAACTAATCATAATATATGGAGATAGAACTCATGGCGCGCTGCTTTTTTTTAACGTGGTTAGCTCCCCTGTAGGCATATCTCCACGACTAATAAACTAACAAATACCAAAAAATGTCTACCTGTCCTTATGCAACACTATGCGATCCAAAAACTTTGTGTAGTCCGCACTCCTAACGCGCGCCCGCTCAATAAGTTCGCGATACCGGCCCTGCATCATATCATATGCACCCTTCTTTTTTTCAAACTCCGATTGGGTCTCTTTGACCCTAGCAATTTCAATGCCCACATCCAACTGCCTTTGGCGCACATTGTTCCGACGATGAATGGTCTCATCCATCTGCCGTTGCAAGTCAACCAAGTGCCGTTGGATGCGGGCATCTTCATCTGCCAATCCTTCAGTCTCGCGCTGAAGTGGCGCTAAGGTAACCTCCATATCTCTCGCCATACCATCCACCTCCATCCTCAGCTGTTTTAGTGTCGCTTCAGTGATACTTAACTGCTCCCTATCAGCATTATACCGCGTCTCCTTATTCAATAGGACGGTGGCGGCGGAGTTGATTTTCCTCCTCATGCTGTCTTCTTCGCCGTCATCCTTGGGCGGTATTGGGATTGGTATCGCCGCACTTGTTGAGGCTACCGCCTTCAACTTCCTTACTGGTGCGGTCTTTGGTTTCGCTGCGGTGGCTCTCGGCTTTCTACTCTTCGGCACAACCACCCGCGGTCTCGTTGGCTTCGACCTACAGGGCGCATCTTCCATTGTGCCGACAAGCTTTGACAATGTGGCTGACGAGGGTAGCGTATCAACGCGTACATCGCTGAGGACCCGGATCTTCTTGGGCGCTTCAAAATCGTCTCCGCTATCATATACCGGTACTGGGGCTAGTAACGGAGCCGGTGACGGGAGCGGCAAAGGAGCCGGTAACGGGGCCGGTAATGGGATGTCGCACACTTGCGACAGCTCCATCGGCGATACCGGTGAAGGAACCGTCAACTCCTTGAAGATTTCCTCAAAATCGAATTCCACAGCATCGATTGAAATGATTGAGTTAGCTGCGGCGATCGTCTCTTCGATTGAAGTCATGTTGAAACACTGCTGAGAACTGAAAAAATAACTCGAAAAGAATTAAATAGTTTACTCGGCGAGCCGTAGTAAACTGAATTTCTCAGATCTGGTTCCCGTATATATAGTGATCGGAAAGTAGAGGGGAGAGAGTGGGAGTGGGAGTGGGAGAAAAAAGAAGAAAATCGGCCGGGCGCGGGCTTCGCCCGCGTGCGCCTCCAGCCTATATGTTATATCTAAATTGAGCCACAGTTTTTCGAGGTCCATTACGATATTCCTGAATATCTTTATGTCCCCATAAGTTCTATAACGCTCATGGCACCGTTTTTTTTTTGTTTTTTTTGTTGGCCCTGAAAAGGGCCGTTTTTGCGGCTAGAGCATACGCCCTAATCCGAGCCGGAATCGCTATCCGAATCAGACGATATATCGATCACCGATATATTATCTGACTCGTAGCCACTCATATCGACATCACCGATGTCGATATCCACCACTTGCGTGGTGCTATCGCAAGGCCCCGCAGGTGATGGCGGCCTTGGTAGAGGACAAGCAGAAGATGAGTCGCAAGGGCCCAACTCCTCTTCCGACGGATCCAATTCCCCCCAGGCCAGCCTTCTGAGGATCGCTTCTCTGAACATCTGAGCCAAAAAAATATCATTAAAATCGCCCATCGTCCAGTTGTTTACTCAGCGAGGAGCTGCAGTAAACTGAATTTCTCAGGTCTTGTTCCCGTATATATAGCGATCGGAAAGTGGAGGGGAGAGAGTGGGAGTGAGAGTGGGGAAAAAAACCGGCCTCCGGCCGGGCGCGGGTTTCGCCCGCGGGGGCGGGAGGCGGGAGTCCTCCGCGGGCCCGGCCTTCGACCCTTCGGGGAGAGAGTGGGGAGAGCATCGACGAGGCATTTTAATCGAAAAAAAGGAAAAAAAGGGGAAAAAAGGGGAAAAAAAGGAAAAAAAAAGGAAAAAAAAAAAAAAAAAGAAAAAAAAAAAAAAGAGTAACATCCCCAAAACCGCCGAAACCGTCCCCCACCGCCCCCCTACCCAAAATCGCCTGCTCCCCAGCCGCCCCACCCGCACGCGGAGCGGAGGGGGGCGGCGGTAGCCGACCCCCGGAAGCGGAGAGGGCGGGTGGGCGGCTGGGGAGCGGGCGATTTTGGGTAGGGGGGCGGTGGGGGACGGTTTCGGCGGTTTGGGCCGGGGAAGGTGGGGGCGGTTGGGGGCGGTTGGAGGCGGCGGGGTGGTCAATAATGGTGAGATATTGAAGCGTGGTTTACAAAACCATGTATACCTCACTATAATTTTTGCGTCCATTGTCTACTGCCATCCTTGACTTCTTCAAAATTGGTTCGTTCAGTTATTTACCTGCTCCATCTAGAAATTTATATTTTATTAATCACTACGTGGTGGCCTATGGCGTGTTCTCCTGCAGTTGTATTTACTATTTTAGTGTGGGTGGGGGGAAAATATAGACGGAAATTGGTATAAATATATATTTAAAGTAATTTTTTTACAATTTTTTATGCTTATAACCTAACAATTACATTTTCTTTTTATGGGCCTTGTTCAATGCTGGTTTGTTGTGGCTATTCACTTCTGACTGGAACTTCCCCCATGTTTTATTAAACATCACATGGTCAATTATGGCTTGTTCTCTGGCTATTATGGTCGCTATGTTGATAGACATTTTTTTACAAGTTTTCTGTTTCGGCTGGATAAGGCAGAATGAATATCTGACCATGAGTACCCACTATTTATTGTGGTAGGAATGAGTAGGGAGTGGAGGGGAGAGATAGTTGGACATTTTATAAAAATAAACTTATTTTGTTACAAATATATTACAAACTTATGCATACATTTCTGTTTACATTTCTTCTAATAGTCTTAAAAGTAAATCTAATTTATCTTCTTCATTACTATTATTTACAATATTGGATACCCTACATCTAAATTCAGCCACAGTATTTTGAGGTCCATTACGATATTCCTGAATATCTTTATGTCCCCACGGTAGAGTTTTAGCGGTGTTTGGTATTATAAACCTTTTTTCATCATTGTAAGATAATGCAACTTTATTTTTCATTTCAGTATAGATATCATGTAACTGACTTCTAAATGTATTCATTTTTCTAAATATCTTACCCCCACCTTCTACAATTTTTTGATAATCCACCATGTTTAAACTGTTTTGAATTACGGATTTCTTTACGCCCTTAGCGGTTTTGCTCTCTTTTTCATCTGATCTAATATAATAGGCCTTGGCGCCTGTCCCTAAAAATATGCTGATGGCCTGATTTGGATACTCATCCTTAAAATTTCCCAATATTGGTTTACTTACTGGCAGGTTAAATTTATTATCCGATTTATAATTAGATGTGTCGAAATGTTCGATATTTCCTTTCATAAATTCATAAAAATTTATTGATTTAACTTTAAGCACAAAACTATCAGTATCCGTGTAAAGTAAGGAAATGTTATCGCCTAATTGTCGTTTTAATGTGCCGTAATAAAAATCATACATTCTCACTTTCGACAATTCCAACACCGTGAAACCTACATAAAGTGGTTTGTTATAACAAATTTTAGTTCTACCCATATGTATAGCCACAAAGTGCTCTGAAAATATGGAACAAGACTTAAAATTAGGTCTAGCAATTAAGTTGTTTGCGCCTGGGGAATTTCTCTTACTTGCCCAGTGGGTTCTAAGGTAAATATCACGCCTGTCATCTACATTTTCCATAGTTTTCCCGTACACAGAATTGACCATGCGCTTAAAGTGATTTTTCTCGGATGTGTCCTTAGCATTGTTTCTCATATTTGTATTGAGGTCTATATATTTTTTCAGCCAACGAGACTGCTTAAACTTGAGGACGCGATGAATTTGAGTTACAATTAGCCCATTATTTATGGCCTGCTTGAAGTTTCTATAGTGTAATACGTACTTGTCTTTATGATTTAAATTGGGAACCAATTTGGGGATTTCTGTTTTGGAATTAGGTGGTATTATATTCTCTACTAAAAATGGCAAATCAGCGTGTTTATTATGAAGGTGATGCGGATATGTTACATCAACTTCTAAAACATACCCATAATCCCCGAGATCATCAACAGACATAATATCGAGTTGATTAATTTCCTCAGCCGATAACCAAACAAATTCTCCCGTGGGCAGAGGTTGACTCATGCTATAACCATAGAGATTTGTCGCATCGATATAATGTATGGAAGACTTCGGCTCGAAAGGATTATATTCGGACAAATACGGGTTATTGGCGATATGTTTTCTTTCAACGCATTGGCTTATACCGCCGCGTATACTATTTTTGAAGAAATTAATCATATCTATATCTGTCAGTAGTTCCAACTCCACCTTAGTGTACCGCAACATCGCATCCCATGACAGGCCTGGAGATGTATAATATTGCGCCGGATCTAGTTTATATGCTTTAAGTGATACATCCCTAAAATTTTCAAATATATCACACAACATTAAAACATCTGATTTTAAGTATAAATCAGAATAAGATCCCAAAGTTTGACATTTAAATACATTCCAAACTTTCTGAGCCCTAGCATATTCCTCATCAGTTATGTGGCAATTATTTAACTTGTCATAAAACTCATCTTTTGAAGGTAAATTGTGGTGATCTAATTTCATTATATTATCCATGAAATTATATGGAAACACCCCCTTCTGCCTCATTAAATCGAATTTTTCTTTTTCTGCAAAACATTTCCTTGTTTCAACAAAAAATTCTGATGGCAGGTTTTCTGACAGTCCAGCCAATGAATCAGCTAAAAATCTGTAACTATCCAAAAATCTAAGTTTTATGTAATTTTTTCTCAACATACCATCTCTATCTACATAGCTATGGGTGTACAATGGTTTAGTGAACGAAATATATTTTTCTTTATTTTGTGCAATAACTTCGGTCCTCTCACCTTCGCCATACAATTCTTTAATAAATAAATGACTGTCATACCCACTCAAATTGTGGAAAAAGATTGGAACAAATTGTGGGATTTTATAATTTAAATTACAATTGCTATGCGCGGCGCCAGGTGTTTTCTTACCGGTAACATGACAATGATCTCTTACTTTAACGTCATCTTCCTGAAAAGGCTCATCGCAAATAGAGCATATAGTTGACGAGTTAAAATCATCTATTTCATCATTAGACAGCTGATGCATCGGAACAACGTCTTTTAAATAGGTATTATAAATAGTTAAAACATCGTCCTCTAGCCGTTTCACGAAATCGCTACCAGCATTATCACCCGTAAAAGTTACAAATTTCGTCAATGAATTATCAAACGAACATTTAATCAAATATGCAAAAGAATATGGTTCATGTTGGTATGTCGGGATAGTAAACTTTTTTTCCGGATCTGGTTCGCAAGTATCTATTGGTTTTAAAATCGATTCAAAATCAGCGTAAATTACAAATGGAACCCTAAGTTGCTTATCATAATTTTGAAACTTAAGTATGTTTTCAGGTACATAATTACCGCGTTTGTCTTTTTTCAGCTCCACTGATGGTGTGCTGGTGTATATATGATTACAATCGCGCAACTGGTGCCGCAATAGTATGCTTTCAGATCGGAAATAAAGTAAACAGCCGTCACAAAAAAATTTTTTATGTTCATTTCTAGTTACTTGATTCGATACCAATCTGGAAATATTTTTAATCCAACAGTAGTGACTATTTCCTGAATCCTCCGTTATTAATAGTAAATTTATATGGTGACCTAACCTCCTAGAGGAATATCGTAATGGGCCTACTATTTCGAATTTAACCTTACCATTTTCATAACTACGTTCCAAACCATAAACATTAACACTTATGTCATTTAAATCTTCAAATTTTGAAATGTCTTTAAGCTTCATAGGGAATTCAATACCATCAACATTCAGCACGGTCTCGAAGTGTGGATACGATGTCGTTAGGTGAACATTGTCCCTCGCTGGATATAGCGCCGACGTGATGGCCCAAGCAAAGCAATACGCATCATTATTTTGGACATTAACTACACCCTTCTTGGTTTCAATAAACTTGGGGAGCTTAATGTACGAGCAGCCGCCTAATGGGGAGTACTTATTTATATTTACTTCTAAAAATAGTACTTCCCGTAATGTCCAACCTGAAACAATTAGTAATATATTAGTAAACGCTATACTATGAATTATAAAACTATTATACCTGAATCCTTATGTTGAAAGTCTGCAGTTTGAGATACCACAGCATCCTTAAAGTCTACATATACCGCATCCAAATCCGTCGACAAATCGAGTATTCGATTTATGCTGTTAAAAGATTTGATTTCAGAAACATCTTGGCTCTCCAATGCATAAGTAGCGAAGGCCTCTACATTAACTTTAATGGCATTATGGGCCTTCAGAACAACTTTTAACAATTTCAATACTCTTAATTTTATCGCATCAAAAAATGTTACATAATCTATATGTTTTTCATCACATTTAAGCCTGTAAGTTGCGATTCTGCACTTAAACGCGCTCTTAATTAAATATATACCATCGGCATGAATTGCACAGGCTTTTTCTTTATGCCCAAGACTCCTCATATGCGACGTCATCTGATTGGTAGGGACATCTACATTACATGATTCACATCTTCTATTATGGGCCTTTGAGTCTACGATGCGATGCGTATGAACTTGTGGAACTCGCATTACCCGGGCTTTTTTTTCAGGTGGAACATCGTTACTGGGAGTAGTAGATCTCTTCGTACCTCCGGATGATTCGCCGATGCGGTTAGATATCAGCTTACAACTTTTATTTTGATGTCGACGTAAATTATCTACCCTTGTATATGTTAAACCACAATTGCACTTATACATGTTTATTATTTTTATGATTATTTCGATATTAGATGATAGAACTACCGATAGGCTTAAAGCTAACGATATTTGTACGGATTTGGATGCGGGTCCTACTATATATATATCCTCTAGAAAATTCCACCACCTCTTCTTAGCTCCTCCCTCGATATTTCAGTTGGGCGCGTCTATCTATGGCGCAGCTACCCCTTCTTAGTCCCTTACCACGATATTTCGGTTAAGCACGACCGTCTCTAACGCAGGCTAAGCACTCTAGGCACGACGGCCGAGAGTTAAGGATGTGCTGCCAACAGTAATCACTAGGAGCTTAGATAACATTCACTACATTGCATACAGTAATTACTACCTAAGGTGTACTTACACTTTAATATGTATGGAGTAATGAGATGTATACCCTGTGGGTAATTGGGAGGTACTTATTATGCAATTACAATCATTACAGTATGGCGTGTATATGGTAATTGGGAGGTACTTACTGTGCAATTGCATTTATTACAGTACATGCTGTAATTGGGAGGTACTTGCTAATTGCGCGTCTATCTCTGGCGCAGGCTACCCCTTCTTAGTCCCTTACCTCGATATTTCGGTTAAGCACGATCGTCTCTAACGCAGGCTAAGCACTCTAGGCACGCCGGCCGAGAGCTAAGGACGTGCTGCCAACAGTAATCACTAGGAGGCACTTAGATAACATTCACCACACTACATTGCACACAGTAATTACTACCTAAGGTGTACTTACACTTTGATATGTATGGAGTAATGAGATGTATACCCTGTGGGTAATTGGGAGGTACTTATTATGCAATTGCACTTATTACAGTACATGATGTAATTGGGTGGTACTTACTGTGCAATTGCACTTATTACAGTACATGATGTAATTGGGAGGTACTTGCTAATTGCGCGAAGGGTGGGGGGTACTTAGGATAATTACTAATTACCCAATTACCTCTCTCTGTACCTCTTTCTCATTTCCAGAACCGGCCAATTACATCTACTGAAGGCCAAATAGACAAAAACGAAGAAGTTCATTTACAAGAAAGAGACATTGCTGACAAGTGACATTTTATTTTTTATTTATTAAAGATTCAAGCACTGAAATGTTCTCAGGTTTTAGTTAAAAAAAAAAAAGAAAAAACATGGTATGCAATGTTCATGATTCGATGGTATATACATATTATACGAGTACAAGTTCTATAATTCCGCCATTTGACTGCGATTCGACTCTGTGAGTTTGTGGTCGATGAATATTAATTTTTTGCAGTTTGTGCCATTTTTATGTCTGAGAAAGGTGGAAGTTTTCTAGTAAATACTACAAAGCTAAAAGATTAGTGAATTCATAATACCAAGCAGCGCAAACTTTAGCAAACAGATTGGATTTTCATATTGATTTACCTTTCATTTTGAATAAGCGATTTAATTATTTTCAGGTTCAACTGAGAAGGCATTATAGCCAAATCAAGAAAAAACAACTGCTGCCAATCCAGGCATGGGTAAAAAGAGTAAAGTAGAGGAGAGGCGGGATGAATTTGCCGAAAAAGTTTTAATAATTTTATTATTTATAGGTTATTTGCTTCCAAATAATTTTTTTTGAAATTATTCATTATTTTCACTAATTTCCTTAGATCCTGTTATTCTCCAACCGAGCTTTTGAAAATGTCCTTGGAATATTCTTAAAAGGACGTTCTTAAGACATCCTGATCATTAACAATGGACGTTCCAAAGATGTCCATAAGACGTCCACGTCCATGAAATGGAAGTTTTAAGGATGTACTGAATGTCCAAGCAAGACGTTTTTAGAACCTAAGACGTATTTGTGATATCTGGGTTATGGGTGCATATACAAAATTAAATTAAAATGTCACTGCAATTTTCCTGGACATAGTCGCTGACAGTTTTTTCAATTCATTTATCGAGTACAAGTCGAAATTTTCACTTTTGCTTATATTGTGAAATTTTTAGCCTTCAAAGGGTGGAGTCTCCAGTTTAGAAGTCCCAAGTTGCGAATGAACCAATGTGAAGTTCTAATTTGAGGTCCCTCTTATAACTGGAAAGATGATAGTGCTTGGAATACATATGAAGGGTTACAGGGTTACAGGCCACTGCAAGAGCAGCTTCATGTCGAATTTTCTTGTGAAGAAGAGTAGAATTTTAATCTAGCGAACGGCATGTTCCCAAGTCTCCGCTGGAGCCGTCCTTGGATCACTCCTCACTTCTGACTAAGCTCTTCCTGACGAGGAAAGCGAAAGAGCATAATATCTTTCTTGAATCCTTTGCTTTAATTGTTACTGTTACATCCGTACCGCAATTTTTCAAAGTTTTTCACCAAAACCACTCGCAGAGATCAAAATTTACAACATAATATAATACAAATATCTATTTAATATCTTGTAAATCACTATAAACGACTCACAAACTACTGCAACATTCGTCTGTCATATGTTATTTACTTTGCGCCAACTCTATTAACACTACGCATGAAACCATGCGCGATATCCCCCCTATGGTGATGGTTTTTGCTGCGATTTTAAATCCGCTAATTATGAAGAAATTGATCAATTTCATGATCAGTTATCTTGGTTCAATTACTTTTAAATTAAACTTTAAAAAATATGATTACTATTTTTTATGAAATCTTGTTTATTGCAATTGATATATTTGTACCAATGAAAAAAATTACATGTATGTAAAGACTTACCGATATAGTTTTCTTCTGATTAAAAGCTATGTATCATGGTTAAAAAGCTTGAACACAAACTCCGGTCACAATGTAAAAGATTAAATCGTGAATGTTATGATCTACACATTCTGTTTAATGAGAACGCCTTGTTCAAAAAGTTTAAAACGTTTTTGACTTTTGTAAACTTAAAAAGAAAGCACATACCAAGCTCAATGCAATCCAGTGATATAGTTAGTAATTCAGGTAATGATATAGTAAACATGTTTGATAAGTATTTTAAAACAGTATATTCTGATTTTGAAATTTTCAATTCTTCTCTCTATAATACTTTAGTCACAGATTTTAGTATTACATATTATTTAAATTAAGCAACATCAATCTAAATAAGGGACATGATTCCGACTCTTTTCTATCCATTTAAAAAAAATAGTTTTAATCTCGTCGTCATTATAAGATATATTCAACGAGTCCCTGAGTACTGACCTTTTTCCTATTACATGGAAAGCAAGCTATATAACTACCATCTTTAAAATTGGAGATATCTAATGTCTATATCGTCCAATGAGTCATGTTCAAAAATGTTCGAATTTTTTTTATGAATAATATAGTTCAAAATGAAGCTACTTTCATTTTTTTTATCTCTCCTTTTGCCAGAATTAATAATTTTTTAAAATTTATGAAGGAGCCGGGAATATACCAATAGGAACTAGCAACACAATGTTGCCGATTAGACGGAATACGAAAAGTAATATACGTTCGGGTCCACCTTGCTACTTTTAGACGTTTAGACTAAAATAACGTTAAACAAATATCTTTTAAATATATAATATCAAATGTTTTTAAAAGTGTTATTTATATTTAAACTTTCACCATATTTATAATTTCATTATTTTAAAAAACTTCACCTAATAAACAAGAAAATTGCAATGCGAAAGCACTGTATGTATGTATGTATGATCTATCAATACTGTCAATCAAGAATTTCTATTTTGTGTTGTGTCTATGTTTTATTTGGAATTTGAAAATGTTTGTGTTTAATTTTGTACGTTTTTATAAATAATATTATGAGCACGAAAAAGTGTTTTCTCGAAAGATGTGATTATGATTCATTGATGATTCACATTTATTATTAAAAATATTTATTAGTGTTGCTAGAAATCTGACATGCAGAAGGACACATGGAAACGCTCAAAACAACAGCTTTGTTTCTTTACTCTATTTTAAAATGATAAGGTTTTATTTTGTAATTTATTAGATATACCTTTACATATTAAGAAGTGGGTAGTACCACGCAAATGCCTCCAAATTTCTTAGTATTCACCACACAAGACCCATCTCACTGATTTTGACAAAAAATAAGAAAAATAGAAAACATTTAAAATGTCTTCTAAAAAGTTGACTGGCAAAGAAAATACCCTTCTACTAGAGGTGTTTTTCGTCTATATTTAATTAAAATACACCAGACCTTCAAGATGCAGCAGCCATTTCAGACATTGTTCCCGTCGGAAAATTAAAAGTGAACCTACTATAAGTTCGAAGGTGTATAACCTAAAAACCCTTATTCAAGAATATCCAGAACCTCCTGAAAGTTTTTAAGGCAGTGAAGTTTTGCCTGAATCAGAAGAAACATCTTTAATATCTGATTCAGAGTGACATAATGAGCAAGATCCCCAAAAACAATGAAAATAATTGAAAATAATCAAAAGGTATATTTAGGATTGCCAAACAGTGTTTTAAATATACTCATTAATATTTATGAGAAAGAAAGTTTAGCCAATATATAAACCTTTTAAATTTCTGTGTGAATTTTAAGTAAATTTACTTAGTATTAGCTGCATAATTTCTTGTGATTCTGTTAACTTACACGAACTAATTTTGCATAACAAAATAATAATTTAATAAACTGTTTAAATGTTTCCTTTTTTTATTAATTTATCACATTTCAGAGATTATAATAATTGTTTACAAACAAAAATGTAAAATTTGTAAAAATTTTATTTATTAACCTATTATTAAAAACTAAAAGTACCTGAATAAGATAAACGAAGTAAAAAATACTTTATTTATAAATAATAGAAAAATATATATACACAAGCCCTAACAATAACTTGCAATTAAACATTTAAAAACAGCCTTTTTCCAGAATGCAGTTGCACATATTAAAATGTCCTCTTGACGATTCACTATCAAATTCAACTTATGGTATTTCTACCTCATATTATACTTCAAATGCGGGAGAAGCAATCCAAAATACTTTATTTTCAGGTGTAATTATTCCGTTTACTGTGCAAATATCTCCCTCTCTCATGTTATTCATGAAAAATTGCATTATCCCCATATACTTGCTTGGCAGATCTAAAAATAATACATAGTTAAGTGATAATTTTTTAGTATTTTCCAGAGTACATTTTTATGGTTTGCTATTTTTGTTTTTTTAATTTTTATTACTTTTCTATGTTCCAAATTATTTCATAAATTACAAACATATTTGTGTTTTTATTATTTCAATTTAGCAATATTATTGTAGATTTATTCATGTAAATACTAGACATGTGTATAATAGTTGTTATAGAGAAAGTTTATGTACCCTTACAAAAAGTAGTTATTTAAACACACAAATGTACTTAAAGTACAAGTATTTACAATAACATGTTGCAAATAGGTACCAAATAAAAACAATTATACAGTAAATACTTGTGCACTACCCTTCTAAATAATTTTAGGTTTTATTTAGTTATAATTTTTGAGGCAGGCATTACAAAGTTTAAGAGTCTATAAGAATCCTGTGTTTTTGCTAATCTACATTTGTTTAAAAACAACCAAGACCCAAAGTCCATAAAAATTACAAGTATGAGATAATTACCTAAAATGTATTAACTCGTTTCATATAATAACAAATTTGCTATTTCTCAGGTAATACATAATAATTATACTTTTACTTCTAATTGGAGAAATAATACCAACAGCACAACTTTAAACGACGCTCTCTCACTCAAATTAGATATTGGTCCTGTTGCTCCAAAGTACAGATATATCGTTCCAGTTTCTAGTGTTATATTTGTGGATGTCAGTGTATGCTAATATAAGAAAAAATCTTTTTTCCTTATAAATTAGGCAATCCTGAAATAAAACAACAGGGTAAAGGAAAACTGTTTATTTTTGAAAAAAAAAAAAAAGGTTACTGGTCAATAACCCTAATGAGATGAGAAATATGTTTTTACTATAAAATATATTGCCCCATATAAACTGTACCTACTTTGAAAACAAATTATAAATAAAGTGTTACATACCTTTGTCTCTTAACATTCTTAACTTCGGCACTTATAAACTGAGTATTATTTAAAAAATACAGTAATCGTATCTTGGTTTACAATGAATCAGCTTTTTTAAATCCAGCTGACAGACTCATATTAATAATATAATTAAACCAATTAGCAAAAACAAAAGAAATGAATCGAGAATCGAGAAAAAAGTCAACAATCAACAACGGCAACAACGAATGTTAGGTTAGGTGGTGTCAACTTTCAAGTGTCACTAAGGTGTGTGTTCACTTCGACAATCTATGTGTTGGTTTGTTCGTTGTCTTGGTTCTGTATAACACACAAAATTTCGACATAAGCTAATTGGACCATTCCCGATGACGTACACATTTTAAATTTTGAATTATAAATGGTTTTACTTTAAAAACTTTTGGCTTTTTTAACAAATTGATTATTTAGAATAACTTGTATAGTAACTCTGGGCCATCTGAACATGGCCCATTAGTATTCTTAATATTGTGCCCATACTTTTTGAGAATTGTATTGGTGGATTTTTATGCCTTCATTTAAAAATGTTTTAATTGACCAAAAATATGGTTTCCAATCTTCCAAATCCACTGAGTTTAATCTACTAACTTAGTACGATTATCTGCCTAATACATTGGACAAGGAGTTCAGGTATATGCAATCTCTACGGATTTCTCTATGGCATTTAATCGCTTTAATCATGAAGCTTTGTAATACAAACTTAATACTCTAGGCATAAATGGTTGTTTCCTTAGTTGGATGAGGACTTATGTTATTGGCAGAACGTATTAAATCTATAGAGAGAAAAATTAACAATAAGTGTCCCTCAAGGATCACACTTAGAGCCAATCGTCTTCAACCTATTTATTAACGACATATCGAAGTTTTTTTTTTCGTCCAAATTTTATGCATTTGGCAGATTATATAAAACTAATGAATGCGCTAGTGATAATCTAAATCTAAAAGAGGACTTAAAACGTCCTATTATGTGGTGTAATGAAAATTTGATGAAACCCAATAATAACATGTGTCATACTATATCTTTTTCACGGTCGAAAAACCCTTATATCAATGTTTATACCAGATATTTTATTCATCTGGAATTAGAGAAAGTATCACCAAATTAGGTGTAGGTGGTGACGTCGTAATGCGATTATGCCATGATACAGGGGTCGGCATAAGTCAGGCAACAAATTTGCACAAAAAAAATGCAGCGTCAAAATGAATTTATTCGAAGAAATTACAAAAAGGATTCGAAAAAGGGTTAGTTTAGGTGTTTAAATTGATGCCCATCTTGATCAATGCATTAACGCAGTGGCCAAAATTTTGGGGGTTCACAGTGACAGAACATAGGTATTAGTACATATGTATGAAAAAAACTTTTAGTGTTGCCAGACTTATGCCGACCCCTGCATAAAGAGTGAGAATTATAAGATTTTGGCAAACAATTTTTTTCCAGCGTTCCATTAGTTCTTGCTGCTAAAACAGAAATGATATGGTACCTTGGGATGATCGGAATTAATAGACTTGGGAGTTGGTAAAGTTTTAAAGAGCCACAAGAATCTAAAAGTTGAAGGTAGCGGTATCTCTTCAATTGTAACAGCTGATGGAGTGTCCATAGTACGCTGGCTGGATTACTCCTTAGTGCATACCATATCTAACTATGTAGGCCTAACCCCCTGTGAGGAAGCCACCCCATTTTGTAGAAAGCAGAGGCAGAACATAAAAATCACTAGACCTCGAGCTATAACTGTTTATAATAAACACATGGGATGCGTCGATCTCACGGATATGCTAGTAGCACTTTATAGAAACGACACGAAAAATCTAAGATGGTATATGCGAGATTTTTAAACGAGTGGCTAATCTGGAGGATTAATAAACATGAATCGTTAGACTTACTGTCATTCAAAAGCCAAATTGCTACATCTTTAATTTCATCTTACATAAGGCGATATGAGGACATTTTTTTTTGTTTACAAAAATGTAACTTTTTTCATTTCTATCAGTTTGTTATAAACCAATAAATAGTTATTATTCAACTTTGTAGCTATTTTATTTTTTGGGTAAAAAAAAATCTTGCATGAAAGGGTTAAACAAAAACCTATTTAAAAAAATACATGTTTATCTGAATTAAAATTTAATTTAAGGTTACAAAATAAATTGTTTTTATTAGGTTTTACATTTCGGGCATCATCTATAGTTCCTGAGATATAATAAAAGATTTTAAATTTTCACAAATTCCACAAAAGAAGTGATAAAACCTAACAACAATATAAATTTTATTTTATAAAAATGTATAAATTACAATAATCAAGCGCATAAAATAATAGTACCTTAAAATTAATTTGAATCACAAGGGGGTCAAACTATCTGGAGGAGTAATGTTTCCCAAATGTCCTTGTTCCCATTGAATATTTATTCCGTTATTAAAATCAGATCTGTGTTCATACGCGACGTGATCTACATGTTCCTCTCCAACTAATCTAGATCCTCCTTCCTTTTTAACCGTTAAATAAGGTTGGTAAAGAGGTTTGTTGCCATCATCTTGGTATGTTTCATAACTATTAATAGGATAATAATTTATGTTGGAGTTATACGAATAACCATTTTCTACTTGAGTTTCTATGTACATGTTGGTTCCACAGTTTGGAAGGTATTGGCCGGAATAACTCGGTCTTTCTCGATCCCACTGTGGACAATAAGTAGGTGAGCTGTAATTTGGCAAAGTCTGCGGTATATACTGATTTTGAGCTGCGACTGAATGATTTAACAGACGATCTACTAGTGCGTTATCTTCAGATTTGGGTTGCAGCCTAGATTTAGAACCAGGACTTGAATTATTAGAAGATGAAGATATTACCGGAGACGCTCTATGATCAGGCGAACCAGGTTTGTTCTTTTGATCTTTTTTGTATTTCATTCTTCTATTTTGAAACCATATTTTGATTTGTCTTTCACTGAGGTTAAGGGTTTGTGCTAATTGAATTCTTCTAGGACGGCAAAGGTATTTATTGTAATGGAATTCTTTTTCTAATTCAACTAGTTGAGAAGACGTATAGGCGGTTCTGGCTCTTTTGGGATTATTGATATTTGTTACTTTCGGACTTGGAAGAGGTCGAGGACTTTTTTCACAATCTAGAAAAGAAAAAGAGAGTATTTAAGTATCAGGTTTTTAAATTTATTTCAAAATAAGAATTTAGCGTTAGTTTGCACTATGCTTCTTTATTTAGTTGATCTCAATAGTTAATCTGCCAGTCATGTGTTGCATGAGCTATCACAAGTAGATGAGTACTCTATAAGGAACAAGCGTTTAATCATCTGATACGAGGAGAAAATTGGTGTGATATTAAGATATTTAAATGGTCGCAAAATAAATCTTAAAAATGACGCCATGCTTGTGCCTTAGAAGTACTACAGATAAACTATTTGTTCAAAAGTTCTAATAGTATCGTTCAAGTAGAAGCAACACTGATAGAGGTTCTTTTGGAAAAAAGTTTTCAAACCAGACCTATTATATTGACTATCTATATAATGTACTGGTGAGAGCAGTAATGGTATATGCAGCTTAAATGTGGTGGTCAAAGGCAACTCAAAGAATGATGATAACAGCTCTTATGGAAGGTTCTTACAAATGTTTTAAAGGGTTAGATAAGATTAGATGTTTGCAAGGTAGAAAACACACTGTGAATAAATAATACTTTAGCTACATAATATATGAATTATAAAGTAAAAGCAAACATGCTAGATAAGAAACCAACAAAGCAATATTGCTTTGACTCTCTATTTAAGATTCTGATACCGAACAGAACGGAGTTTACGTCGAAAGAGACCAATCAGAGTCAGAAACAAATCTGGTATACAGATGGGTCTTTAAATGAAATATATTTCAAAAACCTATTCACCAATATTAGCTATACAATAAGCAATCTCCCAGTATTTCAATAAGTAATTTTGCAAGGTGTAAAAACAAATGATAAAAAGAATCAGCAGATCCATTATATTATGCCAGGTTAGTCTTAAGGCCATACTGAATTAGAACATAATACCTAGAATAATACGAGCATCGGAGCATATATGAAATAATGGGAATGTAGGTGCTAAGTCAACAGAGGAAAAAGAGTGATGAAAATTCTGACAAACGTATTTTTAGGTACAGTATAAGGTTTTATAAAAGGTTAAGTTCGGTGAAATCATAATATATACCGATTTACTTACTGGACAAAACCAATACATACATAATTAGCCATTAGACCGAAAAAAAAAGTATTTGAAAACATTCATAGGACGACTAGGTATAAAAAGAACAGAAAAGCTACACTCTATGAATTGGAACTAGTTAAATAAGAGGACCCATAACTGTACACGATAACAGGAGATATAGCTATTCATTGATAAAATATAATATTCGTGACGCCAACATTGATACCACAGTTGATCCGGTCCAGTTGTAGGTTAGGAGTGAAGAGACATGTGGAGTGAGGTACGGGAAGGAATAAACTAAAGGATTTAACGTCCCTACAAAACAATTTTATTAATGAATATATTTGTAAGTCGTTGAACGTCGATAATGAACAACGTATACAATGCAAGCCCTGTTGCCACATGCATACAAAATACTTGATATTCAACTTATTAATATCTTTTTATAATACTACATTTAATTTAGTTAAACTTTTGGATTCAGTTACAATAAAATAAATTGAATTATTTTAGCTTTTCTAAGATATGTAAATAATTTTGTGAACGAAATGAGAATAATGAAATAGACAGGACAAGAGCGAATATTGTGTTCCTTAGAATATGTCTTATTTACGACAGCACGATATTTGTTTGCAGTTACATCTCCTGTTATCTCTACGCACCCCTTAGATGTTTGCAACTTCGAAGACTTAAATCATGAGGCACATACAATTTCTGGTTAACAACAGGTTGGTGTCAGAACCAATATTACACACTACAGTCTGTTCGCTATACTTACGCGGGTTTCGGATTAACAAAATTATGCAAATTAGTCATTGACAACCAGTTCCAATAAGCCTCTTCCCAAGAAATTAGGTAAAATTGCCCTAATGGTCAGATTTAATATAAATAACATCAGGGTAGGTACTAAATTTGTTACAAATATTGCAGTTGAATTGATTCCATAGATAAATTAATAAACAAGATAAATCGTTTACATGCACGGCACTGGTAACACGTTTAGTTCCTCAGCATACTATTTGGAGCCACCATCGCACATTACACAATTGGCTTGACAGTTAAAGGCAGCACAGAAGAAGAAAATAAGAAGAAGAGTGTCTATTTTTCCCTCGGTTCATTCAAATGTACTTTATTATTTATTTACATTTTTTCGGAATTCATTACTCAAAAAAAACTAATATTTAAATTAAAATATTGTATTTAACATAAATATTAGTTTTTTAAAGTAATGAAACTCTAAAAAATATAAATAAAGAAATATTTATACTAAAATACTTGAAACATAAACATTTAAACTAAATGTTGTGGCTTGTTATTGTTTCCATTTTTGAGTTTGTAAACAATAAAAATAAAAAGGTATAGTTTAATTATTTAATACAAGTAAGGTGCATTTAAACGTTTATTACATACATAATATGTACTCGATATTACATAACAATCATTATAAGTGAAATTAATAGTAGTCTCCTCTCATTCTTGGAAAATGGACCAATTTTCGATGCAGGTGTTAGGTGTTTTCTCAGGGCGTTTTCTATAAAAACAAAAAAAAGTGTACATACCTTATTGAACAATTTCTCTTATCAAAATGTTGCCAATTCTTATAAATACAAGTTCAAATTGTTTATCACTAATACTAAATTTACGTTTGCAACTCATCTCTTGTTTGTCGTTGTGGATTAGCAAATCAATCTTATGCTGCTGTGTATGTGCTTCAGCATCAACATGTTCTAAAATATGACTCTCCGGTTGAATATAGTTCGGTATAGTTGAATTGGGTGTACTATTATCTAATAAAATTGGTACAGCATTTACAATTAGTCGTTTACGTTTTATGGCAATTTTGCTAAAAGACTCTGGCAATCTTCACAAAGATAGCGAGTTTTATTATCAAAAGTTAAATTTAAATTCTTAAACCAGTTCTCTCGAATTTTAACATCAGAAGGAAAATAAAAAAAAGTTTTATTTGAATAACCAGCTTACTGAATATTAGAATACTTATTTAAACAATTAGGAGCTGAACAAGAATACTTAGCTTTGCCCTTCGATGCTTTACCCGGGTCAGACATGTTTTGATATTGTTACAAATATATTAAAAAAAGAATTGAATATAGATTCAAAATGAAATTACTTATATTTCGTATTAAGGCCAAGAAAACAATAATAAACAAAGTCCTTAAACAAATCTAACACCTAATATTAAATTAAATTGTTAATAAGTACTTACTAATTACATCAAATCATCACTCATAAATCTTCTTAACCTAAAAATAACTTACCTTTACCTACTTATGCGAACTTACATCATAAAATAACTTTTATTTACTTATATTGTTGTAATTTGCCCATTTCGCCTTCCGCCGCCATTCCGTTTTTAATTTTTACAAGGTTGTCAAACCTCTTTTTAAAATATCCCATCAATAGTATGCAATAGTATGCCATTGTATGGATGGTATCGAGCTTGACAAAAAAAACAACATAATGTGTTTAAATAATTCTAATCTTATGAAAGTTTATGGAAACTGGCAACATCGCTTTCTTATTGCGATGGTGGCTCCAAGTAGTATGCTAAGGAACTAAACACCTAAAAACTTGTTACCAGTGTCGTGCATTTAAACGATGTATCTTACATATTAATTTATCTATGATTGATTCTTTGCAGGTGTTGACATTGTATGTATATTGTAAATTTAGTGGAAATTTTAAAAATGCCTAGACGTGTGTTATATGTAGATAGTCTAATTTGTAGTGTACATAAGTATTTTACGGATGAAAAAAAATGGCGGTCCTTTAAAATCGGTAATGTCTGTACAACAACGCGTATCCGATGCTCTAGGAATTAGTGAAACCAAATTAGGAAAAGTATTACAAAATCACAATAGTGAACTGCCGAAAGAAGATCACCGCAAAACTTGCCCATTATTGAAAACGAAAGATATTCCAGATGGAAGGACATTTGAAATTCGTGATACCATTTGTGACCTTAAATACAATTCTCTCGGAATTAATAGATAGACAATTTGACGACATTGGCAGAACAAGTCTATGGCAAGTGTTACATAACTTGGGTCTTAATTTTCAGAAGGAGGATAAGAGAAAGGCTCTTTGTGAAAGAAGTTCTGTCGTGCACAAGAGAATTAACTTTCTAAGAAAATATTCTAAATTTATTTTCTAGGGTGCAACCAAGAGAATATGGTAAGATGATAACGTAAAGTCCATCAAACATACCGATGGAGAAGGGAAGCGACACATAATTTTACATGCAGGAGGGAAATCATGTTTTATAGAAGGTGCTGATTTAATATTTTCATCTAAATCAAAATCCAGTGACTATCACGATAATATGAACACAGAAATGTTTGTAAAATGGTTGCATGAAAAACTTCTCCCAGGTTTAAGTGAGCCAAGCGTAATTATTTTAGACAATGCACCTTACCATTCTGAAGTATTAAACAAAAGTCCAACGAATTCTTGGACTGTTGATAAAATTAAAGAATGGTAGACAAAGGAACATATACCATTTCCTCAATATATATTAAAATCAGAATTATTACGCTTGGCAAATATACACGCAAAACCAAAAACCTTTGTTGTGGATCAGATTATTGAAAGTTACGGTCATCAAGTTTTACGTCTGCCACCATATCATTGCCAGTTTAATCCCATCGAATATATATGGGGAATAGCAAAACAATATTATGACAACCATATTGGGTCTAATGGTTATAGTGACGACGCAGTTCGGGAAACTTGGCGAAAAGCACTTTCAATTGCAACTCCAGAATTGTGGCGGAACTGTATATCCAAGTGCGAGAAACTAATAGAAGATTGGTGGACTCGTGAAAATAAAATAAACGAAATAAGTCCAATCATAATACCAATTAATGGTGATGACAGTGATGATGATGACGATTATGATATTTTGGATGATAATGACTGATTTTTATTTTTGTTGGCAAGTTCAATTTTTTTATTTTTCATTTGAAATTCTCTACATGGAACAAATTTTTATGTTAGAAAATATTTTATTTGAGCTAAATAACCCTCTTATTATACATAGACCATATTTTCTGTGTGAAGTGTAATATAAAAGTATTATAAGGTTTATAATAGCTACATTAGACTCCATTAATGAATAAGTGTAATTCTGCTCTCAATTATACAAAAGATTCTCCGTTATTATTTATTTAAAAAGTTGTACATTATTTTTCATTTCATTTAACCAGTTGATATTTCCCCAAAGAATAGGTCAAACTTTCGGGTACTTATCTGGAAATACTCTTAAAATGTTTAATCCGAAACCCGCGTAAGTATAGCGAACAGACTGTACGTCAAGGACCTGTAAAACAATATAAGGAAAGGAAGACAAGTGACAGAGTAGGCAGTTATTACTAATAACTAAAATACACAAAAATACAGTAAGCCAACATGCTGGAATATTATTAAAAATAAAGTCAGATGAGCATAGTAAAAAAATTGAACAATGGGTCTGTTTCGGAAAAAATAGTAATGTACGTTTTTTCCATACCTTTTGTGCTGATAGGTAGGGAGTTATTTTCCTCTGCAGGCGTTATTTCAAACGGAACATGAACGCTAAAATATGGTCTTTCATAATTAACAACCACTGGATTGTTCGGGTCGTATGTATAATTTTCGTTGGATTTTTCATTCCATCTAGGTATTGGTAGGTGATCCATGTGCTGAAACTTAAAAAAATAAGAAATCATACGAGTCTACAATTATCTAAAGAATTTTAAAACTTTGTTTAATTTACATTTTACACTTTTAATTTTGGTTGCATTGATAATTATTTTTCTTGATTTAAAAACAATCAAAACACATTAAATTGAATTAATTTGGAATACTAAAGATATTTGCAAAAAAAACTAAAATGAATCCTGAAGATTTAGGATATAGAGTCCAGCGGCCCCTTTCAAAAAATTTGCGGTGTAGTTTAGGGCGCTTAATTAGATAAAATATAAAAAATTATTTTTTTGGAAGAAAAATGTCAGTTGCGTACAATTTTGAAAATGTTTTCTTATAAAAAGGGATAAAATTATATTATATCGTTTTAAAGCTATTTTTACAACAAATCATTAATAATCATCTCAAATAACACGAAAAATCTTTATGCTGAATGGTAGCAGTTAAAGAGGACACTGTGTAATAAATTATAACAATACTAAAATATACATAGTAGAGTAGTCGTTAAAAATTAAATTTTTTTCGACCCCCACAAAAAAAAAACTTCCTTTTGGTGAAAAAATACGGGGATTTTTTTTTTAATAACAAGAACACGTGCCGCAAGCCGATTGAAGTTTATTTTTCATATAATCGTAGTTTTTTCAAAATATCTCTTAAAACAGACAGATTTGAGAAAAATCTGAAAACTTTGATTTTAAGGAGTTAATGAGTTTATATTGAGAATATCTTAAATATGAACTTTGGGAAAAAACCAAAAGATACCGTTTTGGTAGAGAATTTTATATCCTACAAAATTTTACTGATGTTTTCTCAAATCCGTCTACTTTAAGATATATTTTATGAAAAAATAAACTTCAATCGGCTTGCGGCAAGTGTTTTTGTTGTTAAAAAAAATAGCTTGTATTATTTCATCAAAAGGAAGGCTTTTTTAGGGCGTCGGAAAATTTTTTTAATTTTTAACGATCACTCTAATACTTAGGGTGTTTCACATTCTATCTGGAAAATAATTAAATCAAAATATTACGATTCAATCAAAAACACTTTTATTAAATATTCCACCTAACCGAGATTATTTAAACAATTAAAAACAAATTTCCTTAGTATATATGTTTTCCATATATGGAAAAAAAGTATATTCATATAAGGACACTGTACGCATCCGTTTTTTAATGAAAATATATTTTTTTTATAGATAATTATTAATAGAGAAATACGAATTTTTTTTAATACATCGCTACAAGTACTTAAAAGTACTTTTTTTCTAATTTAAAGTATATTTCTGTTATTTATAATTAGAAAAGAAATTTCTTTTAAAAAAGTTGTTTGTGATGTCATTCTTTATAATTTTGGCCATATACACGATTTCTCTAAAATGGACGCCAATGGAAAAATTTGAGGAAAACGGCAAATATTTCTATAAAGTTATCAAACAAAATATTAAATATGGCTTAAATAATACACAATGGGGTTCCAAAAGGGATCATTTCTTGGACCCCTGTTAATTATAATACATATAAATGATCTGCCATGTGTCATGAAACCACATCGTACTGCTCTTTTTGTAGATGATACATATTCTATCTATTCAGAAGAAGATCTTACGTACATTGCAGCTAAGTCAATATCTATTGAAAATCAGGCAAAAAATTGATTTCAACCAAATCGTCTTAAATTAAACAATAAAAACCCTCAAGAACTACGTTTCGCCCATATTATTAACGCGCCAGAAATGGAGTCAACTTCAGTCAAGTAACTTGATATAATTCTGCATAATAAATTAATTTGGAAGAGTCATATTAGTTAAAAAGTAAGTCATCTAGTACTTTTTTCTTGCTTAGACAATTAAACTGATTGACCAATAGTAATACGTCGCTATCAATATATTTCTCACTATTTCACGTTTTTAAATTATGGCATAATTTTTTGGGGAAAATTTTCAAATTTAGAAGTTTTTAGACTTCCAAAGAAAGCAATACAAATTATTGGTAACATTGGACCTCGAGATTCATGTCGTTCTTTTTTTGTTCAATATAAAATAATGCCTCTACCAACTTTGTGGTTATATAACGCCTTTTTACAAATTCACAATAAAAAAGATGGAACTATTTTAAAATGCAGACATTTACAACACTAGAAGTGTTAATAATATTAGAACTGTTTGATATCTCTTTGTAAATATAAAAAAAAAATCTTAAAGTTATGTTAAACAAATATTTAACTGAATTATGTTTTTCATCTGTCAGTGAATATGTGGACCACTGTCATCTCATCTAGATAAAGCTCACTAACCGACTGTTACGTTTTAAGGTTATACGTAAAATTACTAAGGCCCTTCCTATGGGCCCTCAGTATTGCATTCGTGCAGACGAAAAAATTTCTGACCAGCATTTTTTAAAACTTTTTTCATGTTTCTGATCATTCTGAATCCGAAAATCCAAACAAAAATTTTTCGTCTGGTCGTCTGTCTGTATGTATGTATATCCGCCTATGCGTTCCTTATGTGATTATATTAGGAATTTCAATTATTTCTAACGTCAAAATTCCTAACATTCTTCACATTCCATAAATTGCAAACATTCTCTAATGACCTATCAAACAACAGCTGTTGATAGTACATGTGAAATTTCTAAGGCGGGTTGCGACCTTCATACTTGCAACCATATAGCCATTTTGGAGGCTATTTTCATTCGAAATTAGTCGCCAAGCCTGCCAATTTATGAAAAATATACAAGCAGTTTTTTAAAAATGACTTTTATGGTGGTGCTATTAAGCGTACTACTATTTCGCCCCTAGCCACAAAAACACCTTCATCAAATTTACTGGTTCTCTGTCGCAACCCTATAGAATAATTAAACGGCCATTTTATTTGGCAAAAATCAGAATAATGCTTGGCTGTGCCTGTAAGTATTAAGATGTCAACTGTGATATGTGAATGGCTCTTAAATGTCAAATTATTTAAAAATGTATATTTCTTTTAATATTTATTGCAGATAATTTGTAGTGTATCTAAATTCAGGCTTTCCATAAATAAAATTACAGCAAGACAGATAATATAATGTTCTTATACGAAGCACTTTTTTAATATATAAAAGAGATAAAAGGATATAATGCCCATTTCAAATTTGGATCAATTATAATACCGAGGTATTTTGTTGTGTTTTTCATTTTTACTTTCCTATCTGTATACAGATATAAGGAAAGTATAGGAATCATGATTTTTTTCGACCTCGAGTTTTCGACGGATTTTTACGTTTTGAGGTCCCCTGAATCCGTTTTGACTATTTTCGCGATGATGTCTGTGTGTGTGTGTGTGTGTCTGTGTGTGTGTGTGTCTGTGTGTGTGTCTGTATAACGCATAACTCATGAACCGATACACAGAAAAACACCAAATTTTAAACTTAAGCTTTGTTTCAGCGTCCAATGAGCTGATTAGATTTTGGGCAGTGTCGGAACATCTGGGGGGGTACTTTATAGGTGGTCATTTTTATATTTTATGGAATATATCTGTTATTTACGTTTGGAGAAGAAAATTCTTCAAATAAAAGTTACTTCTAATATAATTATCTATAATTTTTGTTTTATGCAAAATTTTCCTAAAATGGTCCGTATTCGAGAAATTTGACAAAATGTAAAAAACATAATTTTTTATAAAAATTGTTCAAATAAAAGTTGTTTGTAATATAATTCTCTATAATTTTTGTCCTATACATAATTTCTCTAAAATGGACCGTATTCGAGATATTTGAGAAAATGTGTAAATTTCGAAATTTGAAGAAAACTCAAAAACGGATAAAGGAAAAAACATTAAATTTTAAACTTAAGGTTTATTTCGGCCTGACGTGAAATGATTAGATTTTGGACAAAGTCGAAACATCTGGGGGGGTACTTTATGGGAGGCCGTTTTTATATTTTATGGAATATATCTGTTATTTATGTTTGGAGAAGAAAATTGTTCAAATAAAAGTTACTTCTAATATTATTATCTATAATTTTTGTTTTATGTCAAAGTTTCCTGAAATGGTCCGTATTCGAGAAATTTGACAAAATGTGCAAAATTCTGATTTTTATGAAAATTGTTGAACTAAAAGTTGTTTGCGATATCGATTTCTATAATTTTTGTTTATACATGATTTTTCTAAAATGGACCGTAATGGAAAAGTGCTAAATTTAAATTTTTCTGTATTTTCGTTTTCAATGAAAATCTATAGAAAAATGTTTCGAGGTAGATGTATGTGTAAAATGTATATATTTAGTTTATCCTCTAAACATTTATAGAGATGCTGCAATAGGTTGTACAAAATAACCGGAAAAAGCCTATAATAACTAGATAGGAAAGTCATGTGTTGGACACATCAGATTTTTATTATAAAGTTGTTATTTATTTGTATGTTGAAAGAAGGTATTTGTAAATTACATTGCTCTCTATGGATCTACTTTAACACAAAAATAGTGTTGTGGCTATAAGTTGCTATAACCTTTCGTCGCAAAACTATTAATAATTTAAACATAGTAAGTAGTATTAATATAACATCAAGTAATTTTTTAAAATAAAGTACATGATCTCAAAACAAATAATTTATAATAAATGCGGGTAAAACGAGGGGTAAAATAACAATAAATTAAGGGAAATACTTAAGAAAGGGCAGGTTTAAAAAGTATTATCATAAGAAAGTATATCCGTTCTGTTTATTTATCAAGTATTGTTTGAGGTTACTTTTGAATATATTTATTAACCGACTTCAAAAAAGGAGGAGGTTCTCAATTTGTCGCGATATTTTTTTTTATGTACGTTCAGCGATAATTCTTCAACACGGTGTTTGATTTCAATTATTCTTTTTTTGTTAGAAAGGGAGTACTTCAGGGGTGGTCCCATATAAATTTGGTTAAAATCTTATAATTGGATCCATGGGAAAATCTCAAACTCTTCATTTTTTATGTATGTTCAACGATAATGCTTTACCATCTTGTCCGATTTCTATGATTCTTTTTTTGTTAGTAAGGGGGTACCTCAAGGGTGATCCCATGTAAAATTGGTTAAGATGTGGTGACGGCATCTGCACGTTTTTGAAGTCGGTTTTTTTAAATATTTAATTTCTAATACTTGTTATTATTATTTTTTTAATTTCTGTAGGCAGTCTATTCAATTTTTTAAACCTTTAATAAAAATTGTATTTTGGGAACTTTTAGTGATGGCTTGCCGTATATGAAAGTCAGGTTGGCTTCTTGTATTATAGTTGTGATACTGCGAATTATATTGAATTTTTTTCTAATAGATCTGTTGCGATGGTACTATGTCATTTTTATTTTGTAAATAAATATCAGTCATGTACTGAGCATAATTCTGAACTGGAAGCCAATTTATTTCTTTTAACATAGTTGCCATACTCATTCTTCTGTTCTTTATTAATAGAATATAAGTAGGCGAAGTAAGGAGACCAAATATTTTACATGAGCAGGCTTAAGAGGTAAAGGGGCCAATTATTATTGGATAAATTGCTCGAACAAGTTTTTAAATCATGGCTTGTGAAAATCATTATATGGTTTAACCTAAGTAATGCCAATGCTTCACAAACCAAAAAATTCAACGTTCTAATACTACCTAATATCTGCTTTCGGTATTTCCTTCAAAGTTAAATCATTTCTCGTTTTTGTTACGCTACGAGTTTACCCTTGCGGGCCTCAGTCACGATAAGGTGGGAACCACCATTTTAGCGTCTCTCGATTTTAAATTAAAAAATTAAAGAGAAGGTGATAACTTGAAGATATCCATTATATTTTTTATATATCAAACGTATATGTAACTTTTAAACTTGTTAAGAAATACCGTTTTCGTCAATATTCTTCTAATTGCCACGTAAGTTTTTCAGATTCTTAGTCTTTTTTTCTCACTTCTGCATTAACCGAAAATGACCTAGACTATGTAATTTCAAAGGAAAGCTTCTATATTTTTTTAGATAAGAAAGTTCATTCTTTTCTCTTTTTAAAAATAAAGTATACGTAAGAGTGTATAAAAAATATATAAAAAATAAAAAAAGTAAACTTAACACGTTAATTGCCGTAAAGGCTTTATACAAAAACAAAATATGTTACATACCTATGCTATACTTTAAGATAGGAAAAACAAGAGATTTTCTGAATATCTAAACCTATACACGGTGTACCATCTAAAATCACGTAGTTACCCTCCAGAAAATACGCAGTCATTTCTGATTGAACTGGAAATGAGCCGAAGCAGATAGATAGTAAGAAAAAAAAACATAAAAATTAAAAAATACTGGCAAAATCTGCATTTCATTATCTAATCTAGTTTAAAAATTATAAAGATTTGAAAATAGTCACAATTATTTATCTTAAAGAAATAGTTATGTATGCAACAAGTGTGTAAAGTGTGATAATCAAATGGGTCAAAAAATTTTAATTTAACAAAAAAAAATGTTCAAATAAATAATTTTTGTTTTATACACAATTTCTCTAAAATAAACCGTAACGGAAAAATTTGAGAAAAAGTGAAAAATTTTAATTTTTCAGTATTTTGTTTCTCAATTAATATACAGGGTGATTCAGAATAAAATAAAATAGAATGTTTTACAGAGATCAATCAAAAGTTCCTGTTTTGTGACAAGTTGCATGGGAAATAATTATAAATCCTAACTTTTATTAAATATATAGTGCTCAAAAGTTTATATTATCTGCCTTGATTCTACGCCAATGGGTTATCGTAATTTATCAAAATAAAGTGTGTTAACTAATAATGAGGAATTACTAAGATATACATACAGTTTTTTACGTAAAAATCTTTACCGTACGGAAAAATATTTAAAAAATTATGTATTTTTGAAATTTACTTTATCACCATGTAGAATGAAAATTAGGACCTTTACAGAAAAAAAATATTTAGCTTTTCTTATTAATTAGGTACTTTATTCTGAAAAACCCTGTATGAGAAAATATGTTTCGAGTAAGATGTGTGTGGAAAATGTATGTATTTAGTTTATCCTCTAAACATTTACAGGAGTGATACAAAAGGTTGTACCAAATAACCAGAAAAAAGTCTGCAATAACTAGATAGGAAAATCATATGTTGGACACATGAGATTTTTTTATTTATACAAAATATCCTAAAACCAGTGATCAATATATTATGTACTTTTTTGGCAATTTCCACATTTATTGGAAATACACTTTCTTGCAAATACCTAATTAACCATAATAATTAATTATTGAGTAAGGATTAACATAATTAGATTTTAGGATTCTTGTTAGTAACAAAAATAAAATATAATAAAATTGTATAAACAATTATAACCCCTTCTTTTATTAGAAATGAAAATAAATTTGCAATATCATTAATTTTTAACATACATTTACACAAAAGACTATTCATAGAATTTAGAATGTTTAAAATTGACTTAAAGACTTCTTTCCACTTACCATATGACTATCGTCGAACTTGTATTGAGAACTGTATTGTGATTCCTTTAAATTAGATTGCTTATCCTCCGGGTTCAGATAATTGTTGTTATCACTGATACCCCCGTAAGCGGGTGGTGACTTCGTATCGCTAGAACTAGGCGAAATCGGTTCAGTTAATAGCATATTACCATATTCTTCTTCGTTAACTGCCGTCATCGCACTAATTTCTATTGAAATTAAAGTAAAATTATGTGGTATAGGTATTTATAATGAGAATCCACTACCACGCCTACTTTCCTTATCAATTACTATTTTAGTAAATCAAACCAATAATTTGGTAAAAGGCGTTTCACTTTTGGAAATTTCAAACTGACGTTAGTTGCTGAATTTGCAATTTTCTCTTCAAATAGATACATTTTTAAAATTGTTTTTACAATATATTTTGCCACACTTTAGTTGTATAGAATAAAATATTTTATAAATATAAACGTTTTAGTTAAAACTAAGCAATAAAAAGACAACAATAGGAAATAAAAAGACAAAATAAACTATTCACAGAAAAATATAAAGTGCTAATCGGTTTTCATAGGGCCTATAATGGAAGAGTAATGATCAAAATGATACCAACTCAAAATGGGAGAAACTATTTTTCATACAGCTTTGAAAAAAACATTTTTATGACAAAGTCTGTCAAAAAAAAAATACTAAAATTTTTTTTCAACTCTCTACTTTAACCATTCGAGAGCGTAATTCGCTATGGTAATGCAAAAAACGCTTCTTCCCATCAAATGTCCAATAACAGTATAATAGTAATAAGAGAACTGTAATTTTGAGCCAATTTTATTGGATTTTAAAAACTCCCCTTGTTTATGAACCACCCTGTATACTTAAGAATAATGATTAAATATGGTCATACAACTTTTATATTAAAAATTTCTTCGTATTTCCAATAACAAAATAGCTATCGATCAATTAGGTACTGACTGATGGGACACTCTGTATATGTGTTATTGACTAACATGTTAGTATCGTTGGATAGGTAAAATTATAAGGAATTTGATGCCAAAATAATATACAGGGTGTAGCATTTGAAAAAATTGAGTAAATTGAACTTAAAATTAACCATATTTAAAACATGTTTTATAATACTCTGTATAAAATATTCCAGTTCTATCACCACAATTTTTAAATTATTGCAAACCGACCTAAATGAGGATAATTTAATTAGGGCTCTGCATCATTTTCTAATTTTATAAAAAAAAATTAATTGCTTGGCAAACCTGTAATATTAAAAAAAAAACAAATGAGTTGAATACAGTATAACCAAAATATTCTAAAATTGAAATAAAATTTAAAAAATATACATTTTTGTTTGCACTGTGTATCCAAAAATATTTTCAAAATACATAATTTTTAAATTTATATAACTTTTATTTGAAACTTGTTTGCGTAGGCAAAATGGTTCAGTACCATTTTCTCTTCTGTTTGTGAAGTGATTTCCTTTTTTAAATTTTGTGTAGTAGCTATTGACGAGCTTTAGTATTATCAATAAAAAAAATTTGGAAGTTTTTTTCTCACCCTTCGTTGTATGAAATTAGTTGATCCACAATAATTATGAATTTTGGTTGAATAATAAAATTAGTCTACGGCGAACATTAACCCCCCTAAATTTCTAAATAAATAATAGCGGAGTCATAGACCCCTTACGAAATGATTTCAAACTACATAATCCCCCTCTACTTCTCCTCCACTGCTTCACCTCCTACTTCTTCCCCTACACAGGGAAGATCGATATATAGAACTGTTAGGCTTAAAAAATAAACTTCAGAAACGATGTATTGGACTTAAAGGCAAAAAAATTTCACTCTCTCCTATCCCCTACTTCCTCTCGTCTGTACGAAAAAAAGTGAAAAAAAAAAAATTGTTTTGAAATTAGACCCAAAGGTCACACAGTTTTTGGTTCCGGAGATTTTCTATCAGCCTCCCTTTCTATTTCCTCAACCCACGGTTGGATAGAGGACCAAAATGCAGTGGCGGCTCGTGGGGTAGTACCACTGTGCCATGGCACTACCTTATTTTTGATGCAAAAATATATTTTTTTATTTTTACGACGTCTTATCATATTATTATTTTATTTTATGCATATTTTTTATGTTTAAAAATTATTTGAAATGTGGCAACCTCGCGCTGCATAAATCTCCAAGTTCCTGCCGCGTACCGGAGTCGTTTGTCAGCTGGCACTATAGTCTATTTTTATGTATGAGAGAGTAATAAAACAGCATTTCTAATGCAAAACTTAGTACGGTCATTTTAAATATTATTACAGAATAATCTAAATATTTCCTAAAATTGTAATAAATGTACAGCTATTACAAGTTTTGGGTCTTTTATAAACATAAGCTGTACAGAACAATAGAAAAAGGTTTGGACAGGCCAAAAGCCCTGTGTATTAAAGATTACATAGCCGTATCTTAAGATTATTTTCAATAAGTACCTATTTGCCAATTTTGTGTTATTTTAATTTCAAGAATTTCTTACAGTAATCGAATTATAAGTAGATAAAAACCTTCCCAACAAATTTCACCGAAAATGCAATTATAGGTTCTCCATTTAGTAAGGAGGTCCAAGTTGTGTATTCTTGACAGTTTACTAAATGTCGTTTAGTTGCAACTTGCAAGGTGCAGTGTGAATTCTAGTGTGATCATGGAAAATTTGGAAGGGCCGCGTAAACGACAAAAAATTGGTCCTTTAACAGTTAATGAAAAAACATTAATATTTAATTGTTTTAAATCATTTACAGACAAACATTTATGTAAAAGTGTTGATGACACAGTGGAATTAGTTAGTAGTACGCTTGGTGTTGGGAAATCTAACGATTTACAGAGTTGTTAAAGAAGAGAAATGTGGCGAAATTCAAACAGCACGTAAAGCTCCAGGAAAACCAAAATTTCAATTTGAAAATCTTTTGAAAGAAAAACTTCGAAGAAAAGTGCATGCGTTCTTCTTTAGAAAAGAATTTCCGACAGTAGACAAAGTTCTTGCCACGGTTCGAGATGATAAGGATTACCTTGAAATGAGTCAAAGCACACTATGGAAACTTTTAAAAGAAATAGGTTCTTTTAAAATGAGTGATGTTAAACAGTTGTTTTTGGAGGCTGTAAATAATGTGAAGCCTGAAAACTGGGAAAAGGCAGTAAATCATACGATTAAAGAAGAAGAGAAAATGTGGAAGTTGGACAATATTACTGTTGAAGTGATCGAGCCACTCATTGTAAATATTGGTTGCGACAGTTCATCTTCTGATTTCGATTCTGATTTGGATTTGTAGGTAAGAAGTAGTTTTTATATTAAAATTATTATTTATGAACGTAACGTTGTTTAAAAGTCAAATTTTAAACCCTTATACCTACATAACCCGTTTGACACAATGTTCTTAACATAACTTGTGGAAAAATAAAACATTTTAGAAAAAATTGCACTTTTTTACCTTCAGCTGTTTAGAAGTTATAAGCAGGTTACTTAGGTGAAAATATAAGTGTATACTCAAGAAATAACTTCGAAAAATATTTTAACTGTCTACTAAAAGAAGTGGTACGCCTATGGATTACGAACGCTTTATTATTTTAATACTCTCTCATACATAAAAATAGACTATAAAAGAAGACACAGACGATCTTGTCCATATATGAGATAAAATAAAATCCCATGAAAAATCTAGGGGTGCACATGAATAATGTTTTTATCTTTTCCATGCTTGGTTAGTTAAATATAAAAACCCAGTTAAATTCGGCTTATCGTGATGCTCTAATTAAACATAATCAACAAGTGGTTAAGAATCGATATGATTTGAATCAAATTATAAATTGTATAAGGTTTTGTGGAGCTTTTGAGTTAGCTTTAAGGGGTCACGATAATTCGCAAAATAGAGGCATATTTAAGGAGCTGGTGAATTTTAGCGCCGAATTAGACAACGACTTAAAGGTTCATATTCAAAGTTCAAAGGTACCTCAAAAACAACTCAAAATTAACTTCTTAAGTGCATGTTAGATGTGCATTACGAAGAAGTTAGGAAAGATAAGAAATTCTCCTTTTGTTGCAGTGATTGCCGATGAAACGATGGACAATGCTTGTGAATTTCAATTAGTTATAGTTTTCAGATATTTGTGTAAGGGACGACCAGTTGAGAGATTTTGGAGGTTTTACATGCTCGATGGACACGACGCCAAATCAAACGCTGAATGCATTTTAAATGTTTTACATCCATTAATAAAACATAGTCCAAATGAATTAATTGCTCAAAGCTATAACAGCGCGTCTGTAATGAATGGTGGATTAAATGGTGTGCAAAAAATTATTAAACAGTCCAATTTTCGTTACTACCTTCCCCTCCCACAAAAAAAGTTCACAATTGATTTTATAACAGATATTAATGATTGGATTAGTATTATATTTTTTGGATGCTCTTTGGGAGGGACCATTATGATCCCTCGAAGGACAGGTCACTTCACCCCCCCCCCCTATAAGTGTAGTAAATATAATACAAAGTAAACGAAAAGAGGAAGAAATGTCAAGAAAAAAAAGTGCACATTAATCAGAATCGGTTTAACAAAAGCTGTGACAAAAATGTGTTTCATATCAATAAATGAGGGTTTTTAAATTGTCTGAATAAAATAAGAGTTTATTTTATTGAATTTATTATTTATTTAATTACAATGGTACTGAACTATATTATTGTATTGTAGGTACACATAAAAGTTTTTGGTCTCACATATACAATGTACGAGTTTATAAGAATAAAAAAAAATGTTAGAACCATACAAATGCATATGCATGATTTCTTTAAATTTTCAGTAATGATTATGGTTGAATTTACACCACTGGATGAACACTAGTTAATGTAAGAATATTTATTATGTCTGAATTTAATATTGTGTCACAATTCTGTGAGGTATTGGGTAGTCTATTGGTGTTTTATTTTCTATTTTGTTATGTTTTTAGTTACTTGTTTTGTATTTTATTAATATATTTAATTTTTGTTTCACATTTTTAGTTTTGTTAAACCAGTAAACTTACACTATAGAGTTAAATAAAATCGGATTTTAATAATTTTGTGAATTCATTACTACAACTAAGCTATCGAAAAATTACTGACGTATTAAAGCCAAGTAGATTAATATAAAAATAATTTTATTTATTAATAATAATAATAGTAATAATATATTTTTTAGTACTAGCCAATGCTGCCATTTATAGATGGATGTATAAGTCAACATTAATAAATGAAATTTTAAATAAAATTTACATTATACTGAACACATACTTTAAAACCAATAGTTAACCATAAATAAAACTATTTTTTAAAGAAGACTTTTAAACGAAAAATCGTTAACTGAATAAAAAAACCCACGAGAATATTTTTTACATTACATTTAAATTTAGTGTAAGGTAAGGCTTGTATATTTGTAATTTATTAAGGAGTTTTATGCCTATATATTGCGGTGACTTTTTAGACCGTCAGATAGTGACCGATTTTGGTGCCCCATTTTCGCATACAAGTCTCGAAGAGGGTTGAAAAGTACATCGATGTTGAGTAGAATAAAAGAAAATTTACGAGTGGCTCTTGGGGATAACACATGGAAAATTCGATTTTCCTTATCAGAAAAATTTTCCGACCTCAAAATGTATTTATACATTCGGGTCATTCAGGAAAATATGTTTTTCGGACTAGTGACGACGTTCGTTTTCATACATTCGATGGGCTTGTGTGGAAAAATCGGGCAAAATCTCGATTTTTCCTTAGAAGATTACGCCCTTATTTTAACCCTTTAGCCACTTGCAACATTAAAGCCATTGGTTTTCTGAAGCCTAGTTCTATTAATTAATCATGTAGTGAAAACGGCTTGAGTGGAAAAATGGGCAACAAATAACCTTTCATTTTTGTTAAGGAAAATCGAATTTTCCATGTGTTATCCCCAGCAGCCACTCGTAAATTTCCTTTTATTCTACTTAAAATCGAAGTACTTTTCAACCCTCTTCGAGGCTTGTATGCGAAAATGGGGCACCTAAACCTGTCACTATCTGACGGACTATTTCTAACAATGCTAGTCTATGTTGAACAGAAATAAACGTATTTGCATTTCTGGTGGGATATCTGTGAAAATCGGATTTTTTTTGAATTTGTGTGAGTTAGACATTACATACCAAAGTGTTTTATAAATATAAATGCATGGTATTGGAAGAATTTTATGTTTAATGGTCATTTGCTTACAACTTACTCCTGCCTGAATTCCAAACAATATAAGTATGACGCGCTTTTGTTCAACAAAAACTTTGTTAGACCTTACACAGTCTACCCATAAACTAACATTATCTGATACGTGAGGGTAAACTTGGAAAAATTAAATATTCAATAATGGTTTTTGGTCCATAGTCTTCTTTGATTGCAATATGGCATAAAACGTAGAGTTATGCTTTTTAGATACTTGATCAACTTGTGAATACCATAATTAAAATTTCGTTTTTACTTCATGTGTAATTGGTGGGACTACTATAGGTAAGCTATTTTTGACGCATATAAAATTTATATAAACGGATTTATCAATATTAAGAATAAGGGAACTTTTTTCAAATAGATTTAGTATAGAATTAAGTGTGTGTTGAAGTTCATCAACGGTCCGAGCTGATACCACCACTGATGAATCATCGGCAAACATTAAAACTGATCCGCCATCTAAATACTGAGGTAAATTATTTACAAAAATAATAAATATTAGTGGCCCAGTACGAATCCCTGAGGAACCTTAATAGCAGTGTTATATATTTCAGATCTTTCCTTATTTATTTGTACATAAAATTGTCTATCTGACAAATATGTTTCGAACAAATTCAATATGTTACCTCTAAAAGAGTATAACTTTTTTAAGACAAATTGAATTTGAAGGCTATCAAACGTTCGAGAGAGATCAAAGAAGAGGCCGGCAACATACATGCCGTTGTTTATTTTATCATACACTTCAGTAAAAAATTCAAGAATGTTTATCTCGAAAACCATACTGATTAGGAGACAATACATTGTTTATATCAAGAAATATTATAAGCCGATCATAATAGATGCGTTCAAGAATCTTAGATAACACATTTAGAACGATAGTTGTTTGAACACTTTGGACAGGATCTTTTGAAAATTGGTACCAGTTTTTCATTTTTCAGTTTGACCGGAAAGGAACCACTATTAAATGTCAAATTAACTAAGAAAGCAAGCGGCTCGGAAATTACTTCTACAAACTTTTTTAAGTGTTAACGTTGATTCCGTCATCACCAACGCTATTTTTATTCTTAAATATATATCTAGGTGGACTATTTGCCATTAATACTTTTGCTTATATGTCATTAAGAAAAAGATAATAAGACTTGTTTTTTACAGTTTCTTGTCAGAATTGATTTTCTTTTTTTAAATAACTCATTCCGTACCTAAAATTACATTTCAAATTTTCAAGGAAACTACGAAAAAATAGTTAGACGACGCCACCTAGTGCTCGTTTAAACAAATCAATCAAAACTATATTGAAATATTTTACTAAACAATCACTTTACTTTTAATCGATAGTAAGTTTTTCAAAATCTGATGAACAACACCGTGATTATAATAGTTTTATTTAATTAAGGTTCCCAATCGCCCCTACCAGTTATTTTATTGAATAGAGCAAAAAGTATTAGATAGAATTTTTGTATTATTATCATACTAATATTGGACATTTACTGGTGAATAGTGATTTTTTGCGAATATAACGAATTACGCTCTCTAACGGTTTAAATATAAAGTTAAAAATAGTTTCCAGCATTTTCTTTGGACCCACTTCGTTATACAATGTTTGTTTTTTCAAAACTTTAGTATAAATAGTTTCTGACATACAACAAAGTCATTAATACGGAATTGGTATCATTAAAGCAAAGTCTACAGAATATCATAACAAATTGTACACTAGCAAGAGGCAGGCCTGTTGGAAAATTATGTAAACTGAAGAAAGTAAAATGTTTACACTAAATATAAATTTAAGGATAAATATATTCAATTACTAAAAATAAAAATTATTAAAAAAAAAAGAAAAGGCTGTGAGTCTCCAAGTACAGCTTTAAATTTCGAAAGTTCTAGTCCTATGAACTCAGATTCGGTTCCTCTTTAAGCGAGCGCATCGGCTTGTTCATTGCCCTCCACAACGCTGTGTCCCGGATTTCAGATCAAAGTAACTTTGATCTCAACATCGAGATAGTCAAGGGTATTTATACAGTATCAAACCGTCTTGGAGTCAACTTAATTGGAGCTCAGGGCCTTGAGGGCTGCCTGGCTATCGAAAAGATCTTTTCATTATAGTCTTGTCGGGAAGAAAATTAATTAACTCTCTTACTCCTAAGTCTAGGGCAATCAATGCTACTAGACAGCCTAGGGTTATTAATATGTCAACTCCCGCTTTTATTCTTTTTTAGTATTGAAGCCGTCCCGCTTAGCCCGTCTAGAAGAGTTTTATTCCCTTGTTCCATATGTCTCTTTCTGAAATGACGACGCTGTCAGAAACTAGCGAGTCTGAGACCATGTCGATATGGTGATTATTCACCTCGTCCATCAGTCTGTTTTGTCCCATCGCTGTTCTTAATTGCATTGTTTACCCATTTTGAGAAGTCTATAGAAGATGATCCTGGCAAAATGTGCAGAGAGAATAGTTCTAGCATGGTCTTAATGACTCCCGTCGGTGTAGTTGGCATTGCCTCAGTTATAGCGATGCACGAAAGTCACTGGATTCCAGCCTCCCTTTTCCCACCAGACGACGGAGCCGTACGTAACCATGAGTTTTACCACGGTTTGGTAAATCCAGCAGATAAATTGAGGACTGATTCCCTTTGCTTGGCCGCATATCCTTCTGAGGGTTCAGAGGGATAATCTGACTTTTTAATAAGCGTAAGGAGTAGAATGAGTTTTCCAAAAGTAGTCTTTCCAATCATTTAATAGATTCTGTGTTCAATCGAAGATAGTAAATCGACATCAACTATTATTGACCCATTTTAAACAAATGGTAGAGTCCATAACCTAAAACGAAATATATACACGCCACCTGCATGCCGTAATATTTACAATGGTATGTAAAAATAAGTGGGCTGATTGTCACTATATACGTAGATACAATATACAAATTTGTATCTGACAAACCTGCGCAATAACATTTTCCACCAACCAATATAAAATACCATTATTTTTCTATGTTTATTAATTTAAATAATACAAAAGAATTATGCAATATTTTCTTTCATTTATTTGTTCCAAAATTAATTGTGAAATTAGAACAGTTTTGAAAATTAAGAGAAGTCTTTGAATCCAAATCAACAGTAATAGTTACATGTCTACTAGTCAACTGGTTTTCCGTGTAGGTTCTAGTTGTGGTCGAATTTTGTTGAAAATAATTAAATAATGGTTGAAAATAATTAAGTAATGAAAAAAGAACTCGTATGAGTAAAAACTTACATAAATCAATAGAAAGTGGATGTATAATACTTATATTGTTAAGAAATCATAATTTTTTTTATTTATTTTAAAAATTCTTATCTAGTTAATAATAACAATAGCTATTTATTAATAACCGATCATTAAAACGGTCATAAATAAAATTTACTATATTTATTAATAAATTATCATTAAAAAAGTAAAGCATAAAATTTTGTATGTATTTCTGGCGTAAAGAGCGTTTATGGACCGAAGTGCCTCGATTGCACTACATACATTCGTACCTTAGAACTTCACACACTTGCCTTGTCAACTTTCGAACAACCTTCAATATGTGGGAGCCTTGATGAAAGTTAAACTCACTTCCTTGGCAACATCCGTTACTACGGATCAATTTTTATTGATTATCATTATGACCTTTAATTTTATAATATACATGACAAGTCATCCGTTCTTTATCTATAATAAATAAATAAAGTAAATAAAATAAAAGTTCCCATATTGGTGACCCCAACTGAAACGCACTTCCGATGTAAGCAGTCATAGAAACCACTACGGAGCTGCAGCAGCAACGTTGATAGCAGTTGAACTGCAAGAGCAATGGCAATAGCAGCAGCAAAAGCAGCGGTGAGTTTAATCTTTCTACTGGCTGCCACACTCTAAATTTAACTTCATATACTTTTTCGAAAATAAAAAAAAAATTCTTTTGAACCATTTCTTTATAAAATTCATAACACACCAGCATATAAAAACAAACATTAACAAGAAACATTTTTAACATACAAAAAACATAATACAGAACACATGCAACTAGAATTTTATACTGCATATATGTGCTAATGTAACCAAATATCCACATAATAAAGACCAAATCGGGCACGTGCTAAAAAACTCAAGTATTCACACATATAGACCAATTTCCATGGCTTTTCTACCTAGGACAATGTGACGTCCTGATAGAAAACAAGAGTAATTGCTAAAATGGTATCGACGGTAGTATTCTTCAAGTAGAAAGAACCTATCGGATACCTAGCAATTACTAATGAGTACCAACAAAACCAATACTAATCAAACACTTACAAATCATATTCATAATAAACAACACGGAACTAATAAAATACAAAATCTTAAAATTATAACCAAAATAAAAACCTCCAACATACACTTCAAAAAAGGGGGAAGTATTGTAGTGCCTCGATTGCACTACATACATTCATACCTTAGAACTTCACACACTTGTCTTGTCAACTATCGGATAACCTTTATTAAGTGGCAGCCTTGATGAAAGTTAAACTCACTTTCTTGGCAACATCCGTTACCACGGATCTATTTTTATTGATTATCATTATGACTGTTAATTTTATAATATACATGACATGTCATCCTTTCTTTATTTACCATAAATACATTTTACATTTATCTACAAATAGTTCATGATGGGAGCAACACATTAAAAGTTCCCTCATGAACCCTACATATTAATAACCCTTGCCTACCTACCGTTGCGTTCCATAAACGCCTGTTTTACGCCCTTGATATATAAATAAGTAATGTGAACGACCGGGCGATAAAGTCCCGATTATAAATACGTTTAGCGGGCGTAAAGTGCCCCTTTATCGCCCGCGGACTATTTTACCGCCCGCGAACTACTTTAGCGCCCATCGGTAAAGTAATTTTCTTTTATAAAGGCGAAAAAGAGAAAATAAGAGTTACTTATTAATAAACATCATTAATACAGTCGTACATAAAATTTTATATATTTATTAATAAATTATCATTAAAAGGGTCGTGAATAAAATTTTCAATGTATTTCGGGCGTAAACAGCATTTATAGACCTTACGTGTTGTGCTTACACGTTGCAGTACACAAACGCCTGTTTTACGCCCGTGATACATAAATATTATAATTACAAAGTAATGATAACATCTATGTGTAGATAGACGACAGACCTGGCAAGAAAAAAGTTACTAAAGAGTTAAAGAAGAGGATTAATAATAATTTGACTTACCAAGACATATCCGATACGGATAAGCTGCATATGTTATTAACGGTATATATCATTATTAACGATCACTGTGTCCAATATAAAGTTATTATGTAGTTAGACAGTGACAATTAATACTTATTATAATAACATATTTATGTAACTTATTCGTAAAGAATATGTCATGGTAAGTCAAATTATTGTTAACCCTTTTCGTTAACCCTTAACTGTTCTGTTTTTTGTTTAATTTTCACCTACTTACAAACTGGTCGCTAATTAAATTGATATTGTGAAACATAAATGACTCTTGTTTTCTATCATCGTAATTAATCCCAACTACACATCTACACATAACTTCACCCTTAAATTTATACATCTTTTGCATCACATTCTGCAAAAAACCGACAAGCATTGAAATGTTCTTAAAATTGGTATCGCGAAATTGATGCTAGATCTTAAGATGTTTCTTTAAGAAGCTTTTTATTTTCTCCAGTTCGTATTTTTTGTCGTGAATTAGCAACAATTCTGAGCGTTTACAAAAAAATATGCAAATCCCTCACCAAAGGGGGGCTTATTAAAATATTGCAATTAGCGTAATATCATAAATCATGCATAAGAAAGCCTAGATTATCAAGATAATGACTTCAAACTCTTGAAAAAGTGGGTACATATATGTATTAGAAATTCGAGAGACGCTAAAATGGTGGTTCGCACCTTATCGAGACTGAGGCCCACAAGGGTAAACTCGTAGCGTAACAAAAACGAGAAATGATTTAACTTGGAACGAAAGACCGAAAGCTGATAGTAGTATTAGGACGTTGAATTTTTTGTTTTGTGAAGCATTGGCATTACGTAGGTTAAACTATGTGATGATTTTCGCAAGCCTTTATTTTTAAAACCATTTTATATCGCCTTTTGATTAGAGTTTAAAAACTTGTTCGATCAATTTATCCAATAATAATTGGCCCCTTTACCTCTTAGGCCTGCTTATGTAAAATATTTGGGCTCCTTACTTCGCCTATTTATATTCTATTAATAAAGGACAGAAGGATGAGTATTGCAACGATGTTAAAAAAACTAAATTGGCTTTAAGTTCAGAATTATGTTCAGTACATGACTGATATTTGTTTATAAAATAAAAGTGTCATAAATCCATCGCATCAGATCTATTAGAAAAAATTCAATATAATTCACAATATCACAACTATAAACAAGAAGCCAATCTGACTTTCATGTACGGCAAGCCATCACTAAAAGTTCCCAAAATACAATTTTTATTTAAGGTTTAAACAATTTAATTGACTGCCTACAGAAATTAAAAAAAAAACAATAAATGTATTCCAAAGTAACCTCAAACAATACTTGATAAATAAAACAGAACGGATATACTTTCTTGTGATAATACTCTTTAAACCTGCCTTATAAAGTATATCCCTTAATTTATTGTTATTCTATCCCTTGTTTTACCTCGTTTTACTGCTATGTTTAAATTATTAATAGTTTTGCGACGATAGGTTATAGCAACTTATAGCCACAAATCTATTTTTGTGTTAAAGTAGATCCATGGAGAGCAATGTTATTTACAAAGGCCTTCTTTCAACATACAAATAAATTACAACTTTATAATTAAAATGAAAAATAACAAAATACCTCGTTATCATAATTGATCAAAATGTGAAATGGCTAGGACTTTATGACTAGGAGTTTACTAATTATTATTTACAATTCGCTGGTTGAATATGTAATCCAAAACTGTATAATTAAAATTATATACAAAAAACCAGCATTGTGTCCTAACTCTCTTTTATATAATAAAAAAGTGCTTTGCATAAGAATATTATATTATTTGTCTTGCTGTACCTTTATTTATGGAAAGCCTGAATTAAGATACGCTACAATTTATTTGGAATAAATATCAAAAGAAGCATACATTTTCAAATAATTTGACATTTAAGAGCCATTCACACATCACAGTTGATATCTTGATACTTGACAGACACAGTCAAGCATTATTCTGCTTTTTGCGAAATAAAATAGCCGGTTAATTATTCTATGGGGTTCCGACAGAAAACCAGTAAATTTGATGGAGGTGTTTTTGTGGCTAGGGGCGAAATAGTAGTACGCTAAGTTAGCACCACCATAAAAAAGTAATTTTTAAGAAACTGCATAAATTGGCAGGCTTGGCGACTAATTTCGAATAAAAATAGCCTTGAAAATGACTAAGATTGCAAGTATGAAGGTCGCAACCCGCCTTAGAAATTTCTCCTTTACTATCAACAGCTGTTGTCGTTAGAAAATGTTTGCAATGTATGGAATGTTGAGAATGTTAGGAATGTTGACGTTAGAAATAATTGAAATTCCTAAAATTGTCACATAAGAATTGCATAGGTGGTTTTTAAAAAATTGGTATTAAAGTGTTAGGATGAGCCGAAAATTCTGAAAATCAATAGGGTTCTAAGTTAGAAGTAATTATTTAAGAAAAGCAAAACCGTAAGTCAATCAGAACTTTCGTTCTAGAGTTATTGTGCCGGCATAAATACACACAGACGACCAGACGAAATTTTCTTTTTAGATTTTCTTACTCGGAATGATCGGAAACATGAAGGGTCTCAGTAATTAAATAAAAAATATATTCTACTTTTTAAAGTTTTTGCTATCGGTTTAATACCCTTTATGACATAGAGTGACAGGTCTTACATTTATTTAATATAATATTAAAAATTCAGATACATCGTTTATACATAGTAACTTTTTATTGCCGAAAAACAAAATATGCTTTCTGTAACCATATTTATAAGTCATACTGTATAAAATATGATATACCATCAAAAGCAGTTACCTAACTTAATTTTTATGGTACAGTGATAACTGTTCTCATTTTAAACGCTATCATAAAAAAAATTTTTTTTTGAAAAAACCATATTTCATATTTTCGAATAACCCTGTAATAAACTAATTTCTACAGTAACTTTTTGGGGCTAAATAATCTTTAATTCCTGTTTTATGCTCTGTGTTATTGTAATTTATATTTTTTATTTTTGTATTTTTTAACGTTAGAACTTATCAAAGTTTTTTAATTATCCAAGTTCAAGTTTCAATCAATTGTTTTGTTATATGCATTACGTTATAAATGAAATCTGCTTTCAAATAAAGTGTCACACTTTATAATATTTAAGTTTATTATCACGCCATAGGGACCTAAAATCATAAGTAACACAGTCAATAATTACACAATTACGCATGACAATAATTAATGATTTGATAAAAATATATTCCCCTCCAAAGTAACAATAGCGTATTTTCACGAAAAGAAGAAAAGCTAGATGCATACTATCCGTTGCACTACCCTGTATACACCTGATAATTCACCATAATTTATGAAATAGAGAATATTGTCCAGTCTACCGTCGATATTAGGAACAGTAATTTTGTCACTTTTTCCATTAAGATTAAGTAAAACCATAATATTTTTACACTTTTTAATCTTCTATAAGTGTGCACTAACCTAAATAAAGCAACAAATATTATTAAAACACATTTGTAAGCTAAAAAATTAAGAATATGCATTTATTCACGACATTCTTACGTAGCCATATTGTTTTTAATTTTTTCGAATTGACAGTCACACTAAGAGCGCCTGTGCGTGATTTTAACGATGTTGCCAATTGCTTTTTGTTATAAATAAATATATTCATGGTATTACCGTTCTATATTATTTTTTGTTTATGAATAATATGACAACTGATATTTTTATTTCTATAAATGTCGAGTTGTCAAATATAGTAAAAGAACGTACATAACAGGAATGAGAGTGGCTGTTTTTTCAATAGCTACAGGCCAGATGATAAAACCAGAATATAAATGTGTTTATTTGAGACTTTTCATTTTAATTATTCAATTTAAGCTGTGTCCAGGCTGTTGGAGTCTATGCCGGTCAGCGTAGTCAGGTATGGGTTGATGTTTTTTGGTGGCGGCGAAGCCGCCACCCTAAGATTTATCGTAGGGTGACGGCTTCGCCGCCACCCTACAATAAGTAGTTTCTTCGTTTTCTTGTTGCATATTTATGGACTGGTGTGCGCAATCGCAAGAAATTATGTGAAAAAATTTACGTTTTCAATTCAATTTGAGCTGTGTCCAGGCCGTTGGAGTCTATGCCGGTCGACGTAGCCAGGTATGGGTTGATGTTTTTTGGTGGCGGCGAAGCCGCCACCCTACGATAAGTTGTTGCTTCGTTTTCTTGTGGCATATTTATGGACCGGTATGGGCAATCACAATTTTCCATTAACTACTAATTTTATCACAATCCGGCAACGTTGCAATTATATTTTCCAATTTTGACAGAACCATCGAGTTTCGATGTTTACAGTCGTCAAAATGCTGATTTTTATAGAAATTAAATAATTTTTTTTGGCTTAACCCTTTAAGTGTTCGTGGTTCCTATATGGACCATGGTTCTTAAGGTAAAAAATTGTTTTTACAGTCACGCAATTTTGAGCCTAAGTGAAAGCTAATACTTCACAAACGTTCAGTGGCTATGCTAGGGACCACTTGCCGCCCTGGTTATATAGGCAACAAATATTTCACCTATAAGTGGTCTTACAGGAGACCACCATTACCTTAAAAGAAACGTTTGTTGCACTTTTTTCAGAGATTGGTTTTTTCTTGATTTTCCCGTTGGTATTGCAAAAAAATAATAAAATCTGTGAATTGTGTCATTTAGTATACTTTGTGACGGGTAAGGTATATAATTTGGAAGTAAAATTAGTGTTAATTTCAACCGGTAGATGAAAAAAATTTACTGGTTTGAATTCTAACCTAAAAAAATATTGTTTTCTGATTAATGTTTTTATTAAAATAAACTGACATATAAAGATTTCTAACATGCAAATATACCACCTAAGACATTAGTTTTACATATTATTATGATAATATAAATTTTTCTTTGAACTTAACCGCTTTGAAAATATCGGTTGAGTAAAAACAAATGGTCTTATAAGCAGTTAGAAAGCATTAGATATGAGGAATTCAACAAATTGTTTGCACTTGACGATAGTCAAGTTAAAAACTAAAAATAAAATTTAAAAAATTGATGATAGAAGCGTTACTGTTGAAAATATTGTTCAAAAAGTAGATGTTGGAAATTACCTTCCAGTGCAAGGCACAAAACGTAGTTGTGCAAAAAAAAGTTAAACGTACAAAACTTGCTTGCTCTGAATGTAACGTAGGTTTATGCATTTCATGTTTTCAGCCGTTTCATAATAAGTATTATTTATTAAATAAAATTTAGAAATATAAATAGTGGTTTCTATTGAGACCACCGAAATATAATATTCCTTCAGTCATCTTAAGGCTGTGGTCCCAGTAGGGACCACCACTTAGAGAAACAATTTTGAAAAAAAACTGTAAAATTTCCTTGTCAAACAACCGATATAAACGGTTTTTTATTAAATTAAAACAAACAAATGGTAATATTAAAAAAAAAAGTTTTGCGACTTAAAGGGTTAAATAATGCATTTACCGCAATTTTTTTTTAATGTACCATTTAAAATACGCTATTTCTGATAAAATATAAATTTCTTTAAAATTCCACTGGACCTAAAGTCGTCCATACCCTATTGTCCATAATAAAACGACAGTCAAGATTCAAGATAATAGTAATGGGAGGAGAACATGAACATTCTTTAACACACCTATAAAAAATGTTTCATAGTTTGTTTAAAACAGTAAAAAGATTTAAAATGACATTTTTCACAATATAAGTAAAACAAAAATTATCAAGATTATGACGAACCCTATTTTAATTTTTTTGATGAAAAGTATTAAGAAATCGGAAGAACAAACAAATCGTCAGTTTAGTGTCTAACACATATTCATTTATTAAACTTTCTAAGAAAAATATTTTATCATATACTCCCTTGTGTGTGTGTTATAAAAAACTGTTTTTCAAAATGTTTCAAATGGCTATAGCTTAAAATATTACTTATATTTGTTTATATAACCTACTTACCCTATCGGTAAAATTACACTTAACTATGTCAGCAGTTTCAAAACTTAAAAAACTCGTTGGACGCAGAAAGATTAGTTCTATGGTCAATACAGAAAACTTTTATTTTTATATAAAATTATTAAAACTCTATTATTACTTAAAAACTCAAATTATGTACAGATTTTCAAAACGATTTTGTTGTTTGGTAGGTATTGGTACTATACCTAAACTAAAATAACAAGTATGTCAAGTTGCTTTGTGTGATATTTTTCGGGCCTCGGGCAAATTGATTTTAGTATCACTGTTTTAAAAATACTCGTCCAAAGTGTAGACAAAAACATGAGGAAATACCAGAACCAGTAGGCACTTTATCTACTTAATGGTTTCTATCAAGTTAGGTATAGAATAAATCAATTTGTCTTAAAATATTGAAATAAAAGATAGATTGTATCATAAAATTAAATTAATTGATAGACATATGCTATTTTCTCAGACAAATAATTGTTTAAATTTCAAATATATAATTTTATACAGGGTATTCCAAACATACTAAGATATTTTTTGGGCTCGTATAATAAAAAGTACTTGCGGATAATAATAATTCTAAAGTTAAATTACGGAAAAGATTTTTTAAATTTAAATTTGGACACAGTACCTATGTGAGTAAACATTATCATTTTAAATTAGCGATGATGGAATAAACAGATATAAGTAGGTAATATCCAAAGATTAGTACAATGTAGGTAATTTTATTACAGTTGGCTCAAAATAAGGCGAATTTCTTTACATATAGGGTGACAATTTGAAAACGAATCAGCCAATTTTAAGCACCCCCAGATCATTTACGAAAAAACGCTCAGATCCGTAAATTTTTGATTTTAGGAAGAAACATTTTTTGCCAGTTTTACCCCCCGACCGTAATGGAGAGAGGAATCGAATGATATATTATTTTGAAGGTATTTTTACCTAGATTATAACCTCCGAGTTTTAAATCGCTACTGTCTTCCTAGCCGTGATTTTTTAACGACTTTTATTTTCTTTAGGCCGGCCACTCACGTGCAGTTAAAATTGTCAGTTTCAACTGCACAGTTAAAACTGACAGTTAAGACTGTAAGTTAATGACTATTTTAGTCACAGTCCAACTCCAATTTTTCAACTGTACAGCTTAACTGAGAGAAATGAAATTATTTATATTTTTAACTAAAATGATAGACTGAACTGAGTGTGTGGCGGTTTGAACTGTCATTTCCATACTACTTAGTTAAGTTTCTGCCGATTGCCTGTTTAGAAAGTAAAATGTCTCCTAAAAAACCAAACCAAGTTATGGTTGACTTTATCGAGTTATATCGATCGAAACCTTGCTTATGGTAAGTTAAATCTGCCGATTACCACGATCGCGCAAAGAACGATTCTGCATACAATACATTGGCTAAAAAGTTGGGAGAATTGGAACCTGGTGCCACCAAAAAGAGTGTCTTAGCAAAAATAAACAGCCTGAGGTCAGCTTTTCGCAAAGAGCAAAAGAAAGTGGGGCATCAAAGAGGTCTGGAACATCTGCAGACAGTATTTACAAGCCGGTGCTTTGGTACTATGACCTTTTTGATTTACTACATGACCAGGACACCCCAAAAGCGTCAACTTCAAATCTGGACAGTGAAAGTGAGGAGGTAAGAAAAAACTATATAACTATTGTATAGTATATATTTATTTGTTTATTAAAATGTAGTTATCTTGCCATGTGATTTGGCCATCATTTATGAAGTAGTTCATAAAACTATTTCTGATTTCTTTTGCCTCATTACAAATATTTCTTGCACGACGATTAAGTGGAATCATGTTCGATTGAGAACTATCGCAACCGATAGAAATAATAGACCCATCATTCCTATTTTCTTGATACATACATTTTGCAGGGGCGTATGTACTAGACTGATGTTCAATCAAAAAGTATTGCAAAGTAAAGCAGCCATTACTACCTTCTCCACATTTCGTGGTTCTAAATTAATTGAGGACTGAAAGATACAAAACCGTGAGGCAAGTATCCCAAACGCATTTTCGACAGTCTGTTTTGCTCGGGATAATCGATCTCTTTTTCGGCTGAATCTATTAGTCCTTGCCTAAATGGCTTCAAAATGTCTGTTCTAAGAGGAAACGCATCATCCGCAACGAAGACATACGAATCATTCTTGAAATTATCGGTAACATCGTCAGGCTGAGGAATATTTAAACTCTCGTTCACCAGCCTTTCAAAAAAAAGATTTGTTCTGAAGAACACCGCCATCGGAAATTCGTCCATTTGTTCCAAAGTCCACCAGTATGAATTGGTATTTTGCGTCAACTATTCCTAGAAAAACCATACTGCGTTTGCCTTCGTAATTATAATAATATCCAGAGTTAACAGATGAAATTATATCAATGCGTTTGCCATCCATTGCACCGATGCAGTGTGGGAAATGCCATCTTTCCTCAAACAAAGTTACAATCTCCTTCCATGTTTATTCTGACTTTGGAAACTGAAGCAAGCAAGAAACGATAAATTTAATGTTAAAATGTGTGTTTTTTATGTTTTTTAATATTTCAACAATATCTTATTATTTTTTAGGAATCGGCTGACAATCCACTTCCAGTTAAAAAAGATGTAAACGTTGATGTTGATGTTGAAGGTTCTACATCAGCATCTGAGAATGTTTTAGCAAAACAACAAAGGACGCCAATTTCAAGGCCTGGTTTGAATAAAAAAAGAAAGATTAATGATGATATGTCAACAAAAGTACTTACTACAGTGCGCGACCACTTCAAAGCACCAAGGGAACAATCTGACCGTTATTATCTGATAGGAAAACAGTTGCTGTGAGATTGAGAAGTCTAGGAAAACGTCAGGCCCTCATTGCGAAAAAAAATAAATTAGGTGCAATTTGAGGCTGAAATGGGTTATCTAATTACATCGCCAATGGATCATTATAATATATCAGTAAGACAAAATCCTAATACCACACAGACGACACCGTCATCGTCTATAGGTGCTTTAATTATCGAAACTCAAAACAACGGAAATGGACAATCCCTCTACTCTCACAACAACTCAGCAATCTCATGTATTAATAATTCTACTCCAAGTATGGCACCGTCAACGTCAAGAAAGACATCTAGCTCATTAGCAGACATTCACTATCCTGACAAATCAACACCTTCTTATTTTAATAATATGAGTAAAAATCCAACACTGCCAGAAAATTATTATTCACAGAACAACTCAGCATCCTCTTATTTTTCTTATTTTAGTGATGTATGAAGAAATTAGGCAACAAAAATGTAACTTAACTTTTCTTCGTAAAAATAAAAGCAGTTTTCTAGTAAGAAATGTTTTAATTTCCCTTATTAATTATAAATTGAAAATATGTACATACCAGCATATACCTCCTCCAAACTTTGTACATGGCTTCACATGTTTCTGGGATAATTTGTCTGAGTGCTTGAGGAGAGATTCTTGTAGAAAATTTGAGACACTCATACTCATTGCTAAAAATCACAAGGTAGCAGACAATCTTTCGTGTGGAGATATTGCTTTTCTCATGACTGTATCTTGCTTTATAATCAGAGGAGAAACTAACAATAGTAATTTTTCGTAAACGATAGAGTCATGCGCAAATCATTCAAAAAATCTAAAGGCTCTTCCCTTAATTACTTTAATAAACTTATGTGGGAAGATAAATTACGTTTTTGTAGCCACTCCTTGCACCACAGTTTATGCGTTTTCCCTTTTCTCTCTTGTAATGACATTGCAAAAAGCAAACCGAGCGCGGCTATATCGTCGTCCTCGTTCGAATCCATGGAAAAATCTGATGGAATGAACATCTGTGTACATCTCAGTTCACAGTTAAAACTAACAGTTTCAACTGTGGAGTTAAAACTGACAGTTTTAACTGCACGTGAGTGGCCGGCCTTAAATGTTTACAAGTCACTCGAGTAAGTGCTGGAAATGCTGACCCTGGGCCTCCATGCGATACTAGAGGTATTGTTCAAAACGCTCTCGGACATTTTAAAATATCTTTGAGGTGATTTGATGAGATTCATCAATTATCCATTGTCGCAGATTTTCGAGTGATGTTGGCTGGGTGGCATAAATTTTATTTTTTCTTTGGCTCCCTAAAAAACTCTAACGAGGTTAGATCCAGAGACCGTGGAAGTCACTTAATACTTCCTTCCCTTCCTATCCATTGACCTGGAAACGTTTGATCCAAATACTGACGAACGTTCAGTGCAAAATGGTGTTGCGCATCGTCTTGCTGGAATATTAAGTTGTTTGCTACGTGCTGATTGTCATTCTCAATCAACTCCAGTAATGCCGGATAAATAACATTTTATAATAATTCCAGATACATTTCTGCAGTTAAAGTTCCAGGTAAAAAAGGGGCCAATTATACGGTTGCCAAAAATGCCAGCAAAAATATTCAGTTTTTCCAGATGATGCGTATGGACTTTATGAAATATTCTGGGATTTGAATAGGAACAATAACGACAGTTGTGACAGAAAAGCACATCTTGAAAAGGAAATGCTGATCATTTATTGTCCGTTCAGTCATAATTTCATAAAATTGTAATCGCCTATCAAAATCGTCTTCATTAAGTTCTGGTACCAGATGTATTTTGTATGGATTAATCTTCTATATGCTACTTCTCTTAATACTAGAGGTTATCGCTAACTGTTGTAATAAAATGGCGTTAATTTGTAATATAAATCAATAATTTTGCAATAATAGTTATAATTAACGTTTAATTATAAAAAGAGCACATAGACCATATCGTTTTGTCAGTCGAGTATTCAGGCTTTTCTAATAGACACTTTTGGGTAAATAGTTTTTAGGAAAGAAAGGACGCCAATAATTTATTTTTTATTTTTTAAAGAGCTAGTTAACAATTATAAACTCTAGCTTTATCAAAAAAACAATTAATTCATAATTATATATAATTTATGTAAAAATAGAATTGCTGTAACCTTAAAAAAATAAGATTCAACATAACTATAAATGAATTTGTTTATTTTAGTGATTGTACAAATGCAATTTTGACAGTGAATTAACTATATTTAAATTTTCATGAACATAAATGATTTTATTTGTTGGTACCAACACTAGATTATAATCTCTTTAACATACCTATAAAAACTGTTTCACAGTTTCTTTAAAACAGTAAAAATATTTTAAATGACACTTTTCACATTATGTAAAGATAGAACCTGATTATTTGTTGCAGCAGCAGTCCCCATAAATTTTTGAAGCTCCACGAGTCCAAACACCAACCTATGTTTTCAGGTAACAGCTCTGCGTTGTAAAAATGTGGTGTATATTTTTACATTTAAATGTAGAGTTAAAACATGGAAGCTGATTGTATATACAAATTCTGTTTTTCACAAAGCTCTTGCATGAGATATTATTCAAACTTTTAAACAGCTGTTTTTAAAAATTTCCAACAATAAAAAATTAATTAATACAAACCATATTGAATAAATTTAAATTGACTTTCAAAAAATAAAATTATAACTAACAAAAAGTAGAAATATAATTTCTACTGAGATGTTTTTTAATGACTTTAAGAACTCACCACCATTCGCAGCCAAAGACACTGTGGTTGTTCAAGATATGATGTTAAAAATGAATTTCAAGGTATGATTTTAAAAATGAATTTCAAGAAAAGATTTGAAAATCAACTAATACTCTCACTTCGCGAAATTTCCCTTTCTTAGGAATATTGCGTGCGGTAATAATAAAATTTTATAATATTCGAATACTATTTTTATACAAGATGTCACACATTCAAAATAACATTTTTAAAGGAATTTTTAAAATGTTACACTATCTTGTATTTAATGTGGGTTTTTGAACATGCCCCAAAATCGCTACCTCTGTAGCCTTATTTGCTACAGCATTTTCGATTTTACTTTTTTTGTTAGTTACTGACCCCGTTTTCCGAAATTTTTGGACTAATCCCAAAATATACTTTCGATGGACTTTTCGATTTTGATATTGATGGTTAACCATTTGGGCAGTTCTATTAGCACAGTCATTGTTTGCAAAAATAGTGAAATTATTTGCATCCTCTCAGCAATTGAGTAAACTAAACGAAATAAACTAAACCTTACTACTTTACGAACAGAGAATGTCATCTGATAAAAAATAATTCAAGGTCACAGGAATAAAACAATGTAAAACCTGTAGTAAATGGGTTTTGTACTTTTGGAGAGCCACTGTATGGGCTACGTAGATAGAAGCGATATAAAACTCAGGGGTTATAATCTAGGTAAAAATACCTTTAAAATAAGATATTATTCGACCCCTTTTTCCATTTAGGATTTTTGGGGTAAGTCTCATCCCCGATAGTAGTTTTCCGTTCAAAAAATAAAACTGACAAAAAAATGTTTTTCCCTAAAATTAAAAACTGACGGGTCTGAGCGGTTTTTCGTAAATGATCTAAAGGGTGTTACGTGAAATTAATTTTAAATTAATTTCAAATTTATTATTGACAACTTATCCATAACCCCCCTCGTAGCACAATTTAAACGACAACCGCTCGCTTCTCAAAATTTTCAGAGTACGGTTTGCGTACGTGCCTAGTGTTTTTCTGTTCGGCAACCAGTTTATCGAGTTCAAAAACGTCAATGTGATAGTGTGTGCCAACAAATAATCTACTATAAGTAGATTTCCGTAATTATCTTGTCTTTTATATGTGCTTATTGTGTGTTAACGTTAGGATAATTGTCAGGTAATGTTTCTTTCAACTTATATTTTAACATTTTGCTGGATTCAGTTGGAAAACCGAAAGGATCGGCCATTTACTTTTTATTACCATCATGCTACGACACACTAATGAAAATCAAAAAATTTAAAAAAATATTTTAGGATATTAAGACAAAATAATTAATTTTAAAATAGTTTATGAATTTTACTATAATGTATAAAATACACATGAAAAAAAAAAATAGATTCAAACCTGGGCTATTCACGTGGGAGACAGATGCTCTATTCTCAGCTCCACCGCCACTTTTAAGAATCTAGTTTTAATAATCGTAATTTAATTAGTTTCATACAGTTTGATTAAAATTTTATTTGATTTTTTTCAGATTCCGAATCACCAGACTTTTGCTTCTATCGAGAGGCCATTTCTAGAAACTGGTCAACTAAAACTGAACGTAAAACATTCTGGACGACCTCGTTAAGCCAGTACTCCTGCTGCAGAGAACTGAATACTTAAAATAGTTGAAAATTTTTTCAGAATTATTACCCGATGACTGGCACGCCAAACTAAGATTTCGAAAAGCACATCTAACAGAATAATTAGAGAACAACTTATGTATCCCTTTCAAATTGAAAGTATCTAGTAATTCTTACCTCCTGATTATGAGTCTCGTTTGCATTTTGTATAAGTTATTCAAGAGCGCAGAGCGGCCGATCCAGTTTTTCACAGAAAATTTTTGTTTACAGACGAGTCATGCTTCACACGACGTGGTAACAAATGCATACTGTGTGGAACAGCCAAATGGAAAAAATTCGCTTATAAAATATAAAACGCTCAGACCCGTCAATTGGTATTTTTAGTTGCGCATTTTTTTTAAGAAAAACTTTTTATACAGGCTGTGTCATGTATAAAGACCGGACATTTTAATCGCGTTCAAATAATTGGTTTTAATCACATTGGCGTCTCATTCTGGGTTCGCTATTTAAGACGGCAGACAGTGCGGCAGATTCTAATACTATCAGGACAAACCTCTTTTTTTTATTAAAACAAGATAAAAAAAGTGTACTGATATATACATAGACATTAAAACTAATACAAAAAAGTGAGATTTTTTTTTATCGTGTACCTATATTCTTTGTCTTTTGAATCATTTTCATTAAACAAATTTAATGTTTTCTTCTCACCAACGCCGAGGATATGTAGGATATTTTACAAAAGTTTTTAGTAACCTCAGATCCTTTAATTTGTGGCCTGAGAAATTTTCCTTAAAAAAAAATAACTTTTTTGATGAAGATGTTAAACTTTTCATAAGCGAGTTTAAGGTGTAGTAATGTAAACGATATTCTGTATGATATTTTTTTTATTATTATCTCTTATATAATTACAAAATATCTATTCCTCAATATTTTGGCGTGGTACACTACTCTCCTGCCTAAAATGAGGATCGAGGACCCCAGCTGCCTCCCCCGAATTTGTTATTTCCTCCAGAAAATTGGAAATTTCTAGCCTTAGCTGGTCCCGATTCATTGTTGGAGAAATTGCATCGGGGCCAAATATTAGGACTCTACGAGCGTTTGGACTAAGACGCTGTAGAGAGGGCCTAAAATGAATGTCAAATAGGCCCATCATATGTTGTCTTATACTTTCTCGATCCATTGTCGGTTAGTTGCCGGTGATATTTTTATTCAAATAAAGTCAATCCTTATATTATATTTATGAATATTTTGGCTTTTATCGATACCGTACATACCGATTTTTTGTAACAAAACATTTATGTTTTTATTTCCTGTGGATATTATGGTACTTATACACGATGAGACAATAAAATAAATGTCTGTTAAATTTCTGTAATGTATGTATTAATTCAATTGCTCACTCTATATAGGTATCTGTTGGTTGAAAAAATGTAAAAAGATAACAAAGAGTCGATAAACAGGAGATTTGAGAAGAAAGTGTCTTGTAAAAATATCACTAGATTTTTCCAATGAGTATATTTGTTTAGTTCAAAGGGAAAAGTGATAGAAACTGGAAACGTAAATATGGAAAATTTATTATCGGACTTTGATTGTTTTCGTCGTTTTAATGACAACAAATTATACTGCCGCAATTGTGATCAGGTGTTAGTTTTTAATGGAAAGTCAAGTATGACACAACATGTGAAAACACAAAAACACATGCAATCTTTAGAGGGATGTCCAGACAAAATCTTTTATGAAGATTTATGCAACGCATTTGTTTCTGCAAATATTCCATTAACAAAATTAAATAATACAATTTTCAAAAATTTTCTTTGTAAATATACTAAACGTAAAATACCGGATGAATCCACAATTAGAAAACATTATATTCAAAATCAGTACGATAAAGCAATGACGGCAATAAAAACGAAAATTTCCAGCAAATATATTTGGGTTAGTGCAGATGAAACGACTGACATAAAGGGTAGATGTGTTGTTAATGTTGTTGTAGGATTATTAAGTGCTGAAAATACTTCACAACAGTATTTAGTTTCTAGTGTGTTTCGTGAAACTGTGAACGCTGAAATGATTTATGAAATAGTGAAACGTGGATTGAACAATGTAATTGATAATGACGTTTCAAAAGTTTTATTGTTTATTTCAGACGCGGCAAGTGTAATGTTGAAAACAGGGAAACTATTACAAGAACATTTTCCAAACATGCTGCATGTAACTTGCCTTGCTCACGCGTTACACCGAGTTTGTGAGTTTATCCGTGACAGCTTTCCAGACATTAATTCGTTGATTAGCTGTTTTAAAAAAATTTTGTTAAAAGCACCGTCCCGAGTTTCTTTATATAAAGAAATATGTCCGAATATCCCCCTACCTCCACAACCAGTTATTACACGATGGGGAACTTGGTTACAGGCTGTGTTCTTTTTTTCGGAGCATTTCGACAGAATAAAAGTATTTATTTCCAACTTATCAGAGGACGCTCTCTCTATCACTCAGTGTAAAGGTTTAATAACAAAAACAACTTTGCAGTCGGAGTTAAATTTTCTTGCGACTTATTTTTCGTGTCTCCCAGAAACTATAAAATTCCTTGAAACCCGTAACTTACAATTATCGGTTGCTATGGAAAAATTTGAATCGACATTGTTACACTTAAAAAACGTAAAGTGGCCCTTACAAGATAAATTTAACCATAAAATAGATTGTGTTATTAAAAGAAATCCAAATTTACAGACTCTGAAACAAATCTCCCTGAACAATTTTAACGATTATGAAACTGCTTTAAAATATTGTGATTTTGTTCCACATTTTTCATTTGCTCCTGTAACGAGTTGTGACGTAGAACGATCGTTTTCTAGGTTTAAAGATTTATTGACTTCTAAAAGAAGTAATTTCACTGAAGACAATTTAGAAAAATATGCAGTCATACAAACATATTTTTCAAATGAAGAAGATTGATATTAATTTGTATTGTATATATTGTATATAATTGTATATTTGCTACTTTAGGATAAAGAGTGTATATTGGAACACTCTAAACATAAAACTAATGATGGTGTATCCTCGTTGATATATTTATTAGTCAATAATATATTAACAGAAAAAGCCAACAACATTATCCCACAACACAATAAAAAAATAAATAATAATATCATTTGTAATTATATAATAATATCCAACCAAATTTGAACTAAAATTTAATAAAATAATTATTGCAATGTAAATGTAATAATAAGCCCGCCCCAAATGTTACGCCCGGGCGATAAAAATCCAATATCTTATCTACTGTGTCGACCAGTTCAGTAAATAACTTGTTTTATTCAGAATGTATTATTCAAATCGAAGGTCCGCTCTTACCGTTACTTCGCTGATAAGAATAAATTAAATTGTCCGGTCTTTCATGTAACAGTGGCCAATACCAACTTTGTTATTTTAAATAAGTACAACACCCTGTATATTTTTTAATTTTTGGATTAATCAGAAAATTCTAGACATATTTTAATTACTACGTCCTATACTTATTTGTTTCGGAAATATGAAATGTTTTCAAAATGATTGCAAGAATTAACATTAAAAAAATAAAAGTTTGATTACAGAAATTCACTACAACACACTCAATATTTACTTCCCATCTTGGTCTTGATAATGAGAAAGTAAGCAAAAACCATTTCAGCGGTTCTTTTTACTGATATAACATAAAAAAGCTAAATTTAAATAGTTTTGTTTACTTTTGTTTAAAATGCCTGACCTTATCAAATTGTTATCTGACTGCATGACAGCAGTTGTCAGTGTTATAGTCGTTTTAATTTCCTGCATATCATAAAAATGGGTAATTTAACAGAAATGCACAAAATAATTCTACAGGTGATTGGTTATGGACATTGTAACGATTTTAATCGAGCGTTAAGACTGTAGTATAGGTTTTGTTCGTCCATAAAGTACTTCTTAACCAATATTTGCTTAAAATAAAACTTATTCGATTAGTCAAAAGTTTTCATACATTCAGCTTCCACCTTGTATCACTGTACACATTCACACAACACACATTTATTTTATCCCGTTTAAAATTATATGGATTTTATACTTAAAATAATATTTTTACAAGAATTAAAATATGTTCAACACAAATAGGCATAGGTACACTCGTTTTATGATACCTTCTTTGTGCAAATTGTAATAGTTATGATAAAATGTAACTTGAATATTCTTGCAAAACTTTTGTAAAATTTGTTCAAAATTACCGTTCTTGTATCATACTATTATCATACTATTATTGGACATTTGAAGTGCAAAAGTGATTTTTTGCAATACCAAAGCGAACTACGCCCTCTAACGATTAAAATATAAAGTTGAAAATAATTTTTTCTTGACCGACTTTGTTACAATTCTTTTTTTTTTTTTAGTTTAAAGCCATAAGATAAATAATTTATGAGATACAGCCGCTAAGAGTCCTCAATCAGTGTTATTCATTACCAATTATTTAACATGAATCATTACGACTGAATTTTTTTATAATGCTATCAAAGACAGAATAGAATGTATATTTCACAGGAAACAACAAAAAGTAGGTTCAGGTTCATATTTGCACTTTTTCTTCCTCACTTTATACCATACTGATCAAATAAAATACTTAGTATTTATAATTTTTATATTATTTATATTATCAACTTTTTCATATTTACAGTAAATAGCTTAACTTAGTTATTCGACGTTAAGTTATTTGAAAATAGTATAATATTTATTTAAATTCATTTAAATAATATGTATTTATTGTTATATCCTTTTTGTTGTATCTCGCGGAATCTAGAAGGCACTGTGTTTTTGATGATACTTTAAATCATAACCACAGAATTTTAGTTAAAATTTGTTTTTTATTTTGTATATTATGTGTTATTAAAGATGACAATTTATAATAAATTACCCTGTACAATATAGTTTAATTATGTTTTTATCAGAGAGTATGACAAAAGCAACACATATAAAACAGAATCTTGTATTTTTTCGTCCAAACAGTACCGATTTTGTAATTTTAATTATTACATACTTATAAGTGTTTTTTTTTGTTTTAAATAAATCTAGTTTCTCCCTTAATGAACAAAATGCGATAAAATTAAATCAAATTAAAAAGTTTCTACCTATTAATAAAATCAGCTTTCTTTTGTTAGAAGTAAAGAAAAAATTAAGCGAATTATATTATTTCAAATAATTTCTTATTGAAAAATTGTAGACAATATCTTGTAACATACTTTTATTTTTACCAATAAAATTGAAAGATTATTCTTATTGAAAAAGTACAAACATATAACAATTCTTAATTATAAAAGCAATGATACCATACAACCGCCAAATTTCAAAAGCAGTGGAGGCAAAAACTGCATAAATCCAGACGTCTCGTCCTGTCGAGGAGTCAGAAGTCATTATTTAAGTAGAAGAAGCTCAGTAGGACTAGACACCTTAATCTCATTGTGTTTAACCACTAAATTAGTAATTCGCCTAAAAGTTTATGCAATAAAATGCTTAATATTGCGGCGACATTATTCTGAAGAGGCTAGACATTAAATTTTATGAATTTTGATTCTATTTAATACACCTCAGAATAGATCCAAATTATTGAACATTTCTAAACGTATTTTAGAAAGTTTTTTATAATATAATACTATTTGTTCTTAATTATAATTGTTTTCGATTTGATTATTAAATATTAATTAAATAATTATTTGAAATAAATATTTTCTGATTCTTTTTTTTTAATTTCAATTAATAGTACCTTTTCCGATTAGGGGTCCATTCTTTAAAAAGTTGGATAAAATTAATTTTAGATTATAAAAATAACCGTATGTTATTTTAATTTTGTATTCTGTATTATTTGGTTAAAATTAAATGACAAATAGCGAATATCTAGAGTTAAAACTATTCAACTTGGGGCTTATGATGCTAATAAAGCCCGACCTGTCAAACTGGTTATGTCTTCTGAAGATAATGTTCATGAAATTATAAAATTTGTTGGAAAATTTAAAGAAAAAATCCGAATCAATCAAGTTTCTCTTGCTTTTGATAGAACTCCCAAACAAAATGAATGCTACCTAGCACTGAAAAAAAAAAAAAAAAATTGATGAGAAAATTAAAAATGGTGATAAAGATATTAAAATTTAATTATTATAACTAAAAACAATGCGAAAATTAATTACAAAAATATAAAGGTGAATATTATATTAAATTTAACCAACTAAGTTTTATGGAACAACAAATTTAAGTTTTATATGCTGTATATATACCAAGCACTGAAGATGCCATCAATAATAATTCCGCAAAATTTTGGTTCTTTGTAAATATAAAACGTGGTAAATCAAGAATACCAGGAAGCATGTCTTTGGGATCCGAAGCACTCGACTGTCCTTAGTCAATATTTGATAGCTTCTCCACATTTTTTAAGTGTCTTTTTAAACTCTAATCCTTTTTATCTCATATCAGAACCTGTCAACGTCAGTATCACAAATATATCGTTCAATAGCATATTAGAACTTGACATACTTAATGCATCTAAAAAACTAAAAAACAAAATGACTTCTAGTTGTGATAATATTCCTAGCTATCTGGTAAAAGATTGTATAAATGTTCTAGTTAAACCACTGGTATTTATCTATAATATTATAATTATAAAGTAACAAAAATATGTACAACATTCAAAAACGGCGATTTAACTGTCATATCAAGTTACAGGTCCATAGCAATTTTGTGTAACCCATATTCTACCAATGGGTAAAAATATACTTTTTATCATATTAAACATTTATTTTATTTTATAACGGATGAAATAATAACATTTTACAAAAAAAATTGTTTACTGAGGTTTGCAAAAAAAATACATTGCAATTTCGCACCCTTGGTAGGATGTATATACAAAAAAAGCTAATGTGTGTGATACTTTAGACGTACGTCTGGAGTTAGTTCCAGCATTTGTTATCATGTGGCCCACATTTTCAAAACGAAGCTCACCAGTCACTCTCGATGTAGAAGGTTTTCGAACTGAAGAATCTGTTTTTATAAGACGTACGGCAATGTAAGATATACAGTCCAACTGGCTAATTTTCTCATCATTGGCAATATTATAAAGCTTCCAAAAATTTACAAGATTACTATCAACAGAATTGGCAAATAAAAGACACTGCCACTTTTTACCAGAAATCCCAATCCTATTATTTGCCACTCCATTGTCGTGGAGGTCTACCTCGCCCATATTGATATTATGCATTTTATGACATTCGCTTGTTCTTTCTACAGAGACCTCTTTCTTTAGCCTTTGGATATATCTATTTGTAGTGGTTAAGGACTCTACATTACAATGACTGCTAATAACGGAACCACGAAATTATCATTCTACCTTACTACCAATATTCCAGTTTAAGTATTGTGTGCCGAATCAAACGAGTCATGTTCTTTCTTTGACATGCAGAGTCTAATGGACAACGAAGAGTTCTATTTTCACTACTGTACCGGTGGCATAAAATTCCTTGTCACTTAGACAAGCACACAATCTGTGTCAAGAAAAAATTTAATAAAGAAAACCTGGTGTTTACTAGGATCTTCTTTTATCGATAATAAATCAAGAATAACTTGTCAACCCATATCAATTGGAGATTTTTCTTTGTTTTGGTTGGAATTGTCGTATGCAATAAACTTGTGAAGGTATCCATCTGAAGATCAAATACACCACAATTTAAACCTAAATCGTACAGGTTTACCCTTAATAAACATCTTACAGGAATAGGGAACCATTTGTTCGTCGATAGATAAACTATTACAAAAAACATCATTGAAACATGGCATGAGTTTAGTAAACTTGTTTTTATTAGGATGACTATTATCATTTCTCCTAAAAATGTTGGAGAAATTGATCAATAGATATATACGGGACAATGTTTTACGGGATAAACCGATACATCGATACCAGTTTGCCTACCAATCTGGAAAGTCTTGCGATCCTGAACAAGCATTGAAAAGCAAACAAATAGCACTAGGAGTCTTCCTAGATATAAAAGTAGCCTTTGACTCGGCTTCATACAATTCAATACTGGGATATATGCAAAAGCTTGGAGTAGCCCATTGCAATACGAGGTGGGTAGAGTTTATGTTTAATCATAGAACCATTACCAGTTATCTCCTTAACACAGAAGAGAGGTCTTAGTTAACGAGGGATGCCTGCAGGGAGGAGTGTGGACCTTGGTGGTTGATGACCTCTTATGGGAGTTAGAGAGAGAAAACTTACACGCAAGCATTTGCAGACGACATAAGCATCGTAGTTAACGGTAAATTTGGGTCTGTTATATCCGAAAGGATGCAGCGGGCACTTAGTATCGTCGAAAGATGGTGCCTAAAAGAGGGATTGTCCACAAACCCGACAAAAACCTCTGTTGTTGCATTCACAAGAAAAAGGAACCTTATAGGAATGAAGGAGCTTTATATGTGGGGACAACATCTAAAAATGGCAAAAGAGGTTAAATATCTTGGAATCACTCTTGATGACAAGATTAACTTCTGCAGCCATATAGAAAAAACAACAGAAAAAGCTGTAAGAATACTATGGGCCTGTAGACGGATGGTAGGGAACGTATGGGGGCTTAAACCAAGTATGATGCACTGGCTTTACACTATGGTTGTAGTACCTGTTATAACCTACTCATCAGTCATATAGTGGCACAAGACTAAAAGCATAACAGCTAACATAAAATTAGACAAGGTACAAATACTAGCCTGTCTAATAATAACAGGGGCATTTAGACCTACGCCCACAGCAGCAATGGAGCTACTGCTAGGTTTTCCTCCACTACACCTTGTGGTGGAGAAAGAGGCTCTGGCGGCGGCATACAGGCTGTTTACTAATGGATTTGGATGGAAACTTTCGAGAAAAGAACACCACACAATGATATTTGAGAAAAAATAAAGCAAAATCTGGTACTAAGAATGCCATCGGATAGAACGCCCATTATTCACGACTTCAGGAAACCTTTTGATATCCAAATACCAGAAAGGGCCAAAAACCGGAAAAATAGGGAAAAACAAATCGAATCAATCTGGTATACAAACGGTTCGAAAATAAAAAAACAGCACAGGAGCTCGGATCTACCATGTGAACTCAGGGAGGAGAATTAGTTTGAACCTGGGGTCACTGACAACAGTCTTCCAGGCTGAAGTAATAGCAATAAATGTCTGCACCAAAGTTATGCTAAATGACTCTCTTAGATAAAAGAGGATCGTTATCATGACAGACAGTCAGGCAGCCCTTAAATCACTAAAAAGGGTAGAAGCACAATCAAAATCAATATTTAATTGCCAACAGTCCCTCCAGGCCCTGGCAGAACATACAAGATCAACCTTGAATGGATGCCAGGACATGAGGGAGTATTTGGAAACGAGAAAGCAGACCTCCTAGCAAGAAACGGAGCGGAAAAACGCTTATTGGACCAGAACCCACGTGTGGTATTTCATACCAACCTGTTAAAGGAACAAATAAAAAGAGGACACCATAGGCTCTGGATGGAACTTCCTGGACTTAGACAGACCAAAAGATTCATAGAGGGGCCATCCACGAGCAGACAACATCAACTGCTAAACCTTAGCAGAAGCGAACTCAAGGCCGTAATAGGACTCCTTACGGGACACTGCGGCCTTAGAAGATACCTAAATCTCTTAGGGATATCTGGTGACTCCCTATGTAGAATATGTCAAGAGGAGGACGAAACTCCTATTCACATACTATGCCACTATCGGAAACTTAAATGGAAACGGGAATGGTACTTCAAGGTACAATATCCGGAACCTGAAGAAATCGCGAAAGCGCCCATCAGACATATTTTTAAATTTATCAAGAAAATCAATCTGATGGGATAAAAACTGTGATGGGTACAATAAGCCTAGAGCTTTAGTACAAGTGGGCTTTGAATCACGCCCCAATTCAGATAGATAGATCTGATAAGTGAAGATTTCTTTTGATAATATAGAATTTGTTTCTACACATACAACATTTAACGATATCCACGCCTTTGTCTTCATCAGTTCACCAGTATAAATGTGTTTGTGGAAGTTTATAATGTCCTGTAAATATCATTAGTCCAATAAATTTTAGTAAATCGGAGAGTTAAATCAAAATCGTGTCTATTGTTATCTTTCGCATATATATTAAAAAAATGTATGATAAGATCCACCACCTTGTCATCGAAAAAAATATCTAAGGGAGATTCTCCATGGAAATCAGCTTTTATTCGATCCTTATGTTAATATTCACCTGACACCGATTAAGACAAAAGTAAAATCGAACCATTTTTCCATTGAGGATCTTTGCACACATTAATTTCAACCGATTTTGACAGTTACCTTTAATTTCCGTCCAAGGATTTATCATCCCATTCTTTTTTCTCAGCAGCAGCTCCCTTTACTTGAAGCTCAAGGGTACCAGCAATGTAATTTGTGTGATTACCTTGATTTATAGCCAGATTGGCGTCAAAGTTTTCTTCGTCAGTGAGCTCATCGGGGTCAGGTGGAATATAAGTCGTATCAAATTCCACTAGCTTCATTGACATACTAAATAAAACAAACACGAATTTTAAATAATCCTTACCATTTTAGTTCTCCAACTCAATTATCACCTCTTCTATAGCACCTTCTAGTTCTTTTTGCGTAAGATATTTAGGCACTTTGTAAACTAAACACAGATCTAACTAGTACCTAAGACAAACATGTACTAATAAACTGCCACGTGTACGTACAAGAAGAGGAAAATCACAGAGCACGAGGGCGTGAGTCCCACCACTAAAATTTGGCGCTTAATAAATAATACTTTGTATGAATAGCACATTTTACTAATGATGCGTTTTCGCATCAGCCAAAATTTACTGTACAATTTTTTAAAAACTGCTAAATATTTTATACATTTGTGCTTATGTGGTAATCTGTATATCATTAATAATAATAATAATAATATTACTCTCCCTTGAGCGACTTGTGTAGTATTATTTTCCGTGACGCTTCGTGATGATTTAAAGATGATTGATGGTGTCATTTGAATTACAGGTCAGGAAAACCCGGAAAACCTCACCCACCATCATCGAGGCGGTACGCATGGCGATTTATAATCTAGATGTCATATCAACCGAAATTGAATTTATGTTAATACGCCATACATCAAATCCTACAACGAACCATGCAATTCAATTAAAAATCCACATGGTCTGGTGTAGGATTCAAAGTTTCTGAACCACAAACTTGCCTATAAATGAATATAAGCACCTTAAACAGCTACATCACCGACTCCTATCCAATTTGTACCTAACCAGAACAAAAAAAAATTGTTGTTATAAAAAAAAAATCATCAGGATTTGTTCAAGGTCGAAAATTTTACTCAAATTCCTCATTTTTTTTTTTCGGGACCATAATGTTTATTGACTTTTAACTTTTTTCAACTTACCCGGATATCTATTCTTAAATCCCAGAGACTAGAAATTTTGAGGGAAGAATTCAAGAATACCTATCCAGTACTACCACTACTAATAGTGTACCTATTTTGCAAAACCTTAATTTTAATATTTAAATAACCAAAAAAGGTTGACAGCTGTGTGCATGTAGTTTAGATTCAAAAGGAAAGACTTGTATTTCGTGCAAAACTTTTTAATTAATAAATGCAAAGCGCTTTCGGCTTATTTGCCATCATCAGTGCTTATCTACAAAAATTGTGGATGTAAACTTACAATTTAAAAAATATATTATAAAATTTGAATAAGACTTTTAAGTCAAAAGTTAAAATTGTATATATACGATTGTTTGAACAAATTAACAATTACAAGAGACAAACAAAGTGACAAAAAACTGGTATTGGGAATAGTGAGTGTGGGATAAGCCCTTACGAATCAAATCTGATCTGATCTCCAGAAGCAAGTTAGCTTGTGTGGAATTAAGGAATTATGCCACCTTCACTATTCACAAAATTGAAAACAAGTTAACAAATTAGTTAAAATTTAAAGAAATTTACAAATAGAGGGTGACTGTGGAAGATATATTGAAATTTGAATCTAAAATACAATATTTAATATGAAGAAAGTTAAACGCAGAAGGCCAAAGTAAAAAAAACTGAAGGTTTTTTTTATATATATTTTATATACATTATAATTATAAAAAAGTCTACCTACTGTCCACAACGTATCCAACAAGTTCCTGGTCATCCTCACTCCCAAAATTAGATATTTCGGGATATTTACAACTTGCTAAATCATAATCTTAGTATTATTAGTATTTTCAAATTTAAATTTATCTATTCATTTTTACTCAAGTTGTTTAACCGTTTCCACATGACAGTGGTGACACTTGAAGACGTTGACTTGTCAAATGTCAAGAGAAGGAGGTGCGTTCACCTCAGTGTAGAACATGTTTCTCCGAGTGTGATTCGAGTGATTGGAGGTGGTTAACGGAGATCAAAATTTGTTAATATTGAATTTAAAGATTTGATTTATTGTTAGTTAAATTTAAATAAATGTTTAACATAAATGATATTATTATTTTGATGTCAAGACAAAACAAAAATGTCACTCGCGTGATTCTGATGTGCCAGCCCGGGCTCTGCAGAACATTCTTTCAGAGAACCCAAAATGGCACAACTGAACCCGCGGTGCCTAAAGGTGAATCTGATGTTTAGTCCTAAAAATTACTAAATCACTCATCAAGCGTACTCATGGTTGAAAGAGACAAAATAATAGAGAATAAAAAAGTTTTAAACAAAGGAGTACCATGGTCCCAAAGGTAAGCTCTGATGGGTGAAATCGAGTTTCTTTTCGCCTACGTTGACGATCGGTCGAGTTAATTTTGAATAAAGGAGATTCCTTTTTTTTTGGTGTCTGAAGTTAGAATCACGGGTCGGTCACACGAAATTGCGATTAGTTTTTTTTGTAAAGCCACACAGTGGGAAAAGTAACCTGTGCCTCAGCCTGCATCCTAAAGAATTAAAATATGTTCATGTAAGTAAATAGTTTTAAGGAATTATATCTAATTATTGTGTAGTCCACGGAGGCTAAGTAATTGCGAAAACAATATAAATTGTTTTTTTATTTGTTTAAATAAACCACAGTTATTTGTTTTACGCTTGTTTCAATTTCCTGTGATTTAGGAAAAGTTAAGGTTCCATCTGAACTTAACCCCCTAGCCGTGTGTTGTCTAGAGGCCAATTTAAATACAAATTGGGCCCCTCTATACAACTCGTGGTTACCGCTAAAAGTGGGCTTGGCCAGTCAAAAGGGCCTATAATCTCACTATTAACAAATTTTGATCTCCGTTAACCACCTCCAATCACTCGAATCACACTCGGAGAAACATGTTCCACACTGAGGTGAACGCACCTCCTTCTCTTGACATTTGACAAGTCAAAGTCGTCAAGTGTCGCTTGTCACCACTGTCATGTGGAAACGGTTAAACAACTTGAATTAAAATGAATAGATAAATTTAAATTTGAAAATACTAATAATACTAAGATTATGATTTAGCAAGTTGTAAATATCCCGAAATATCTAATTTTGGGAGTGAGGATGACCAGGAACTTGTTGGATACGTTGTGGACAGTAGGTAGAATTTTTTATAATTATAATGTATATAAAATATATATAACTTGTTATAAATGTTAACTTGTTTTCAATCTTGTAATTGTTAATTTGTTCAAACAATGGTATATATACAATTTTAACTTTTGACTTAAAAGTCTTATTCAAATTTTATAATATATTTTTTAAATTGTAAGTTTACATCCACAATTTTTGTAGATAAGCACTGATGATGGCACATAAGCCGAAAGCGCTTTGCATTTATTAATTAAAAAGTTTTTCACGAAATACAAGTCTTTCCTTTTGAATTTTAATTTTAATATTATTGTGAGAAAAAAAATACTTAAATAACGGAAGCGTTTTCGCAATTGTGGTAAAAAATAGGATAATTTTAGTAAGCTTGTTGAAATTATCCTGTATGAGAGTCAAAACTTCAATAAGTGAACTACAGCACAATTTTGTGTCAAAAAAATCTACTGTTAAAAATCTTGTTTGCTTTACCCAGTATACATCTGAGATTCTTGACCCGGTGGGACAGGTAGATGCAATGTAGACGTATTTACAAAAAGTATTTAATAAAATTGACCATTTCTTACTTTTATATCTAAGTTAAGATCTGCGGGGCTATCATTGTCATTGCTTAGTTAGACGTTCTCAGACTGCTGAACACGGTAAGTTAAGGTCTCATCCATATGTAGCTACTTCAGGTGTTCCACAAGGATCAAATCTAGGACCGTTATTATTTTTAATATTCATAAACGTTCTTTCTCAAAATTTTAATGCTTTCATTTCTTGTTTGCCGATGACCTAAAACTTTACTGTACACTTAATGGTCCTGAAGGATAGTTACAGATTGCAGCAGTCATTAAATACTGTGCTAGTGCTTGAAAAAGTCGTTACAACTTAATATTTCTAAAGATAAAATTGTCTCATTTTCCCGTCTCAAAGGGCCCTATGAATTTGATTATTTGTTTAACAATGATGTTCTACAACGTTGTGATACTTTTAATGGCCATAATGGAGATATTACCGCTGCAGCATCTGAATTGCTAGGATATTGTGCTAGAAATTGGTTGAGTTCTGCTGATATTGAAACTTTTAAATTATTTTATATCACATTTGTAAGAAGCTACGTGGATATTGTTTTGTAATATAATCGCCTATTTACTAGAGCTTTCTATATTATGCTCCAATGAAGCTGTGCAAAGAAAATTCCTGAGTATTATCCTGAACGAAGATTTAATCATGAGGAATAACTTCTGATGGATAGGCGAAACCACGCATCAATCTCATTTTTGCATAAACTTGTAACGGTTGGAACCGTTTTCGTTATTTAGACCCAAACATTGTAACGGTTGATATTGTAACGGTTGGAACCGTTTTCGTTATTTTGACGCAAACATATCTGCCCTAATGTCATTTGTCGTTTATGCCTTGAGCCAAAACTTGATTGTCATTTCGATTCGTCTCTGTCAGCGAATAGGTTAATTTGAAAATTATCTTTTATCTTGGACATGCGATGTACTAATTTTCTTTAATATTTTTAATGACCGTCTGATTTTAAAAAGGTAAGTTTCCTACCGATATTTTGTTGAAAATATATATTTAGTACAAGAATTTCTTTATTAAAATGTCAAATTTGAAACACATTGAATGACACAAGAAATCACATGTTTTATATAATTTTATCTATTATTTTGTTAGGAAAGAGACAATATGCTTTACTATATTTAAATATGTTAAATAAGATTTTTCCTTTTCATATTAATTTTAGCCTCTGTGAAACTATTTTAATAATAGTTTATTAATTGTGCATTTAATAGTAAACAGCATATTTTCTGTCTCCTATATACACTTCCTGGTTCCCTTCTTGATATTTTTGCCTTTTTCCTTGTAGCCTGGCTGTATATAGATGGTTCTATAGGAGTTATATCGATGGTTCTGTAGAAGTTCTGTAGAAGTTTTGTAGAAGTGTTATCGAAAAAGATTGCATGGAAGAACGTTTAAACTGCATGTGTAGAAGTAATAAAAATTAGAAGTTTAGTTCCAGCTACAGAAGTTGTTTCAAGTATATCAAGAGGTTTAGTTCGAGCCATCCAAAGAAGTTTGCGAGATTTAACTTTACCTATGAAGATTTAACAGTTGGTGATATCCAAGCGTATCATACGAATCCCCTGTACCTGCTACCTGTTATACCACAGATAAGTCAATAATAAATCATTTAAATTTGAATAAGTAAGTCTCTGTGAATTTAAATTTGTCGCTACCTTATCTGAAACCTTATTTAATTATAATATCTTAATGGTTAGTGATTTTCTATATTTTCATCACTAATCGATTGCCAAGTTTAGAAAGTTTTAAATATAGTGGCTCTCAACATTCTTTTTCAAAGTAATACGAGTTGTTTAATAACCTGACCCACTCCCCAAAATCATAGAGCTTAAAACACTATAAAAATAGATAAAATAACAAGATCATATTACAAACTTTAAAATAATAAAATTGATCCTTCGTATAATAAGTAAAACAACTTTTCTTTGCCCAGAATTTAATCACGCAATGAATCTTTTTTCTACAATCCAAATATATTAGTTATGTTTCCAGTAGTTCATATGTGTAAAATGTTTAACAAAGCATGTAATCTAACATACACAGAATTCTGGACATTTACCGAAAAAATAGAGCAAATTAATTAATTCATTAATTTTTTGTTTTCGCTTTCTATTCATTTAAGCACATATGTACCATTTTATAGCATTGTTTTCTTTATAATTAAGTTTTTTGTTTATATGTATTAAGTACCTGCTATTCATGTATATTTTATTTTGTATCATTTTCTGTTAAAGGGTGTATACCTGTTGAAATTAAATTCAAAGACTACGTTCCGCCAGGGTGTCGGGAGACATTATTTAAGTGGATATCGGTCAGACTAGACTGACTTCTTAATCTCATTGTGTACATACCACTAAATTAGTAATTCTACAAAAAGATTATGCAATAAAATGGTTATTATTATGGCGACACCTCTGAAGAGGCTCAAGTGTTTCGGGTATTTGTAGGCCTTCTCAGATTTACCTATTCTCAAAAAATAAGGTCTCGAGGCTGGTGAATTCTGGTTTTGTATATAATAAGCAGAATGTTTTCGATACCAAATATTTAAATGATTTAATTTTTAATTAAGATAAATCTGATCTACTACCAATTGTCAAATAAGTAATGTAATTTTATAATGAACTGTCGTTAACAGTGTAATTATTATAAGATCCACCTGTTGCTTTATTTGCTTTATTTTCATTACATTAAGAAAATGATTACAGCTCTATCAGTATAATAACAGTTTAGATGATCTATTTGCTTATGAGTATTACTTAATAGGTCTTAAGCGTAAACCATTTAATATTCATTAAAATCATCGTACTAATTTAGTGTTTATGATCCTATAAAATAAATATTACTTAGAGGATAAATGTATAACTATTTAAAATGTTTTTAATTCTATCAGTTATTTCCTTGATGTTCTAAAGAGTGTTTTAATATTTGTAGTAAAAAAAGTTTTGAAGCGCTTTCAAAAACATTGTGAAGCTGTGATTGTGATTAAATTTTTTGTTAGTTATTATGAAACAGATATGTTTTAAGTTTTGCACTCACAAAGAGTATGCAAATTTATAGTGAATGTGAATTGATAGTCATTAATTTAGAAGCAGGGCGCGAAAAGGTAGTAAATTGTAAGAGATGTAGAAACAACAACGGATTTAATTGAAAATTAAAAAAATAAGAGGAAATAGTAAACAAATGTATTTTATGTTTACTAGGTAGAAGCAGAGAAAAATATTAACGAAAGAATGGCTGGATAAATTGGGTAAGAGAATAAAAAACAATTAAATCTATACGAAACAAATATAGTATATTACATTACGAGGCATAAGTCAAGTTCGACAATCGCACGAGTGTTATTTTTACACAAGTGGTAAATAATACTTTTCCTACGACCATAAAATAACTTTATCAAAAAAATGAAAAATCAGGAAATCTGGCTATTAACGTTAAATCAATATATGGCAGGTTTTAGGTTTTATTTTATATACCTCAATGAATATTCTTAAAATTGTTTTTAAGATGGTTAAAAACATTGTGATCCCGTTTTCGAACACTTTTATAGGATGATAGCGGTAAAATAACATTAAGTACAAAAAAATATTAGAATACAATAGTGTTTTTTATTAGTTTATTTTAAATAAAACAAATATTTAGACGCACAATCGTAGACAAGAACTTTTAATACTTATATATACCTAATTTTTTTATGATCAGTAATATTAATAGTACAAAATTAATAGCGGAAAAATTATCTATGTTTTTAAAATAAATAAAAAAAAAGTTCTATTTTTCAGTTTCCATATTTTCCTGAAGGGTATTCAAAATACTACAAAATAAATAGCTAACTATAGGGGTTATATTATATTGATAAATAAAATGTATTTAAAAGAAATATACAACAATATTTGTATTTTTCCAAAATTATATAAAAAATTAAGATTGCTCTTTTCGAGATTGAACCTGCGTCGCGACACGGTAACGACATGCGGACTTGATAAAGTTAAAAGCTCTATGAACTGAGCCATCAGAATGTCTTATAAATTATATAAGCAAAAGTCCACATTTTCAGCCCTTTACCGCCCCCTTTACACATCAAGTACAAACAAACATGGTAATAAAAAAAAAACATTTAATTAATTTTAAACTGTCTTTTACTTTCAAAAGTTGGAATAATTTATTTTGATTTTATTTTTGAGAGAATAAAGCCATATCTTGATTCTGGACCAAATACTAAAGAAGATGACTCCGTAAGTAATTTTACGCATTTCTCCACAGATTCAGTATTGCAAGGACACTTTGGAAAATCAAAATCTGGAATTTCGGTCTCGTTTACAAGGTCCCTAAGATTATCCTTAGTAAAATGTTTAAAAGAGGAGGCAGTGTCACATCGCACTCATTCCAGTAAATCAACTCAAAGTAGTCTGTAGCACTGAAATTAATTTTTTGTACTACAAAGTGTTTTACTTTAACGGTTTTTTTTGAGTGGTTTCTTTGGCTTTTAAGATTCTTTGTAAAGATAGTTCCCGAACCCATTCACGAGTGTCTGATTTCATACACAAAAGAATGTTTTTAGATTACCGTATCCACAATACTTTTTAAATCATCTCTTAAATACCGTGACAGTTGAATCGTTTTAAATACATGTAATTTACCACTAGTGGAACTGAAATTTAGTTTAATATTAATTATGAATTTAGCCATATCCGGAAGGCTTAATGTTGGCTTTTCCGTTCCACGATTTGCCATTGTGAGCCATCTAGAGTGCGCTAATTTCCCAGCATTACGGTGTGCTAAATTTGATGAGAAATTTCCGCTTGATACTGCATTGCAAATGTCATATAAATATGATTGATTACAAATTAAATATCTAGACATTTCAGTTATATTTAGCAACTCACATTTTATTGGGATCACATTTATAATTTTAAGACGTTCATATTTTTCTAAAGACTTCCCGATTTCACCAAAATATTGACGAGGTCCCACTGTGCTGCCATCTAAATGTTGGAATAAATGTCTTAATGGCAATTCGTTGGCGTGTAGTTGGCATTTGTAAAAGACGTTTCAATTTAGTATCAATATACCTAATAGCACCATATTTATTACCGGTGTTAACAACAGTACCTTCATAACCAACAGTTACCAAATCATCTAGTTCCAAATTGTATTTAGCAAAAAAGTCCAATTTGGCTTTTCCAATTGACTTTGCCGTCCCTGTAGTTGGAGTTACGACGTCAGTATAGATAGACTCAGGTTCTTCGATAAGCGATACGTGTTCTTCGACAACAGGTTTTTTGTTTAATCTACCGTCTTTCTTCTCTTGCAGTAAAGTCTTGTCCTTTCTTTCATCAAAATACAGACTTCTTATTACTCTGTTATCACTTTCAAACTACTTCCGTGCAACATTATGCAACTGGTTGCATTAAGTAGATCATTTTGACACTTGCTGCGATTACAAAAAATGTCACTTATTTGTTTTTTTTTTAATCAAGTTAGTGGCACTCAATATAAACCAACAGGCACAAATTAAAATAATAATAATAGTAGTTGTGTAAAATAAATATTGTGGAATTCAGGCTACGCCACTGATTACTCAGGTTTATGATAGCAGAAAAAAGTGTCAGATCTATTAATATTTTGTCGTATAATTAAGACACATACTTTGATTACTAAACGAGGCAAGAGAGAGGTCCGACACGCCCAACATAGGGCGCGGCCATTTTGAACCCTGTGACACAGTTTACAGCTAAAGAATCAGATCGCTCACTCTGCGTCAGCACTTTGGATCTCAATGTTTCAGTTTAAACACTGTGCTACTCGGATAATACAATATATGACAACCGCCTATAATAAAACAGCAGTATTCTGCGTATCCTGAATTTGTATCCCTGGAGTGGATGTTATTTTTGAACTTTCAAATGGTCCGAGTGAGCTAACTGATTCTTTAGCAATAAACTGTGACTTCAAAAATAATATTCACTGACACTGACAGCAGCAAGCAAAATATCAGGTGCGTTTTAATCATCCGCTTCTGCTTCCGGAATTGTCGGTCTAGTCGTTTTAACCTGTCAGATTAAAACAAGAAAACCGACAATTCCGAAGCAGAAGCGGATGATTAAAACGCACCTATTAAAAATATTGCGCCAAGATGTAGGCAACACGTAATAAGGGTTCAAAATGGCGGAGTTTTCTATCTCCTTTTAAAAGGCACTCAAAAAGCTGCGCAGTGCGACCATTCTCCGTATAGTAAAAGAAAATCAAAGTATGTGAATTAAGACGGTATTTTTGTATTTGCAATTTTCTGTATTAAAAAATATTATTAAGGACGTTTAAACTTTTATCAAGCCACACCAGTGAATTTCCTACAAAATTGGGGACTCATCCGGGAAAGAGACAATTATAGAAAAAATAAGGAAGGTGAAGCTATTTTTTTAAGCAAACAAAACATGTAAAAGATGAAAGACGAACAACGTACTTAAGACAAAGGAAATTCAAATACAAAAAGCGAGCAAGACGACAAAGAAAGACATAAGAGAAGCCCAAGAACTAAAGACAAGGATTAAGAGAAGCCAAGGACCTAAGACAAAGATTCATTCAAAAACCAGTGAAACAATAATAGGTACTTTGAATAAGGATAATTTCCTGACCGTAGTAGAGTTTTATATAAATAAACATTTCCTAGGTTTATTATTAAACGGACATTAAAGATTTGTCAGACGTTTATTTCAATATTATTAAATAATTTTAAGTTTTTTAATCCTTGACTGTAACGCCACTGCTAATTTTTAAATTTGTAAAAACTCATCTTTTTGTTTACCTACTTTATCGTTATCGTGTTAAACCAAATCATTATTTTGAATACACCTTCACACGCTGAAACAGAAAGATAGGGTTTCTGTTATTTTAAAAAAATAAAAAAAAAATTAAAACTTTGTAATCGTCCCCAAGTTTTATTAAATTTTGACGGCACAGGAAGATCGAAAAAATGTTTCCGAAACATATGTAGTGCTGTGCTAAAATAAAAACATGACCGAATAAACCTAGGAAATTTTTATTTATATAAGTTAATAAGTACTACAAAGACGAGAGAAGACGTAACACTATCTAAAGACGAAAGAGGATGTTGCAAACATAGCCGGTTTCCAGTACATTTCCTTATTGAAAGAATAACTATCGGTCCGATAAAGTTATGTGTCTAATAAATAATAAAGCGCTTCTAAGAACTTATCTACAGATAATTATCGCTCTATAGAAATCCATCATTTAAACAGACCTCACAAATTCTCACTAGATGGACTTTGACAATTTAACGTCATTTAATAATTTTTAATCATAACGAAAATGGAGGTGAAAGTTCTAAAAGTTCCAAAAATTTTATAGATGTCGACAAATAGTTATTTATCATACAAGGGAAAAAAATATTAGATCTAATATTTTTTCCGTATAATACACTATTTTCTTCTGTGACGGGAATAACGACGATTTAATATTAAAAAACATATATACCTTTACTTATGTGTATACGGAGTGGCCCAAAAGTCTGGAAATGGCCAATTATCTCGTAGATTGCTAATCCTAATTGTACAATATTTGAGATACACCTATTTTGGATTACAGAGATTCCAGATTTGATATTTGTAATGTTGCCAGATTTGCCATTTCTCTTATATTATTAGACACTTTGGTTTTTCAAATTTATCACCCTGTATATTCAGTCATTATTGGAATCTCCTATTCAATACGAGTTCAACCATATGTAACACGTACGATGTTATGTAGTCTGGAAGGTCTTAAATAAATAAAACAATCATGGATAAATGTGGTAGACGCATTCAACCATCGATTAGGGTACTGTCAACTCACAAATGGAGCACATTTTGAACACTTGATAAAGTAACCATTATGCTAAAAATGTTATAATCTTTCAATTGTTACGTTTTAATGTAATTAAAAATAGTTTGTATTAAAAAATTTATAGAGACAGGCGTTGCCAGACTTATTTTAATTATTTAAGACCTTACATAAAATCATAAGTGTTACATATGGTTGAACTCATATTGAGTAGGAGATTCCAATAATGACTGAATATACAGGGTGATGAATTTGAAAAACCAAAGTGACTAATAATTTAAGAGAAACGGCAAAACATTGCAAATACCAAATCTGAAATCACTGTATTCCAAAATAGGTGTACCCTAAATTTTGTACAATTAGGACCAGTAATTTACGAGATAATTGGCCGTTTCCAGACTTTTGGGCCACTCTGTAAATCTATCATGGGTAGGCAAAGGGGTATAAGTGATATAAGTCAAAAATTTAGAAGCTGGGTAAATCTATGTCATGTCTTATAAAAAAAAGGTATTTTTCTACTACCGTTCTTGAAAGTACTACCATTTTGCACGCTACAGAGTTCGTAAAACTTTCCTTCGCGCACTAGTGCGTAAAGAGTTTTTATTTACGCACTGAGAGAATATATTATTAAATTAAATAATAAAAGTTACAAAAATTATAATTAATGATTTTTAACAATCTTGCTAAGTTGGCTGTGATTGACTGACATTTAATACGTGTTGTGAGATATTTATTAAATTTCTTTATTCACTAGTGCGTAAAGAGTTGTTATTTACCCACTGAGGGAATATAATATTAAATTAAATAAAAATAAAAGTTACAAAAATTATAATTAAAGATTTTTAACAATCTTGCTAAGTTGGCTGTGATTGACTGACATTTAGTACGTGTTGTGCGATATTTATTAAATTTCTTTATTCACTAGTACGTAAAGAGTTTTTATTTACCCACTGAGGGAATATAATATTAAATTAAATAATAATAAAAGTTACAAAAATTATAATTAAAGATTTTTAACAATCTTGCTAATTTAGCTGTGATTGACTGACATTTAGTACGTGTTGTGAGATATTTATTAAATTTCTTTATTCACTAGTGCGTAAAGAGTTGTTATTTACCCACTGAGGGAATATAATATTAAATTAAATAAAAATAAAAGTTACAAAAATTATAATTAAAGATTTTTAACAATCTTGCTAAGTTGGCTGTGATTGACTGACATTTAGTACGTGTTGTGCGATATTTATTAAATTTCTTTATTCACTAGTGCGTAAAGAGTTTTTATTTACCCACTGAGGGAATATAATATTAAATTAAATAATAATAAAAGTTACAAAAATTATAATTAAATATTTTTAACAATCTTGCTAAGTTGGCTGTGATTGACTGACATTTAGTACGTGTTGTGAGATATTTATTAAATTTCTTTATTGTATTCGACATTTAAACTGAAATAAGGCAAGTAAAAATATATCTTTTTAAAATGTAGGTAATTATTATGATATTACTGTAGATATTTTCTTCAAACTTCATTTTAGCAATATTGCTGAGAATATTCTGAGAATGTCCTGGTGGCATATTTTTCAAGTGAATTAAAACACTATAATCCATCCACAACATGGTCGATATTTTCTATGTTAAAAACAACTTTAAAAATAAAAAATAATATTGACACATCAAAATATTATAAATTAGTTAGTTTTGTAAAAAATAAGAGCAAGGGGTACAAGGCTAAAAAATCAAACATTTTCGAAAAAGATTACTTAATAACTTTTCTCTCAACTTTTCTAATGATTAAAGTAAGCATAATTTACAATAATTATTATATGTATATTTCAATTATAAAGTATTTATATAATTTTTATAATAAAAACTGGTTGTGATGTAATTTAGCACTCATTTTTATGGAAAAATTGCAAATATAAATAATACAACAAAAAGTTAGTGGCGCAGTGGTAAAATGCTTGTCTCCGGTGACGAAGATCCCGGGTTCAAATCCGAGCCAGGGAAACTTTTTTTCTGCTGAAGTGAGTAATAAAGTCATCAGTCATTAAATCAATATTGTTTTTTCCATGTGGCAATTATAATTGGCATTTTCGGCGCATACCGAAAAGACGAATTGACAAATTTGCAAATATGATGATATCGAAGACAAAGAAACAGTACTTTTTATTAGAATTTCTGAAACTAAAATTGGGACGGAAAGAATTTTTACTATTTTAAATCCCACCAATTCAAAAATTGATTATTTATCTTATATTAAAAAATATATTGCCTTAAGACCTTCTATGCTGCGACTTCCAGATTCTCTTTGAAATATGGGCACAAGAAGTGCGCCAAAGAGCCAGTAGGCATAAATACACACTAGTGCGTAAAGAAATATACTGTACATAAAAAAATGTATATAGAACCTTTATTTTTTAATAAAACTCATGTGATTATCACACGAGCCGTACGCGAGCGCAACAATATTCACATTCGTCAAAAAAGGGTTACTATACACACTTGTTGCATAAATAACTATTTTAACAGACTTCAAAAAAAAGGAAGAGATTCTTAATTCGTCGTATTTTTTTTATGTATGTTCAGCAATAATTCTTTAACACGGTGACCGATTTCAATGATTCTTTTTTCGTTAGAAAGGGGATACTTCAGAATTAGTCCTGTACAAATTTAGTCAAAATCTAATAATTGGGTCCATGAGAAAAATCCTTAATCTCTTCATTTTTTATGTATGTTTAGCGATAATTATTTACTACCTTGTCCGATTCCTATGATTATTTTTTTGTTAGTAAGGGGGCATCTCAGGGGTGGTCCCATAGTTAAGATGCATGGAGGTATAATACTAATGGAGATGCCATGAGGCAATTGTTTTGCATATGATACGTTTTATTAAAGATGACCCCACTGGGCGTGGCTTAAATGGTTGACTAAACAGAGTCGTATTCAAATATAATTAAAGTCCGTATGCAGAATTACAACTTTTAAATGACTTACTTACCTAATATTTGTTTCAACATGATCGATTCGAAATTAATTTGATGACATTGCGCAATTATGACTTCTACACTATTTACTATTATTTATTAACCGTTTTCCGACCAAGCCAATGCCAAGACCATAAAAGAGATTAATATTATTATATTGTTCTGTCTTCGCCGAAACCGTCCGATATATGACCTGTGTGATCGAAAATCAACGTTCGAATAACACTGTGCATCAGATTTGTTAATCTCTTTGTGCTTTAAAACTAAAACCCGAACTACGATTTTTCGTTCAAGGACTCTCTTGTCTTGATCAAAGCTGCCAATGTCAAAATCTGACAATGAGGAGAACTATGACATCAAATTACCAAACCAAAAACCAAACCACTACGTGAATTTTGAATTAATATATTTCAGTAAAAATACAGCCGAGTTTGTAGAAAGGACAATTACTTTTAAATGTAAAACATGTAGGTCTTTCTGCTGCAGATGACATGCATTAAAAATATGACCCGCTACAGTCAAAAGTTTAAAAAGACCAACAATTCAGCTAGGTATGACTTTATGGTTAAAAGTAAATGAAAGAAAACCATGATCAAAACTACACTGACAAAACCAATCGGAACTAAAAAGACTCAGATAATAGTTGTTGGTGTTATTTATGTTTGAAATAATTAATTATATAGGGTAGGTACATATATTACTAAAATTGCAAGCAAGTACTTACTGAAGATTTCTATAATTGGTACCTATGTATAATAAACAACAATCTCACAGATGCACAGCATACAACTATACAAATGGAATTATAGAGATAATTTATTTTAAAAATAGGCATTCAGTTGCGATTTGTGATTACAAAAAGGAAACTTTAACCACTTTTTCTGATCAGTAATGTTAGTGTTATAGTGAAAAAGTTTCTAGAAACTGGTGTTTTTAATCCTAATAAAGCATTGTGAATTTCCAAGAAAATTGTTTTGACCAAAATTTTGAATGTCATGCCATTTAAAAAGAAACCCTGTGGCTGTGGATAACATTTGACACAAAATCTTATCCTAAAAATAACTGTTTGGTTGCATTGGAGGAATAATTTCTTCATTGGTACTTTTAGAGTGCAAGGATGACTTGACATTACTAAATTTAAATCTTTGTTATAAGTTGTCTTTTTGCTTTAATTTCTGATACACCTGTATTGTACATACTTGAAAAATATAAAATTGTTCAAGTGGGAAGTTTATATAAAAGGTGTCTCATTGAGAAAGGGATACAGAACAACTGAAGAGCCTGATTAAAAATAAGACTATAATTAGAAGTTCCCAACAAAAGTACCTATATGATTTACTTAAAAAACATCAAAAAATATATAATAAAAACTGCTTTTAAATACTTGAAATTTTATTCTAAATTATGTGTTACTTAAAAAGTTAGTCATTTAAGTGTAATTATAAGTTGGTTTGTAAGTTTAATTATAAGTTGGTTTTTAAGTTTAATTATAGTTGGTTTTTAAGTTTAATTATAAAGTTAGTTATTTAAGTTTGATTATAGTTATCTAAGTTTTATTATAGTTATCTAAGTTTTATTATAGTTATCTAAGTTTTATTATAGTTGTCTAAGTTTTAATATAGTTATTTGTCTTTATTATAAAGTTAGTGAAGCCAATGTTCTTTATTTAGTTATTTAAGTTTTATTGTAAATAAAGTGTATACTAACTAAACATTCATTTATTGTCGGAACAGCATTCTTCTTTAATCTGACCCTAAACTCACTCTTATCAAAAAAATCTTCCTTGAAGTGAATAGAGCACAACATGCTATTCGGTTTAGGCTCAAATTGGTCTTTTCCCACAAATTTAGACCAAATTTTGAGATATTGTGGGTCTTTTGGAAACCTATAATAAAAAAAGTACTTACTTATACTTATGAAAACTTAAATTAAATATTTTCTTACGCTCTTTCACTGAAGAGTTTTTACAATTAATTTTGGCATACTCAATCATGATTTTTATACAAATTAATAAAAAAAAAACACTTATTAAGATAGAAATAACGTCGCAATATTTAAATTTGAATAAAGTTCTGACAGCTCTTTGACAACTATGACATGACCACTAAGAGAGGGGGAAGGGGTGTCGTTTTTTTTTGGCATGTCATCTCCATAATATTCAACCTCATTGTTAAGATGGGACGGCATCTGCACGATTTTGAAATCAGTTTTTTAAAATTACTTTTATTACCTACTTGTTGTAATTTATATTAATAGCGACTCTAATAAAAAGTATAGATGACCAAAACTAATTTACCCAAAATTTTGACTTATATTCCTTTGCCCACACACGATAGATATATCCACGGAAAAAGTACTCACATTTTTCCCGGGACAACACTTTTTTCCCAGGAAACGGGAGGAAAAGTAATTTCATAAAAAGTGACATTTTGTTACCTGACAAGAGAGAAACAATGTCAAACTTTTTCCCGTCACAGCAAAAAAAATGTTATTCGAGTTGGTCATCGAGTTGGTTACTAATTTGCATACCAGATATAAGGAGGCGAATCGGCAATGATCAAATTTAAAATTTTTCTCCTTCTATTTATAAAGTTCGCTAATCTCCCTTTATGATGTTGGGTATAATTCAAAAAAATTTAGACACAAAATTGTACTTACCAAATTTCACTATTTAAAAAATCTTTTCGAATTGGATCATATCTACCTAAATTGTATTTTATATAGATAAAATTAAATATATTATCAATTTAAACTTGCGAGACTTATTTAGAAATAAATACTACAGTATACTCTGTGCTTTATTTGGCAATACACAAGTTTGTTTTATTATTTTGACAATATTATGTACAATTCCCATAAGAAGCAATGTATTTTGAATAGCGGTACTAGCACCAGCGCCCTTGCGGTGAATTAAAAAAGCTTGATCAGCGTTCTTATCTCTAGTCTTCATAGTTACTAAGTACAGAGATATAATTGAAAATAAAAAAAGTACCACTGGTACAAGTGTGAAAGAGAAAAATCCTTTTACGTTAATTAGTTCAGCCATGTATGGTTAGTAAATCTAAAATGACCCCTAAATTCGTCGTCGTCGTCGTCACTATATTCTTCAAAATGACCATTCGTAACGCGAAAATGGCGAACAATGTCTATAATATCCAACATTTTTACATCGGAAGAATCGAGGTACTTAAATAATACATTTTAAGTTAATTTAATGTTTTTCTGATATTTGAGAAACAATAATACATTATATTATTTATAAGGTCTGTTCCAACAACGATTTGAAACCAGTCACTGACTCCAGGATTCTGAACAGTAGACAATTTCACGATGCCAATCATCTACTGCGCAGAATCATGGTGTCGGTGACTGATTTCTGATCGTCGTTGGAACAGAAGAAATACTTATCGAATACATATCTAACCAAAATGGCAAGATATCTATTAGATAACTTATAGAACGCATAACTCTTGTTACATGTTGTAGAAACCAAATTTCTCTAGTAATTTTTTTGTTAAGTCTATCGAACACATATCTACTCTTTCAGAAACCGGCTATAAGAGAATTATACAGATTAGGATTACTTTTTTGCCAAAGGAAGTACGACGTAACTTGAAAAAAAACTTTATTAATAAGACTTTGACTTTAAATAATGTGTAATATGTTTGATGTTATTTGATTTTATTTGAACTAATGAACTGTACCTCAATTAGCAGACTTTTCGTGAATTTTAGGTCTAATTTACTGAATTTTATATTGACAACGATTTCAATTTGTAAAAAAGCTTTTAATAAATAAATATTGTTTGATTTTTACAAAGTTAAAGGACTTGTATATGTGTCTATAAACACACTTTTCATATCTCGAACTGAACTGTTAACTCTATGAACTGAAATACAGAAAAAAAAGAGAAGATACGAAAATATACCTATGACGTTGTTCTGCATTTTCGAACTGCTGTTAATGTTATAAAAAAGTCTCATAAACTTGTTTTTAACAATAAGGGTGATAAAGGAAATAGAAAAAGATTACGAGAATTTTACGGATTTCGTTTTGACAAAAATACTAAGAAATACAAACCAAAGTTAGATGAAATTAAGGAACTATTTTCCGTTAGTGATCTAGCTTATTTTAGCAAACATCTTACAGCTAGAATATGACGTGAAACCAACGACTTGATAAGTAATATTTGTACTGGTTTGACAAGCTTTGATTTTCTACAAGAAAATGAGAACTAAAACGATAAACAATCTGAAGAAGATTATTTTTCAGATACAGAAGACGCAGAAACAGCGCATTCTACACATAACGTTCCACAATTTTCTATTAAAGATGTAGAAGACTCGATCCAAACCTTCGATGTTTCTGATTCATACACAAGAAAAATGGATTTCTTATCTAGAAGATAATATGTCTAAACTTATGAAATGGAGTGAGTTACATCTCTTTATTTTTACACACACATTATTAAGTGTTCTTTATTCAAAGTGAAAAAGAGTAAAATCTTGGAAAACATTAAAAGAAGTAATTCAAGCTAAATATACGTCAAAAGTAAATAGTACCCAATTACATAAATTATTGACCTAAAGAAAAATCAGAAAAGATGGAGACGTACACGGATATTTTTTTAAAATTAAAGAATTATTAAATCAAGATAATATTGAGACAGAAGCACTCATACAATATGTTAACGATGGTTTCCAAGATGACGATCGAAACGAAATTATTTTTTATGATGCTAAAACAAATAGATTAAGATTATTTAAAGAAAACCCACACTAGTAAATTTCCTACAATATCTACGAATTAGGTACAAAAATTATTTTATTCATTAAATAAATTTTACTACTAACATAAACGTTACATAGATCAAAATAAAAATGATGCGCCTGGCAGTCATATTTGACAGGGGACGCGGAAATTAGATTTATATTTAAACACGGGTGGAAAGTAGATTCTTATCCACACTCGTGTGACATATTATGGAACTTTCCATAAGACTAAATAGTTTTTTTAAGTGGTCGTAGAAAAAAAGAGTTAATAAAATTATTTTCACATCGGATTCTCTAATAATCAAAGAAAATACGAAAGAAGGAGAAAGATAATAAAATTCAGAATATCTATAAAAATGAAATCATCTTTTGAATACTAATGAGATTTCTTGTAAAATACCTAGGTAAATAAGGAAAATATTTTGAGGTTAGACATAGTTTCACTGCAATTTAAATTATTCATGGAAAAACACAAACAAATAAAGAAGTATTATACGAGGTAAATCTACGTATTTACTTACCAACTTTCTGTTATAATTTTCTATTTGTTTAAATTATTCTCTATTTTGTTTGGTAACACCAACACTATAAAAAAAATTAACCCCTTCTTAAAATTTAGTTCTAAAAACAGCTTTTTTGATTTTGTCTTATGTATTCGAAAAACTTATAAAAGCTCAAATAAAAATGTTTATATCGACCATTATAATTCTGGTTGACGGTTGTACAGATACAAACTGTAACTGTAAATTTAATGTTCAACTTTTCATCAGTAAATATTTTTTTATCCTCAAAAATTTATAAAATAACTATTGAAAATTGCTTGAAAAAATAGGCGTCTAAAACATATTGTTTAAACTTTTCTTGGAAACAGGTCTTATTGATCACTACTTGGTATTCCAGTTTATAATAGTAATTTTAGTAATGAGTCAAAGGTAATTCCAAATGACTTTAGTTCGACGTCTTTGCTGAGAGATTTACTAAAATTGTGCGAGCGTGGCAGGTTTAAACTTACAACCGTCTTTTATACAGAGTGTGCCGAAATTAGTTTACCACTGGCCTAGTGCAAAAGTTCCGTTATTAAATTATGTTATAGCATAATAATTAGATGGTCACTAGTTTCTGTCAGTGGCATGCGTAAGGGGCCAACGACTTATTTTCCTACCCTAGTGTTGTCGAAAATGCATTACTATACAGGGTTGGGCAAAATTGGCGGACACCAGATTTGTGGCTATTGATAGTACTGAAAATTTACTTGAATAAATTTTTTCGTATATTTTATGCACTATTTAATGTCATATTTATCAAAATATAACGTGACTAGCTAAATTTTAAATAAATCACCCTCTTAATGTATTTTCTTCAAATGATGCTTATTTTTCTAAATCCATCAATATGTGGTTCGGGTGGTCTCTGATTTACCTTATCATAAGAAAATATTAAAATATAAAGGTAAATGTTGTTTTGAATAACTAAGGAATAAATATTTACAGAGTTTTGCCATGGTTTCACTTTTCGACACTATAAATGCCATATTGATATCTCTGTATTATTCACTCAGTTTTATTAATGCGATTCTTCTAAATCTTTAACAAAAATACCTATCAATGTTTTAATGTTAATGTTTACTTGGTTTTTATAATTTTGTCACCTTTTATTAATCTGTATATTTCAATTCCTTCTGGTTTATAGAGATAATTAATCAAGTTGAGTTAAATTGCAAGTTTATTTATTTCGCCCAAACTAGCCCAATACGCGACAATAAATAACTCAAAGTTTGATACTACTAAGAATGTTTATTAATTTAAAACATGGTTGAGCTAAGTGAACTTGAAAGAATTGTACTACTGATAATTATTGGGCGTGGAGACCGAAAGACATCTCTGAAAGAGATTTGTTTAATGAAATATTCATTGACAGGATTTCCCCGATTTTAAAATCCACAGTATCCAGAAATTTGAGCAAGTTCAATGAAATAGGAAGTGAGAAAAACAATCCCAGTTCTGGGTGGTAAAGGATAGCCACTGATGAAGAAAGTGCACTCAATGTGGTTCTAAGTGTACAGAAAGAACCAAAAACTTTAGTTCCAGAGCTTCCGCTCAAAATTTATTCGATAAATTATGCTTTATACTCGATTACTTTTAATATGTATTATGAGTCAAGTTATTCACCCACAACTCCAAATACGCATTTATTATTGTTGTACATATTCCACCATCAACAACTGTCTTTTTAGAGGATTTTGTGTTGACGAATGTATCTAAACCACATTATCAAATCGTTTTGTAAATGTTGTAAGTCTCTGTGATATTAACCAGTGCAATAAAGTGAAAAATTTTAATGACAAAATCTTTGACCTCGTTTGCACACCCTCTGAATACGATTGTACCGTTCGCCTTGATAAAAATCCTCTGGTTCCCATAGAACCCCATCATCCTGGACTTGTGATAAGTCTATCGCTTAAGTTAAATAGTGTAAAAAAAATTATTTCTAGCGAACAAATGTATAAGTTGAAAAAGATTAATAATGAAGAATTTTCTCAGCTCCTGGGCATAACTTAATAAAATCACTTATTTGACGACTGTGAAGGTGTAGACTCGATGTGTTATGTTTTTAATCAGTACTGGTTACTAATTCCATACTTTATTTCCCTCTTGTATTTTAGCTAGTGATAAATTCTGTACCAGCCCAAGCAACGATTAAAACCCGTTACTTGTGGCCTACCATTACCTGTGCCTGAGTGACCTTTGACGCCTGGAATTCTTTATCTCCATCTGTAGCTACCCGAGTGCGTTCGACGCCGTTTCGGGAGTTTGTGGAGTAAACCATAACCAAAAATCTGGCGCTCGAGAACCGCCCGTGACCAGCCCCATTCGTAAGGAACCGTTTTCTCTGTGGAGAGAAAACCCCTTACAATATATTGCAAAAATCAGATAAGTCTTGGACAATGGAAAACTACTGAAAATGTAGACTTGTTTTGGCAATAGTTTATTTTGCTCAAAACTGTACAGCTAAAACAAGTTAAGTGCACATTTAACGAAAAGTAAGAATTTCATATGCAAAAAGGGAATTAATTCTGCTGGAAAAATGGGTTGAGTGCCAATTAACTTAATTTGGCTGTTGAAGTTTAGAAGATTGTTAGAATGCCTATGCGTATAAAACAGATAAGTGTATCTTATTTTTGCAGTTTATTTTATCGTTAAATTAGCACGCTTAAAGTGTAGAATCAAATAAGTATCACTTATCTTTTTTCCTGAATTGCCAATTTCAGCCAAAATAGGTTAAGTACAGAAAAAAAATTTTCTACCTGTTACACATTTGCGAATTATTATTTTTTTTTTTATTTCTGGTATTAATTATGTTTATAGTACCACAATCTATGTTATTTTACCACTTAATAAATGTTTTCTTTCATGAAGTTTTAGTGTAGGTTAAACCTTTTAAACTTCATTTACTCAAAACTAACAAAATGTAACTTATCTTGTTTTATCAGTAAGCCGACGATACATTATATCATTTTCAATATTATATCGATTTACAACTTTTTTCAAAGCAAGAACGTGAATTTTTTTTTTTGTAAAATATCGTTTGTAATTGTATCATATACAGGGTGTTAAAAAAAAGTATCACAAAATATAACAGGGGGTAGTATGGGCCAAAATATGCAGAAAAGTCTTAATAAACATATGTCCGCAAATAAATGGTTTCAGAGATACGGAGTGTTTTGTGTTTTGTATCATTTTTTGTTTATCTTTTTTCAATCTCAAAAACTTGCTTTTCTTATCGGAGTCTACCGATGTTTTTTCATAGATACTATTTGCAGTTATTATTTTGTTGTGGGTGAATAATTTTATAAATTTTCGTTATGCCTGTTTACACTAATATTGAATTAGCTGACATGCATTTTATGTACGGTCGTGCAAATGGCAATGCATTGAAATGGAGGGAGGGCACTTTGAACATCTCATTTAACTCTACGTTGTTATTGATTGTTTATAAATATCATTGTTTTTTTATAATAATAAAAAATTGTTATAAACACAAAATGGTCCGTATCTCCGAAACCGTTAATTTGCGGTCATATATTTATTAAGACTTTTCTGCTTATTTTGGGTCATACTATTCACCATTTCATTTTGTGACACTTTTTTTTAACACCCTGTATAAAAAGAACTGCAAAATTGCAAACCGATGACATAATCCAAGTTTTTAAAAGAACTATTCCAATTTGCGATCTTTTATTTTGTACGGAAATGTACATTATTATACTTTTTAAATAGTTAAATAGTTTTATATTTTCCTCTAAGTTTGTCAAAAATATAAGAAAGTTTTAAAAAGTAGTTGCAAATGTTAAAGTTACTTTTCTTATAATCCAGGAGACAGTGAATTTTTTTATACTTAATATCGCAGTCGCTGAATGTGACATTGTTTGTTCGAAAGGTGACACAAAACGATAATTTGTGAGTCTGGCTAAAATTTTTGGATTGGTTCACTAGATAAAAAAAAATCCACTTGTTTTCTCAGGCATAAATACTTGATATTTATTAGAGTGAATCATTTTATTAATGGAAATAACAGTCTGGCATATCCCAACTGGCTGAAAATTTGCGGATTCAAAAATTTGACCGATTTTTGAAATCTGTAACCCATGATTGAAATTTAACGTATCACAGTCCTAAACTATAATCAAAAGTAAATCTAGCTGATTTACGAAATTGCTACAAAATTTTTGGTTTTATTTTCCCGGATTTAAAAATTTGTCACATAATAAATAATACTATAATTTCATAGAAAACACACGTCTGGTTGTCATTTATAATTATGAAAGCACCGCCAGAATCAGAAGTAAGAAAGTTGAAGGAGGAGAAGGAGAGGAAGAGAACAGCTGCCTGGGCTCTGGTTCTTTATATTTCTATCTCTCTCAATTACCACTATATCATTATATCTCACAAATTAAACGAGATTTACAAAAATATCGAGAGATTTTTTTCGTAGAGAAAAAAATTCCCTGCAACAAATATTCTTAGTCGTTCTCCCGTATCTTGTACAGTTCCGAAGATATTCGCGTTTAAATGGAAAAAAATTCGTTATATTCCTTTTTTTATTGCTACAATTCGAAAACTAAGGGATATACTTAGATAAAAGAGACCAGAGATATAACATACACCGGTTTTAAACCTGCGCAAATGTTGCCAATTTCTAAAGAAGGGTTAACGGAGTGGGGGAACTGGGCGGCGACACGCGGCGACCCGAACTCTGTGACAGGGACCGGACTTAGTTTATTAGCATCTTAATGAACTATTAGGTTTATTTAAAAGGTGTTTAATCGAATTTTGTATTATGAAATAAAATTAACGTGATTTTTTAATATCAAACAGATGCCACGACATTTTATGTAAAGAGGAGACATTTTATAGAATCTTTCGTTAGCGTTTATTTACTACGGACTTTCCTGCAAGAGATTACAGTAAAATGTTGAAATAATATATTGTTAATAGAGCAAAAAATGTTACTAATTGTCTACGAGTATTATAAAAATAGCATGTGCGCAGGCTAATACTGCAAATCTACCCTTATGAGTTGAACATTATATTTTTTCTACGGCTATTACACATTATTAAAAATTAGTCAAAATGAGAAAATGCTGTTTCGTATTGTAACCTCAGAAAAAAGTATATTAAGGCTTCTTTCTTTAAGAATATTAATTATTATAAAGGACGAGTCACATAAAACTCTAGAAATGCATATGTCTGAAACCAGATAACATTTTAAAATTTAAATCTATTAAAAGTCATTTGGTCGCTGGGGATGAGTGATTATCGAAATAAATTATCGATCATTGAAAATAATCGATTATTTTCGATTAATCGATTATTTTCAAACAATATATTTTTTGTCATTTCCTTTAAAATCGACTACTTGATTATCTTTGAAAAATCAAAAATAATCGATTAATTAAAAAGCCAATTAACCGATAAATCAGTGTTTACAAAATATAATATAAATGGAATTATCGTTTATTTTAAATAATCGATTATTTTCAAATAAACCATTTTTTTTTCGTCCATGGAAACAGATTATTCGATAATCTTTGAAAAATCGAAAATAATCGATTAATCAAAAATAATCGATTAATTAAAAAGTCGATTAACTGATAAATAGATTTAAAAAAAAACAGAATGATCTATTATTTTAAATAATTGATTATTTTCGATCAATCAATTATTATCAATAATCTATTTTTATTGTATTTCCTTTAAAATCGTTAATTTGATTATCTTTGAAATACCGAAAATAATCGATAATTCCAAAATAATCGCCTAATCGAAAATAATCAATTAATTAAGAAGCCGATTCTATGATAAATCGATTATTACCAATAATCTATTTTATTGTATTTCAAAAATAATCAATTAATTAAAAAGTCGATTAACTGACAAATCGATTTTCAAAAGAAACAGAATGATCGATTATTTTAAATAAACGACTATTTTCGATCAATCGATTATTATCAATAATCTATTTTTATTGTATTTCCTTTAAAATCGATAATTCGATTATCTTTGATATACCAAAAATAATCAATAATTCCAAAATAATCGCCTAATCGAAAATAACCAATTAATTAAGAAGCAGATTCTATAATAAATCGATTTTCCAAAAAATAAAACGAATTATCTATTATTTTCTAATAATCCTTTTTTCATATTTTCTTTGAAATTAATTATTCGATTATCGAAAATAATTGATTATTAAAAAGCTGATTATCCAATAAATCGATCATTTTAAAAAAATAACCAAAATATCGATTATGTAAAATAACCGATTATATCCAATCGATTATTTTCATATAATATCTTTGAAAAATCGAAAATAATCAAATATTTAAAAAACCGATTAAACGATAAATCGATTATTTTGAATAAATCTACTTTTTTTGTATTTCCTTTAAAATCGATTAATACATTATCTTAAAGAAAATAATTTATTAAAAACAGCGGATAAATCGATTTTCATTAAAAAATATCAGAATTATCGATAAATCGATTATTTTTGTAACCCCTATCGGTCGCTTGCTTTTATTTGAGCATTTAGCTCCAAAATTTAGAGATTCGGATTTTTTGATCCAGTTATCTTTGAAATCGCATTCGATTGTATAATAAATAAATATTGCTAAATTTTGGATTTTTTTTAGTAAACGAAAATTATGTTCGAGTTGTTTAGGGGTTTGTAATGTAACATTTTATTAACGTGACTAAGGGTCGATTCCACCGTTGTGTTAAACGAAGTTTAAAATGACATTTTTACATTAACACTGTCATTTTAATCTCCGTTTAACACAACGGTGGAATCGGACCTAACTCCTGTAACTTTAGTATTTTTTTTTTGCTTATACTAGATTACTGTTTTAAGACTGAAAATTCAATGTCACTTTTGATTTGACCGCAAATAAGATGAACCTTGAAATTTTAAGTAGGTCATCCTGTATTTCATCTAATATTCTTAAAAAATACCTTATAAAAATAAAATTTAGCTAGTAACTATGATTCTGTACCTCTTATTTATCTACCAAAAAGGGCTAAAAACTACCTTTAGAAAACATTCTTATAAAACTACTTTCTAAATACAAAATTTCGTTAGCAATAATGCCTATTTACTATTTATTTAAATTAAATGTTCAAAATTTTACCCTTTTGTAAATTTATGTAAGTAATATGAAATCTGATTTCTGATGCTTAATATTTATTGAAACCCCTTAATGCGGATCTGAAGTATTCAGCCCAGAGAATCATGGCGCTTTATGTCAAAACGTTAATAAATATTTACCGCTGAAAACGAATATATTCATAACAGTAGTACTTGTATTATAAGTACATACAATTTTTCAAGATACATCGTGACATTTTGAACTTGAAATTGAATAACTAGAACACTTTAAATTGCTAAAATACCAACAAATAAATCAAACAACAGCTGTCCATGGTGATTAAACTCAGGTGGAGGTGATCGCTGAATGGAAATCGGAGTAATTCGGGTGGCGTCGTGCAACAATGATTTTCAATTGGAGGGTTACTTTGGCTTAAAATAGACAACATGCGCAGTGTGCAATGTTACATCTTCGGTCTCTTTAATCTAAGGGGATATATAAAAGAATGTCAAGAGATTAATTTTGTAGAAAAATAAATGTTCTACAAAAAATAACTATACAACTTTCTCGTATCTCTGATAGTTAAAAAGTTATTCGTAAATAATATTTTTTGATGACTGATGGATGGACTGACGGACAAAGATTTTACTAAAACCATGTTTTTTAGATTCCTGGAATCTCAAAACGTTGAGTAAAGTGTTTTTTAGTCATAGTGAAATTTCGCCCTAAACCAATACTTTTGTTATCATAAATAATGAAAAGAAAAAACATGTAGAGATGACAACAATCACCTGTATAATTAAACATGCCGAATTTAGCGCGCCTGACGAGCGTTGGACGAGTCTGACAAGGCTTTGGAGGTGTTCAACATTAGCCAGACTATATTTGCAGCTGTAATTATAATATAAACTATCAACCAACAAATTTTTAGGACTGCGAAAATAAGGTCGATGGTTTTGATAATTTTTTAAAATTTTTACAGATTAGCCAGACTGTTTTTTTTTTAACTTCACTATATCTCTCACTAATAGAAGGATTTTTATTACTGGAAAAAAGTGCAGTGTATTTGTACTTTTAAACGCATTTTGCGCCTCAACCCATCGGAAAACCCCCCCGCATATATATGAATTTTGCTTAGAATAACAAACCGAATAATTCTAGCGGTGTTTCCTGACTGGGAAAATAAGAACCAAAAAACTTCATTGCCTCCTGGACTATTAACAATCTAGTCCGGAACTTTGATAAATGAACCAAAATCAACAATTCGTATTTTTTTGCAGAAAAGTATTGTAAATTTTACATTAAATGCTTTCCTATGCAAACGGGAATACCGTCAAAATTTTTGAATTTTTGATATGTTAAATAACTTGATGTGCCCATCAAAATTGTCCATGGGCCCAATCGTATCCTATGACTAGATTTTGAGATACAGGGTGTTGAAGCTAGAAATCCCTAATTCTTTAAAATGAACACCATAAAATACCCTTAAATATTTTTGGAAGTTTTTGCTCATTCTGTGTAGTAAAAATACATACTTAACTACTATAATTAAAATATTATACCTTACAGGGTGAATAATGATTCGGCAATTCTTTTTTGGTCAAAGTAGGTATTCCCACCGAACAAAAATAGCTAAAATACCGAAAAAAAAAAAAATATCACCGTCAAAGTCTCTCAATATTTGATATCGTACAGTACTCGATGTACTCGTTCAAAATTCTTTTTGTTAAAATTAGATCCTATGACTAGTTTTCCAAATATATCTTAATATGTACCAAATATATGAATTTTAAACAATAAATATATACGAGTACTGACAAAATAGATATTTTCAAGAGAAATATCTTACATTAAATATTTTGATATACTGTTTTAGATTAAGAATATACCCCTGGTACTATTTTCAAAGAGACAAAAAAATCAATTACGGTTGAATATGTAAAAGGAAAAAATCAACAAAATGCTGAAATTGTTGGCAAAAAATAGAAAATAATTGCCTTTTAACTTGCGAGTTGTTTATTAAAACAATCCTATTAGTTTACATACAGGGTCATACATTATTGCATTACAAAAAAAGTTCATTATACGGTAGGTATAAGTAGGATCTAGGGAAATAAATAATGATCGGATTAAATGTTTATTTTGACTGGAGCATTGCCTCTTTATATTGTATATTTATATCAGATTGGGATCTCCTTTCCGCGTAAAGTGTTAGCCCCTGTAGGAATAGCGCACTGCTTGTATAATAGGGCAGGTCAAAAATTACCAAAAAAACATTAATTTAGGCTAGTGTGAAAAAATTGTGTTTTATGTGGTTTACACCCTATATAAAAATTAGTGAAAAAATAAAATATTTAGCTGGGACCTTAGGGGTGAGAAATTAAAAAACTAAAAAAATTCAGCTTTGTGCAGCTCTTCGCTTAATTTAAAACTCAAGGGGTTCAGGGCAGCTACAAGATAATAAAACCGGTTTTGAATGTTAAATCAACCCAGAACTCACCACGAGGAGGTGGCCGCACTTCGAGTTCCACCCACCCACCCATTTCTCCTTTTATCTCAATATATCTTACTTATTTATATAAAGAGATCATTACATTTTTGGCAAGTATTTTTTGGCATCAAGTTTAGCACGTATGTACGTAGAATTTTCACAACACCCAATTCTCTTTTCTCTTTCTTTTGGCATTGTTATTAATGTTCTCATAACTTGGAAAAATATAACAATAACATCAATTACAAAGGACAACTGAATTTATTACAAACACTAAAGATATAAATTCAGATACTTTGTAAGGTATATAAGAAAACAAAAGTCAGATATTAAATTAAAAGAACTAAAGATAAACGACCAAATGACTGACGTAACTGAATCAAGACGTTAACGTTAAGTATTAGGTGCAAATACGAGATGGTAATACCAATTAATTTTCTTCTACTATGGGACCGAGATCGATATTTTCTGGAAATAATCGGTCTGCTGCATTATCGATGCTATTTAGTAAACGTGTTGTTGGAAATCTTATATTATTCTGGTGCCTTGCATAACCAAGAAATCATAACACTGATGCAACATGTGCGCAAGCACTTAAAGTTCTCGAACCGCATGGACATGTACAATAATAGTAGAAAATTGGATCAATATTTTCATTAAGTTCCTCTTCGTATGCCAACCACAGCATATATTTAGTTGCGTTTCTGAACCTAGAATAAATTCTAAAACGTAAAAAATTATTCTCTTATCTAAACTCGTCTATTTCCAAAACATTATTTTCCTCTCTTTGCAGTTTATCTTGAATATATGATGGACTTAAATAAATATGGTAAGAACCTACAAAGTCTTTTAGGAAATTGATCTCTACGCGAGGAAATTCAGGAATATGCATGTGGTTCAATCTTCGCCGCCGAACATTTCTGGTAGTCAGATTTTGGGCTTCGACGCGTGCTTGTATAATATTAACGTCAACTAGTTGGTTTAAAATTTCAACTGCTATGTCCATTGTACCTGGTAGGTTTATAAGAGGATGAAATTTATTTAACAACGCACCTGCAATCTGATAAAAACCACTCAAATTAACTGCATGTTGCGTGGATATGCGGCCTTTAAAACATTTAAAAATGGATTTAAAATGTCCATTTCTGGCTTCTACAACCCAACGAGTTTTAGTTATTAGTCTCGCTCTATTAGCTTTACTTGTTGATAATTACCGTTGGTTTTGATGAAGCAAAGGTGGTATATAAGTAATTAACCCAAGTTCTTTTAATCTAGGAATAACATCTCTGTAGCCTCTATCTACTATTACTATATCTCCTTCTGTAATCCAGTTTCTAAATTCATTATTATCATTAACCAATTGTTGCCGTAAAAGTGCTGCATCATTATTAGATGCATCAGAAAAATAGGGACCATTGATTGATAAAATATATCCTAAAATAGCAATAGGACTGAGGTAATATTCTAAAATTACTACTTTTTTCAATTGAGTTATATGTACAATCGACATAAAATATGGCCTTTGGAATATTTGCTATAGGGTTGTATAGCGCGTTTACGAATTCAGGGATGATTTATGATATAGTTTTCTCTGGTTATTGATCTAAATCCAATATTACTAAGTACAAATCTTTGAAGGAGGGACATACGGACATCAGATATGACTATACTAGTGACTTGTCGGGATGAATAATTAAAAAGTAATTTTATGAACTCATCTGACAATCCATGTCTTAGTTTAACAAGGAAAGCAAGTAAATCTTTTTGAGCAATGCTTCTTAAGTTACCATATTGTTCTATTGGTTCACAAAATTCATATAATTCTTGAAAATTCTCTTTAGAAATTGAAGTTAAATATTTAAATTCTTCTAAACTAAAAGTATTTATGTCTTCCCAATTTTTTAAATAATTATTAGCATTAGCAGCCGCTCTTAAACTAGAGAAAAATTGCTGAATATTAACGTGGAGGAATGGTCTAAAAACAAAACGCAAACCAGCATGTAAATTATTCATTAGTAAACCCGAATGATTTAGATGAATGTCACAAATCTTCAGATATTCGGGTACATAAATATTTGAGACTAAAAAAATATTTGCTCTGCATACTGCCGATAGTTTTCTTACATTTACTTGTGCGTTACAAATTATACGACCACGAACTGAGTGGGGTGTTAAAACATTAAGTCTTAAGCAATTTGGATCATTTTCATAATTTCTAAGTTCCTGTGTAATTGCGTGATAACAGTTTAAACATAATCTTACTTCTTGTAGATTATCGACTGCAGGATGTCCGGCAGCTTGTCTTCTAAAATTAGCAATGTTAAGCACATCTATATTATTGTCCTCGTCTAAACGAATAGTGAGTCGAAGTTGAAAGTGTCTATTGCAAACATAACAGCTAATCCTATTTGCAAACGCCATATTTGCAACAATATTTATTTAAAACACTAATACAGAACAGTCTAATGCTCGCTTAAAGTAATACAAACATCATTTATTATAAAAGTCAACAATATGTTCAATTATTCGGAAAATATTTAATCATAGCCTTCTAGATCAATATATATAAATCAAGTGTAAGCATGTTTATATATCCTATAAGGTTGTTGGCATATTTACCACTATTTAGAATTTATTAATAAAATCTATCAATCGTCTAAAACTCATAGGTTACAAAATATACAGGGTAATCAATTTTTGTGAAAATCTTCGTAAAAATTATGTATTATCATAGTAGATATAAAAAAGCAAAACTTCAGGCATGCAGACAGTCTTTAGCTTTATATTTTATCATTACGAGCATACAGGGTGATTCTTAACACGGTATCAGACCCAAGTCGATTTAAAATGCCTTGGTTGTGACGATTACAACAAGCTTAACGTCAGAAGTGAAAAATTACGGAGTTACAGGATGTTAAAAATTATCTATATTTCCAAGTTTAAATCATTAACTACTTAACAAAACGACTTGCATGCCTTTGCATAATGAAAATATAAAAACAGGCAGGTTATTCGAAAATTACGAATATTTTATTACCCTATATTCATATCATATTGTTTTGAGAAGCCCTTGAAAAATCAAGAGAGAAACAGGTAAAGCTGTAAACTATAAAAATATCAACAAATGTTTCGTGAAAATTAAATGCTCGATTTATGTTAAATATTTGAAACCAATAACATGAAAATACTATTTCTTATATGAATGAGTATCAATAAGTAGATATGACATTTATACTTCATTGTGTGTATCCCTATTACTCAATGGATTTCCTAGAAGAAAACTCGCAATGAAACAGTAGTTAAGAAATGGATAATTTCCCAGATTTCATTCTGAGGCTCCATTAAATGTTTTTAGTTTCTAGTTATTCCAAAAACTATGTCAATTTGACAAAGTTTGGTATTGGCTATTTAAAATATTAATGTATGTATATTTTTAATCTTTTTCTATAAAGAACTCACAAGCAATTTATTTTCTATTTGGCAATAATTTTATATATTGTTGATTTTTCCACCTTGCAAGTTCAACTGTAACCATCCTTCAAGGGATGCGACTTAAAACAAAATGTATTGGGGGCTTTACCTCATTGGTGGCGTGAATGGAGCTCATAATCTTATTTAAATATACAATACAAAGAGGCACTTATGATAATACTCGAGCCAAATAAACCTGTAATCCGATCATAAATCATTTCTGCACATTCTACTGAGACCTACCATATAATCAACTTTTTGTACCGAAATAAAGTATGACCCTGTATATGGACTTATACTATTTTTTTGATGAACAACAATTATTTTCTATTTTTTGGCAACAATTTCAACATTTTGTTGATTTAACCTACATATTCAACCGCGATCACCCTGTAATTACGAATTTTTTTTCCCTTTGCAAATAGTACAAGGGGTATATTCTTAATCTAAAACAGTCAAAATATTTAATATAAGATATTTCTCTTGAATATATCTACTTATGTCAGTATATATGTATTGTTTAAAATTCATATATTTGGTACATATTAAGTTATATTTGGAAAACTAGTCATAGGATCTAATTTTACCAATAATAATTTTGAACAAAAACATCGAGTACTATACGATATTAAATATTGAGAGACTTTGACGGTGATATATTTTTTTTTCGGTATTTTAGCTATTTTTGTTCGGTGTGAATACCTACTTTGACCAAAAAAGATTTGCCGAATAATTAATCACCCTGTAGGGTACAATATTTTAATTATAGTAGTTAAGTATGTATTTTAAATACACAGAATGAGCAAAAAACTTCCAAAAATATATAAGGGTGATTTATGGTGTCCATTTTAAAGAACTAGGGATTTCTAACTTCAACACACTGTATCTCAAAATCTAGTCATAGGATACGATTGGGCCCATGGACACTTTTGATAGGGACATCAAGTTATTTAACATAATAAAAATTCAGACATTTTGACGGTACTCCCGTTTGCATAAGAAAGGTGAGTGGTCCTTTGCAACGCTCCAAGATTAACGCAAAGATTGTAAATTGTCTATGACCAATTTTGCATTACGAAATTAATAGAAAAGTGTCTAGAACAAAAAAATATATTCATCAGCAACATGGATTTTGCAACAATATACTTATCATGCAAAATATTTAAATAATTTCTTGTATCCGTTTTTTATCGAGCTTACGGAGAATATTTATATTTACACCATATTAAATAATTTGTCGACAAGGTATGAAATAATACCTAGGAGAGGAAACAATCAATATCGTTGTAAACAAGCCATTTAGATAATAAGGGTTTGTTTTGGTTCAAACCGGACCGTCGGCGTCGGTCGATTGCAGTTTTGAAATACAGTTTATCAATGATATTTTGAGCCACAGTGGTTACACCATGTAACCACCTATTTTAATCAATTATAAATCGATTTGATATTAATATATCGAATTTAGATTTAATATTTACGTTACCGGTAGTTCCCTCTACTAATAGCAATAAATTTGGTATTTTTTATTCGGTTTCCTAACTAATCGTTCATTTATTAACCTGTTGACAAAGAATGACGTTACCTAATAAATTTTTAAAATTTTTGACATTTATTGATTAAAATAAATATTCTGTATGCTCCCTATTGTTTGCAGTTATATGCGTACTGTAATAGTACCCTCAAATATTTTTTTCAATCTTTATTTAAAAAATATTTGTGGTTTTACTATGAAATCACTATGTCAGTAGTGGCTGGTGTGTTATATGTTGTATTTTTTATCAACTTATGAAAAGCAGTTGAACAACTTATGAAAAGCAGTTGAAAATAGTAGAAGAATTATGGAAATAATTTGATGAAATTCCCTCTGGAACGGAATCTTAAGATAGTAAGTAATACCTGGATAATTTAAGCAAATATTGAGTGAACTTATTTGGTTTTCAAGTCTAATTATGTCCAGGTAACGGTAATCTAAATATTTTTACCGAATACAGACGATCACGACTATAAAAACTAAATTGAAAATGGAGAGACAGTAATGGCTGGCACTGCAGAAAAAGAGGATAATTTACCTATAACTGTTTGAATACTTTCTTATTCACTCACTCATTCACCGTCAATCATTTCACGTCGTTAATAGTTAAACGAAAGTCGAGTTAGTCTCATTCATGACGTGACCGGAAGTCGCTCTGCTTAACTGTTCCAAGAACGTGGATGCACACTAATCTCGCGGCTAGCCTCTCCATTTTTTAACGAATTTATAATTTTCTCTCATAACTGTGCTAAATTGGGCGGAAATCCAATAACGCTAAAACAATTCAGTTTAGGAAGTCCACTTTTCAAAAAGTTGTTTTTTATCTTAATGAATATAAAAATTGATTTCTTCTGTCTTATAATAAACATAGAAATGTATGGCATACCGTCATAGTGGTTGCTATGTCTAACCACCTAATTTTTTTTGTAAAAATAAAAAAATTTAAAATTTAAAAAAGTTAAAGTACCTTTTTGGTAACATTTTATGCTTATATTAAAGCTCTGAAGCATTTTACAGTGGTTTTTCTTAATTCATGATGCAAAGGGATAAAGAAAAACCTTTTACAAAAAAAAAATATTGTTCCGGACTGTCAAAAAAGTTGCAGAAGTTGCAAAATGTTGAAAAAAGGGGCGGTTTCTCCATTGGTTTATTTTTGCAGTGAACACCCAGTTAAATTTCATAAAAACACCTTATTTTAATATTACATAAATAATATAAAAATATAAATTTAATTTTAATATTTTTATTTTCATACGTGTTAATCTATATTTTTTTGTACAGGGTTTTTCATTATATTTTGACCACTACTTATTTTCATTATTATTGCGAACACAAAAAAAGTTTCAAGTAAAAGCTTTATTATTTTATCTATACCGAGTAAAAATATAATAACTTGCAGAATTCTATATACAGGGCGCCTCCAACAAAATATTATTTAAATTTTTTATGGGATACCCTGTATATTTTTGTAATTTTAAGTAGACCTTTATTTCCTTATTACAAATATATAAGATTTCAATTATTAAGTGACTTATTGGACTATGAAAGCGTAACACATAGATGGCTATGAAAATGATGTTTCCATGTAAAACAGTTGTTTTTTTATTAAAAGTTGTCAGTTGATTGCTTGTAATGGGTTATACTGTGGCCGACAAACTTGAGGTAAAACAACAAAGCTTTTACTTGAAACTTTTTTGTGTTCACAAGAATAATGAAAATAAGAGTGGTCAAAATATAATGAAAAACCCTGTACATCATTGTCCTCTGTCTGATCGAGTCTCTGTGTCACAGTATACATAAGTATACTGAGTCTGTGGCGCTTTATGATGAGTGAACAAGGTTGCCAAACCAGTGTTGCCAGTCTAGTACAATTCACAATTATACTAGATGTAGTACTTTCTGAGTACATCAGTTTTTACGTGTAAACTATATATATTGTGTTCCTTGTTTGGGTTCGTTATCAATAAAGACCCCCTTTTTCCCTTTCAATGAATTAGATGTCACTGCAAATAGAATTCAAAAAATCAGATACATTTAAGGAATCTGGTACATTTTTTAGAGAAATCTGGTACGTACCAAAAACATATTCTGGCAACACTGTACCAAATCAAACAAACTGACACTGTCATAAGTGTCATTCATTTGCTATTAAATACTTTAAATAAAAACATAAGAATATTTTAATTGTGCTTACTTAAAAAAATGTCTTTAATTAAGAACTGTGTCTTCAATAAATTAAAGGTATGTGTGCCAATTCAACGATTATTCCCGAAAAACTTCAATAAGGCAAGGTAAATAAAAATTTTTAAGGTTATGTTGATTTTTTACTTATCATAAAGTTTTACAACTATATTTTGTTTTATATTTTGTTTCAGTGTCTAAGACCATCCAAAGACTACTTTAAAATGTTCTATTTTGCACTCAATTGTAAATACTATGAAGTAAAAGGTTAGCAAAAAATGTGCAAATTTTTTTTTCACAAAACCAGCTTAAAAGAAAAATTTAATTAATCTGATGAGGTAACTAGATAAAATTATGGAAATGTACAATAAAAATTTGATAAAGATAAATAGACAAATGGTTTTTCACTTTAAAATCTGAATCAGAAAAAAGGATCAACCAGTTAATTTAATATAGTCGATGAGAAATTTTACCTAAGATATACATTTAAATAGTTTACCTATATAAAGTTATGTTTGCCTGTAATTATCAATCGTGTTGCGCTTTAACCTAGATCGTTTGTAGCATACAAACCAGAAATCTTTTATTTTAATGACAATTTTTTATTGCCTTGTTTGTATAATTTAGTATTTTCAAAAATATTAGAAGTTATGGCAATTTGGATCACTACAGTTATTAAATGAAATTAAGGCTGTTGGTAAATTAGTTTACAGTTGGTAATAAAGTATGTCTCGAAAAAAGCAATAAGTATCAAATAAATTGTGATTTTGATTAGGCACTTAACAAGTCACATCCCACATATCTACATGATCTGGCTAATCAATCCTATAAGTACTTATCAAAACATTAATATACTATCTACAATTAAACAATAATTTGAAAATACAGATGAAGCCGATTTACCTATTTAGACAAAATACTATTATTCTGTTATTTATTAAAACACAATATTTTTTAGTGAACATGGATATGCAAAAATCTGCCATAAGGGTATAGGACAGAGTGAGAGCAAGAATACTTTGGAATGTGCTGTGAAATATACTTAGAAAGGGTCATATGGAGAATTAAGTGTGATAACATTTTACGATGTGTATCTCACTAGTTTAGTTCACAGATTTTTGTAAATGTTTAAATTATGTGCTGCTATTTCAAACTTTTAGTATCCTTTGATAAAAGAAGTTTAATATTATTTTTGACCTTTTTAAATTGTCTATTTTACCTTATACATTTTTTTTCTACTCTTCATACAGTATTAGTGAAGAGTATTATATGTTTACTTTGTCTGTCTGTCCGATATCACGTTTTTTGTCTGCACGTTAAGTCAAAAACGAGAAATGATATGAACTTGAAAGTTTTAAGCAAAAATCAAACTCTATAAGGGGACAAAGCCTATTGATTTTTAACAAATCTAATTAAAAATAGGGGGTTAAGATATGTTGAAATTAAAAAAATTCTAAATTAATATCGTTATCAATATGAAATTTTTAGTAAAAATTAAGCTTTATAAAAATATAAAGCCTATTGATACTGAAAAAAATATGAATATATTGGGGAGTTAAGGGGGATTAAAATTTAAAAAAAAATCCTAACTGAAAAACTTGAAATTTTTAGCAAACATCAATCTCTAAAATCTGAATAAATATGGGGGATTTAAGGGGGGTTGAAATAAAAAAAAAATCAAAAATAAAAAGCGATATCAACATAAAATTTTTGGTAAAAATCAAGGTCTATAAGGAAATGAGAATTATTTATTGTGAAAACAATCTGTTTAAAAATGGTGGTTAAGGGGGTCTGTTAAACTGCGAAGAGTATCATTTATCATTATCATATCATTATATATCTTTATTCTAGTTTGTGTCTGTGTAATATTATGTATTGTGATGGGACCGATCTTATAAAATAAACATTTAAAACATTTTAGTTCTTATTTTATTTGCCAATAAAAGGTATTTAAAAAATATATTTTTTATTCGACATCTGTGACAAATTGTGAAAATGATTAAACTTACAATAAAAACTAAAAAAGATAGGTAAAGTATCATATAAAATTTTTTACACAAAAATCAATGTCAAGCTTTCTACATGACCTAATATATATTTAAAAATAATCTCAAATTATGTATAAAAGTTTACTAACTAATAATGTTTATAGATGGTTTTCAACGTATTAAAAACAAAACAAATATCACACTAAAATATTCAGTGATTAATTGTAGTTGTAGTGCTTGAAAACAGTGTTATGTTGATAATAATAAGTACATTTACTACAAACTCAAATAATAAAAAACAGCAATATTGACTGTACAAAGTTTTAATCCGAACTTACATATGTTTAAATTATTGTAAAAAGTAAACACCCATTTTAAATTACGACGAACCGCCACTGGTTGAAAGTAAATTATATAGGGTGTCTCAAAATTCCGTATACATAGAGCTACTTGTGTGTTGAAGAAATCAAAATATGTCAATTGAGCCAAAATTACTTATATCACAAAGTGCTTCGTTTGCCTGTGAGGAAGCTTTAAAGTTAGAAGAATTTTTTTCATTTTATAACTCAAAAATGCTTTGTTTGATTTTTATAAAATTTGCTATGTAGTTATTTTAAGGTGCAAAGGGAAATTTGCATCAACCTAATCCTAAGACATCATATTTTTTTTATGGAGAGCCGTATTCATCTGTTGCATTTTTTGTCTCTTGCAAAAAATATATATCTCTCATGGTACTTAAATAAAAAAAATTCTATGGACTGATGGTTAGTGACTCAAAATTTTCAAGAAAACTAAGTTGCGGTTATAACTACCGCAACTCGAATACTATCGCTTTAAACGTTATTACAATAATAAAAAATCATCAATAGACATAGATATCGACTAAAAAATAACAATTCAAACATATGGTTAGAGAGACTTAAAATTTTCAAGAAAATTAAGTTGACGGTTGTCAACGTTACTAATAACAAAATTGATAGAAATGTAAAAATTGTCGATTTTTTTCTTTTGCTTCAAAGTTCTTGTGAAGGAGTTATTTGAAACATTTTGTGGCTAGTATGGAGTACACATTTAATGAACAAACTGATATGTTGCTAGTGCTTGATTTCTCTAATGGCAACTGTTGTGAGAGTTTTCGGGTATACCATAAAAGATTTCCAAATCGACAGATTCCGAATCACCAGACTTTTGCTTCTATCGAGGGACGACTTCGAGAAACTGGTCAACTGAAACTGGACAGAAATAATGCTAGGCGACCTCATTAACGTTGACAATTGTCAACTTAGTTTTTTTAAAATTTTAAGTCACTAACCACCCTAGAAAATTTTTTACTCAAATACCATGAGAGGTACATGTTTTTTGAAAGAGACAAAATACTACAAATGGATACGCCTCTCCGTAAAAAAAATTAAGGGAACAGGGGCCAAAATTAAACAAAATACGATGTCATTTATCGTAGGATTAGGGTAGTTTTTACCCTTTCATGATTTCAGTTAGTGTAATTTTTACTTTGAACAATGGCTCTTCAATTAAAATAGCTACATTAGAGTGTCTCAAAAAAACCGACTATTTTTTTTTTTCAAAGAACTTTGAAAATTCGTCAGAGTGTTTCTAGAAAATGACCCTGTAAAATTATAAGCTCTTAATATTAATATTTAGAGGTGGCGTTTTGTAATTTTCTATTTCCCATTTAATAACATGGGAATTTTTTTTTTAAATTTTGGAATTTTGTGACGTGATAACGAGCTACTTTATAAGTATGACGAAATTACCCCTTATAGGAAATTTAATGCTCTACAAAAAAGGTCTGATTGACTTTTTGCGTAAATGCGTAAAAAAATTTATTGTAGATTTTACTGCTAAGAAGTTAACTAGAAATGTATAGATCTTGTATTTAACTGTTATTACTGTTTAATCTATTAATAAGCCAATAAATCTGTTATTATTAATTAAAATGGAGTATTGATACATAATATAAATAAATTTATAGTAAACTTTTACCAAATTTTTTTAGGTTAGTGAATATTTTTTGCTAAAAATCAATAAAAATTATCATTTATCAAATTATTAAGAATTTTAGATCTGCATTCCATCAAATATATGCATATATTTATTCTTAAGTTAATAGTTTTGGGTTTTAAATACATATAAATTGATTTTTTTGTATTTAAGAAAAAAAAAGCATAATTTAAAACATTCTGAAGTTTGAGGCTCGATATCTTTGAAACGGCTCGACTTACGCAAAAAGTCAATTTGACCTTTTTTGTATAGCATTAAATTTCCTATAAGGGGTAATTTCGTCATACTTATAAAGTAGCTCGTTATCACGTCACAAAATTCCAAAGTTTAAAAAAAATTCCTTGTTAATGTTATTTAAATGGGAGCTCATATTTTTACAGTGTCATTTTCTAGAGATACTCTGACGAATTTTCAATGTTCTTTAGAAAAAAAAAATTGTCGTTTTTTTTGAGACACTCTAAGCTTCATACTAAATTTTATAAAAACAGATCGAAGCATTTTTAAATTATTAAAAAAAAAATAAAATTTACATTCAAATTTAAAGCTTCCTCACAGACAAATGAGGCACTTTGTAATATAAATAATTTTAGCTCAATCGACCTATTTTGATCCCACCAACATACAGTAGCTCTATGTACACGGAATTTTGGGACACCCTGTATATTGCTTCAAGTTAGCAACACTTTTGCATTTCTTTTCTAAAAATTATAAACAAATGCGCCATTTTGCTATAAATTAACTAGTTACGGACTTTGGAAATACTAGCAAATTTTTACTAAGTGTTATTTTAACTAGCCGATTATTATTACAAAGTATGAAAACTTTTGTAATTAATGTGAAATTATTAATTATTGACTGGCCTATTAACATTATATCATTCATGAATAATTTTCCTTTTCATAAAGAGCCTAGCCAGAGACCCATTTTTTTTGGAATGGTATATGCGAGGGTAAACGGTATAAAACAAAAATGCAACACTAATTAGATATCTATTATGACGTGCAATGTCAATTTGTGAACAGCCGAAAGTGAATTTCTGTCTGTCACACGGCAGACTAGAATTACAAAATAATTATCGTTTGTGGTTAAATAATTTTACTTCATATTTATTTCTAATTAAGAATATCTGATACAATCGCCGATTGCACAAGCCACATAGACTAAAAATACGCTTTCTTGTAGACTTGGCTTTCACTAAAGTCAATCAAAAAGTCGTTACTGTGAAATATTTGTTTTCCAAAATTACCTTGCTTCATTAATAGACCTAAATGATAAATATTTTACACACCTGATACAGTTTTATCGAACAGGTTTTCCTAAAACCCATACAGCAATTTTTCTTTTAAACAAATACATATTCGGAAAAAATACGGACTTGTACTATTTTTATTACATATGCATATTTTTTAATAGAGTGGGCCTTTGAAAAGTTACAATGGTAATTTTTTTTTATTAAATAGAGATATCAAAAAAACTGTTTCTGTATAAATTTAAATGACATATTTTTCCAGCTACCCCCACCACCCTCTTAAGCCCAACACATACTGACGTAAAAATCTTAAATTACAATACCCCACTTGTGATACCCCTTTGGAAAGCTTATTAATATCATTTCTAAAAACTAACCTCAAATGTTAAGGTAAGTCTTAGAAACCGTACAATGCCTATTATTTTTTTAACGAAGGGAGTATTGGGGCTTAAAAATGCATACTTTGATACTTTATACTATAAAGTATCAACAATTTGTCATGTCGTTAAGTTAGTTGTTATAGTTTATTTGAATAGCACATGTCGTTAAGTAAGTTGTTATATAGTATTTATAATACAAATCCCGATGCACGTCAGAGATCATTTATGATGTCACGGCCTTGCAGTGTTGTCAAATCGTCAGAATAGTTGAGGAATTTAAAAAGTTTTGAAATTGAAAGGTTATGTTTTCTTTTTGTTACTAGAAAAAATTAATAATTTTAAATTTACATATCTAATGGAAAATATTAATTTCCTTTATGCATAATAAACATCTGAACAATAATAATCGAATTAAATTACCGGTTTTGAGCTTACATTAAATTGTAATTAGATGAAACAAAATGGATTCTATGTATTTTGAGGTGATCTTTTCGAAAAAAGGTAAAACAAAATGTAGCAGTTTTTCGAAAGTGCCGAAACTTTGGATTTTGTCAATTTTTCAATTTTGCGCATGCGCATGTCGCAAATAAATCAATATTTTTTAAACGCAGTTTACGACATTTGAAAGCATAGAAAAAATGCTAACTTTTATATATCTTGAGAAATTTTGATCTGATGCACCGTTCTCGCGGTATGGACGATTGAAATTTGTTTAGTATTTTAAAGCGGCGAAGGTCGAAAAATTGAATTTGTTAAATGTTCAAACACTAAATTCTTCATAACTTTGGTAAAAATTAAGATATTTAAAAAAACAAAAATACATTTTGAACTTAATGGATGTGACTATTGATTTCCAGAAGAAGGCAAAAGAAATCCCAAAATTGGGCATATGGCGTAAGGGCAAAGTGTACCGCAAGCCTAATTTCATTGTTTGCCTATAACGGCCAAACTATTTAAATTTTTTTAATGCCACTTACAAAGCTTACTCTTAAATATGAAATCTTATAAGTGTGTGAATTTTACCAAAATCGGATTATAATTGGCCAAGATATCAAATAATTAACAAATTTTTTTCCCTAAAAAATAACTAAATTTTTTTTATAAAGTTTGAAGTGGCACAAAAATACCAAAAATGCACCCAATGACTCAAAACTTTTTTTTTAAATACTCTATTATGTCTAGAATACAATTACATTGCGGAAAATTCTGCAAAAATATTTTATCTATTTTTTTGACCACTGTTCATTGAGTGACGACCAAAAAACACGGTTTTTGAGAAAAGTTGCCTAAAATTGACAATTTTCAGTTTTTTGGTCTGAAAATTAAGTAAACCCAAATTTTATGTCTTCTGAATGTGTATACGAAGTTTAAAGTGTGTATGTTTCTTCTAAGTTGTAGAATTCTCCCGACAAAAGTCCCATTACACGCGCTCCGCGGGATCCAAAACTCGTGCATTTCTGTAATTTGATTTTTTTGTGATTTCCAGTTTTAAATTTCTTACATACCAATATTTATTAGGCCTAAAATTTATTAAATTGTATTTTATTGACTTGTTATAAGACGTTTCTTGAGTTTTGTGCAAAAAATATAATTACCGCAAAATTAGCCGGACGTCGTATCAAGGATAGCCATGGTCTCGGCAATCGTTATCCGACAAGTTTAAACTTGAAACGGTCATATTATTACAAATTGAATCGCTTGATAGTGTTCATCGGCATAGATTTTTAATAACCGTGTTCAGCAAGCTCTGTGTACACGTGGTTTTTTGAACTTCTTCAGCAATTTATTGAGTAAGTACGTTCTTAAATTAAGAAAATTCTATCACAGTGCTATAATTTTTTTTTGTTTCCAGGTTGCAATGGCTGGCCTGTGTTTATTATGTCATCAGAAACTTGCAGAGGGTGAACTTACCCCAATTAGACCGACAGGATTGAAAGGTCTGCAGATGGTCAGCAAAGAGAGAGGGGATGATTTTTTCAGTTCTTTAGAACCAGGTTGTGTATTGCATGAGAGGTGTCGCAAACATTACGTAGCTCGACGTTACGGAAAAGAGTTTATTTATAAAACCTGGGATAGGCATAAAAGGGCCGCGATTGACAATGCAAAAAAAAAAAGGAGGATGGAGCATCAACCGAGAAGAAAACCAGATGTTAGAGAACAAAAAACATGCTTATCATCAAGTTGGAACTTACACTCAAGCTTAGGATTAATTTCCTAACATTTTTAAAGTATACCTTTTTGTATACTTTTTTGTGCTCTTTTCGATGGCGCAGTTAGTTTCTTCAAATATATTTTTTGTTAGATGTTTTCGGAAAACCCGGAGAAAATCATATAGGAAAAAATTTAAAAAAATTTACGCCTTCCGGTTTCCTGCGAATTCCCGAAAAATTATGGCAGATTTCGCCGCGGGAATTATTTTATTTGAGAGCCCACAAAAAAATACGCAACTTCTCTCATGGGCACATATGTCTAACATTTATAATTTTGCCACAAATTCATCGCAAATTTCATGTTCATGATTCTGATCAATGAAACGAAAAAACAACTTTTTGGTAAAAGCACTTCTGGTGGCGAGAAATTCGCTATTAAAACTACCTGTGCAATGAAATTCCGAACTATTTTTGCCTCCTCTTTCGATTGGTGCATTTATTTTTACTATCAGAATGATACTTGTTCAGATAATTAGCATTTTTACCATGGAAAATTCCAGAAAACCCGGTTTTTCCTAATTTAAAAAAAATTGAAAAACACATACATCATTTTTTTCTTTTTTTCGGAAAGATCACATCAAAATACACAAGGTCCACTTTGTTTCATCCAATTACAAATTAATGTAAGCTCGAAGGGGAGTTTTTTCGTTATTTAATTGGACTATAATGATGTAAACATATTGAAAATAGTCATAAAAAATAAAACTATAAGGCAGTATACCTATTGCAGATAAACAAAAATTGGTCCAGAATTAGCATAGAAATATCTCAAACTATTTTCATTTCACCAAGAAATTTATTTAACAGAGCTACATTTAAGTTATAAACCACAACACCCCATAAAATTGAAAAAATGAAATTTACAAAAGAGTGTGGGAAAGTCACAATATCAGTAGATATCTGTACTTAAAGAGTTCAAGATTCAAATTGTTAAAACATTTAAATATAAAAATGAAATTAAAATATTTAAGTAGGTACTTTAGTAAATTTCACTTTCAGTAACAATTTTGTGACTCAAGTATTTAAGATAGTCAGATGTGCTTCAACTATAGACTGTTATCTTTGCTTCCCATCATCTCTAAAGCTATTTAAACATGCATGAATAATAGTATCATCACTCAAACATCAAGATTCTCCACCTTACCAGTTTTAATAGACATTTGAAAACTGTTTTGCTCAGTGAATTCTTTAGCACTGCGAAAAATTTTACTTTTTGCTATAATATCTACTCAATATTTTATAAAAAAATCTTAATTTTATCTGTTTAGTGGTACTAGTCTTTTTCAAATCATTGTTAATATTATTAATTTTGTAAGACTCTCATAGCGAAACCTTTATAAACTAAACTATTTATAAATATTTTAGAAAAAATAAAAATACAGAATATATAAGAAATATATTAAACTATTTATTGTTATTAAAATAGGACAATGTTTTATTTAAAAAATATATTTTTTCTCATCTACTAATCTTCGTATTTCCTACAAAAATTCTATTATTTCTCCTAATCCAAAAGGCAAGTACTTGAATTGCTATCATCGCTATTGATGTTAGGTTTAATTATAATGGGAATAATTTACAATTTATCAAAAACTCCCTTTTTGCTAATATGTTTATTATAATATTGCTTGGAAAGGCCTCAAATAGTTCATTGGGGTTAAAAACACAATGGCAGGGAGGAAGACGTAACACTATGCCATATTGTTCTGCTATATTATCTACCATATGTTTCTTTAGTTATTTGTACCTCAAAATATATTGTTTTATTTTCATATAACGTGTCAATATTTCAATATTCTAAATTGTAATATCTAAATGACATCATACAGGGTGGGCCACTTAAAAGTTCCACCCCCTTATCTTCATTATTCAATGAGATATCGAAATAATTTTTTTCTTGTTTGAAAGATCAGAACAAATACTTTCTCATAATGGATTCAATTACTCTGTGACTTCATGGCTAACTTTCGGTTTTTCCGGAAATAAGAGAAAATCGTAATTTATTTTTTATTTTTAAATTGAAACCCACTTTTTTTATTGTAAATTTGGATTTCTGGAACATTTTTGTATAATAATCGTACATTGAAAATTTTCTGACAGCTTTCAAAATGGCCGCCATATCGGATAATATTTGTTCTAAACATGTTACTATTAATTCGTTTATGAAAAAAAATATAGGAATGTATGATCTTTATAAAATCTTTGTTATCTTCAAAATTCCCATTGAGACCCATTTACAGTTTACCAGTGGCGTATCTAAGCATTTTTAATATTAGCAAACCGTTTAATAATTCCATCCGCTTTTATCTCCGTTGTTGAGATATCGGAATGAAAACTTTTTTGTTTAAAAGCCTATAACAGATACTTTCATATACTGGATCTAATTGTTCTGTGACGTCATGGATTACTTTGGATTTTTCCGGATATAACTTAAAATCTCAATTTATTTTTTAATTTAAAATCGAAACCACTTTTTTGTTGAAAATTTGAATTACTGGGACAATATTGTACAAGAAACGTATATTTAAATGGCCGCCATATTGGATAATATTTTTTCTAAACATGTTACTATTAATTCGTTTATGGAAAAAATCTGAAAATGTATGATCTTTATAAAATCAGTGTAAGCTTCAAAATTCCTATTAAGACCCAGTTACAGTACACCAGTAGCGTATCTAAGCATTTTTATTATTAGCAAACCGTTTAATAATTCCATCCGCTTTTATCTTCGTTGTAAATTGAAATATTGGAACGAAAACTTTTTGTGTAAAAGCTTGGAACAAATACTATCATATACTGGATTCAATTGGTCTGTGACTTGTGTTGAAAATTTTCTGTCAGCTGTCAAAGCCGTCATATTGGATAATATATTTTTTAATATGTTACTGTTAATTCGTTTATAGAAAAAAATATGGGCATGTATAACATTTTTGTGAGCTTCAAAATTCCCATTCAGACCCATTTTCATTGTACCAGTGGCGTATCTAAGCTCTGTGACATCATGGCTTACTTCCGGTTTTTCGAAAATAACAGTAAATCGCAATTTATTTTTTATTTTTAAATGGAAACCCACTTTTTTATTGAAAATTTAAATTTCTTGAACTTATCAATGTTTATTATTGTATGGTGGGTATTGTTCTATTATATTGATTCCTTAAATCTTTCTGAGGAAATTAAGCTACTTTAAAATTTTAAATAAAAATAAACATTTTTTAAATTTATAGATCTGTTGTGTATCGTATTAATTTATTTTTCTGCTACTGTGCGTTAAAGTACGTACTTTATACGCTCTACGGAGTGCATAAAGTTTTACTTTTTTTACTAGTGCGTAGGTATAGTAAAACTTTTTACGCACTAGTGCGTCAACAAGACACAACTTTTAGTATTTTGACATGACATTTTATTTTAAACTTTCTTTACGCGTTAGTGCGTAAAGTAACCTTTGTATTTTTAATCTTAGTAGGCAGTATGTATGGTTGTAGAAATATCGTATGCCATTTACGAATGGCATACGATACGTAAAGGCCTTTTTTGAAGGCCACTTTAAACACATATTATAAGCATAAATAACTATTTTTTGTTACTATATTTATCAGTAGGTAGTTGACTGATGTAGTGGTTACAAGCGCTAAAATCGTATGAATTCAGTTCGATGACAGATATGCTCAAGAAATATAAATTTTCAATAAAAAAGTGGGTTTCCATTTAAAAATAAAAAAATAATTGCGATTTACTGTTATCTGAAGCACTGAAACCACGTATGCTCCACCAAGTCTACTTTTTAGCAGAATATACATCGGTTAGTAGTCAATATTTTAAACCTTAACGTGTATTCGCTAAAAAAAAACATGTTTCGTTAGAAATTCTAAAATTAAGTAATTTGTATTTCTATAGGTACACTTTAACCAAATGTCAATATCAGGAATTAGTCTCTTTGTCCAGGCTGCCGTCGCGTTATTTGCTGTCCACATGTCCTAACATTTCCTTATACTTTCTGTTCTTTCTGTTTTCCTCATTGCACTTGTTAGTTCCTCCTTCATTCACTAGAATACTTTCTGTGATGACCTTTACAACCTCTGCAGATACTGTGCGGTAAGCCAACGCTACCCTGAGTAGAATTTTTCGCTGCACTTTAAGTAATAGACCCCTATACTTCCCATTGCGTCATTCCAAAACGGTGCTGCGTATAGCAGTGCAGATTGCATGACGCCATGTAACAAGACCCTCTTCATTTCACTAAGTTGCTCTACGTTGGGCATTATTTTAAACAGGACTGCAATCTCTTTTTCAGTTTTTATTACTGCATGTTTGACATGTGTTCCGAAACTAAGCCTCCTTGCTTGTGATGATTGTTGTCTCTTAGTTGGAATCCGATTATATCACTAAAATTACTTGCTGTGATATTGAAGATATACTGGCTAATACCAATCTTTCGATTATTTTACTTCATACTTCTGTGTTAAATGCATTTTTAACATCAATCAAAATAATTTCGCTTCAGAAATAATTTGAATCGGCTGCATATGCAGTTACCTAATTTATGGCATCTTTTGTCAACCTCTTCTTTCTAAAACCGAATTAGGTGTCTAAAAGCCCTTTATCGTCCAGTTCCTCTTTCAGTCTCTTCCTAATAAGATGTTCAAATAACTTGTCGCATACATCTAAAAGGCAGATTGGTCTAAACTTTCTTTGCTCCGCTCCATCGTTTCCCTTTGGGATTCGAAAAACCGACGATGATTTCTATTTCTTTTGGATGATCTGCTTGGATAGTAATCCATTAAACATGCTCAAGATATGTAATGGTATCTCTTTCATCGCCATTTTAACATATTCTACCACTATTCCATCTGGCCTTGGTACTTTACCAATTTATAGTCTTAAAGCTGCCTTCTTCAGTTCCGTTATCATAAAGTATGGTGCATTGCATACATTTTGCTTTGGGAAGTACTCTTTGATATTCGGAATGATCCTGATTGCAATTTTAAATTTTTCGGAGTCAGCTATTTCATTTGGTAGGGTTATGTGCTTTAACTTTCCCAATACAATTTTGTACTCCTGTCCCAGATGTCTCCTTCTAATTGTATGCATATTTCTTTTCAGAATTTTCTTTTAAGCTGTCTTATTTACCTACTAAATTCTCTTCTGGTGTACTTGTTACTTGACTCTAGCTGATCCAAAATTAACATCCTCTTAGCAACCTCCTAGCAACCTCCTTTTCCAAAATAAAGGTGACATCATACATATTTTTTAATAAAATCAAAAGAGAAATATTTATGTGGCTCTACTTCGTATGGTTCTCATTCTAGACATGTTTTTTTACAGATTAACAATTATCTATATTTTAACATTATAAATCAAATCTTGTTAATTAATAGTTCTTATAGACTACATAAATAATTTTTCCTACGACCACTTAGGAAAGTGACACATATCACACTATATAGACCTATGGAAAGTGCCCTATATCACACGCGTATGAATAAGAATTTACTTTCCACACAAGTGAGAATATGCTACTTTCCGCAGTAGCTGTCAGAAAATGTCAAACACATAATTTCTATTTTGATCTATGTAATGTCCATATTAATACTAAAATCGATATGATTGTTAAATTATTGTAAACTAGATCCTAGATATTTATCTTTAACAATTATTTTTAAAATAATTTTAAAATAACTAAGATATATTTGCTTTTTATTCTGGTTAAACACATAAGCGATTAGATCAATCAATTACCGTAAGGCCTGTTAGCTCAGTTGGTTAGAGCATCAACTTTGCAATTTGAGACCGTCCAACGACCGCGATCGAATCCTGGCTGTGCCAGAATTTTTTTTTTTTTTTTTTTTTCATTTTTTTTTATTTGTTTAGAAATTATGAAAATTTAATAAATACGATTATTGTTGATTATTTTTTTAAATACATTTTAATTATTATAATAATCTGGTTTTACATTTTTTGATGAAATTATTTTGTGGTCGTAGGAAAAATATTGTACATCACTTGTGTGAAAAGTGATTTTCCACACTCGTAATGTAATATACTATTGTCCACGACCACTTAATAATAAATCAATATTCTACCTCCTAACTAAGAGCATATAGTACCCATATATCACGGAGTGAATTATGATAATTCACGCTTTTGTAATTCTGGCATATTCCGATAGATAACTAAAGATAGGCGATACTTTTCATAACGATATTTTCTAGAACAAAAAATCGAAAAATCGAAAAATCGAAAAATCGAAAAATCGAAAAATAGAAAATCGAAAAATAGAAAAATAGAAAAATCGAAAAATCGAAAAATCGAAAAATCGAAAAATCGAAAAATCGAAAAATCGAAAAATCGAAAAATCGAAAAATCGAAAAATCGAAAAATCGAAAAATCGAAAAATCGAAAAATCGAAAAATCGAAAAATCAAAAAATCAAAAAATCGAAAAATCGAAAAATCGAAAAATCGAAAAATCAAAAAATCGAAAAATCGAAAAATCGAAAAATCGAAAAATCGAAAAATCGAAAAATCGAAAAATCGAAAAATCGAAAAATCGAAAAATCGAAAAATCGAAAAATCGAAAAATCGAAAAATCGAAAAATCGAAAAATCGAAAAATCGAAAAATCGAAAAATCGAAAAATCGAAAAATCAAAAAATCGAAAAATCGAAAAATCCAAAAAATCTAAAAAATCGAAAAATCGAAAAATCAAAAAATCGAAAAATCGAAAAATCGAAAAATCGAAAAATCGAAAAATCGAAAAATCGAAAAATCGAAAAATCGAAAAATCGAAAAATCGAAAAATCGAAAAATCGAAAAATCGAAAAATCGAAAAATCGAAAAATCGAAAAATCGAAAAATCGAAAAATCGAAAAATCGAAAAATCGAAAAATCGAAAAATCGAAAAATCGAAAAATCGAAAAATCGAAAAATCGAAAAATCGAAAAATCGAAAAATCGAAAAATCGAAAAATCGAAAAATCGAAAAATCGAAAAATCGAAAAATCGAAAAATCGAAAAATCGAAAAATCAAAAAATCGAAAAATCGAAAAATCGAAAAATCGAAAAATCGAAAATTCGAAAATTCGAAAAATCGAAAAATCGAAAAATCGAAAAATCGAAAAATCGAAAAATCAAAAAATCGAAAAATCGAAAAATCGAAAAATCGAAAAAGCGAAAAATCGAAAAATCGAAAAATCGAAAAATCGAAAAATCGAAAAATCGAAAAATCGAAAAATCGAAAAATAGAAAAATCGAAAAATCGAAAAATCGAAAAATCGAAAAATCGAAAAATCGAAAAATCGAAAAATCGAAAAATCGAAAAATCGAAAAATCGAAAAATCGAAAAATCGAAAAATCGAAAAATCGAAAAATCGAAAAATCGAAAAATCGAAAAATCGAAAAATCGAAAAATCGAAAAATCGAAAAATCGAAAAATCGAAAAATCGAAAAATCGAAAAATCGAAAAATCAAAAAATCGAAAAATCGAAAAATCAAAAATCGAAAAATCAAAAATCGAAAAATCAAAAATCGAAAAATCGAAAAATCAAAAAAAATTGAAAAATCGAAAAAAAAAAACGAAAAATTGAAAAATCGAAAAAAAGTCGAAAATAAAAATCGAAAAATCGAAAAAAAAAAATGGATAAAAACGAAAAATCGAAAAGTTACCTATGTTTAATAAAAACTTTCCATTCACACTTAACTTTTATTTAATAAAGAAACCATAATGGTCGTGGACAAAGTATAGTATTAGACTCGCAATTTATAGCCATTATTCACTCGGGTGATTTGCGCCCCTCGCCTACGGCTCGGGACGCAAACGTCACCCTGCGTGAATAATAGCTACCATAAATTGCTCGTTTAATAATATACTATTATTCTGACAATTCTTTTTAATCAATAAGCCTGTTTTGATTTTTGACATTATTAATTTTACTGATAGTATACCGACTGTCACAGTGAACTGATTGTCCCTCATAAACTGATTGTCCTAAAATTTATTTGAATTGTTACTTTATCATTTTAAAATTGATTGTCCTAATATACTGATTGTCTCAAGTTCATTTTAATTTTAATTGTACCTTTTCAGTATATTGTTGATTTTAAAACCAAAAAAAGTTTATTTTAATTTGTTTTCTTCTCGCAACAGGTGATATAATGAATTTCTCGAAACTAGTTTCATAATGTTCAACATTATGCAACTGGTTGCGTAAAGTGTATCATTTTGGCAGTTGCTGCGATAACAAGAAATGTCACTTTATATGTCAAAATTTAAAAAATGGATTTAAAAAACTATGTATTTATAAAAACATAATAATTTCTTAAAATGTGATCATGTCCATTGATTTTGTGTATCATTATCTCATTATACTATAATTATAAATAAAAGACAATTTTTTATGGTTATCAGTTTACAACATTAAACCAATTTTATAGTATTTAAATTTAATTAGAACCATTTCAAACCACTTGGATAATATTTGGAACATAAGTTTTATTTTATTTTAAACAACTTTACATCTGGTAGTATTTAAACGCATTTTTAACTGTAGTTTGAGATGATGTCTCAGGTTTATAATACCAATAAAATTTTACAAACTATTATCTTATTTGTTGATAACTTCAACAATGCCATTTTATTCTTAAATAGTGTTGACCAAAAAGTTACCAAGCTTAAAATATGACTCATAGACAAATATACAAAAATTTTGGATTTATCTTTTGTTTAGTCGGTGCCCTATTTGAGTACGATAAACAATCTATTCAAATTCATGGGTGTATTTATGTTGTGGGATTTCGCATGGTTTATGAAAGTTCAAAGGTCATGCAATTGTTTGCATTAAATTGTTGTTTCTTAAAAATATTGTTAGATATTTTGTTAAAAGTCCAGATAAGGAAATAGAGCTAATTTAACTTGCACTTGTTTGTAGGTATAGTATGAGACATTGATACTAGTGTACTTTGTTTTAAAAATATTTTTTGTAATAAACTTTTTGTGTGACATCTATTAATGTCAGTAAAGTTTTACTGAAATTAACAAAGTGTTGCCTTGACGGAGGTAGAACTTACCAGTTGCCAAAGAGGCATGTGATGTTTTTATATTTTTGCCAATATATTTTTTTTTATTTTGAAAGTTAGTATTTAAAATAAACTGGTTATTTTAAAATCAGGCTTTTAAAAATAAAAATAAATTTAAAAATTTAATTTGATACAATGATACACAGATGAGTTATTAGAAATGATTTTAAACTAACTACTTATGGTGTAAGTATTTAAACAAGTTAAAAGAGATAAGAGCCTATTGTTTAACCCAATATCTAACCCAGTGGTCGCCAACCTGTCGATCGCGAGCTACCGGTAGCTCGCGGAGGCAATTCTGGTAGCTCTCACAACGATTTTAATTTAAAAAATACAAACTGCAAAAATCAGAGATGCTTCCGAAAATTCCACAAAAAAATATAATTGTCATAATAATAAACATAAACAGCGGCAACGTTGCGGTGAGCGATCTGCCGCTGACGCCATCAAGCTAGAATCGGCTAGAACAGACCAGCCGGACCAGCGCGTTAGTGTTCGAGAACGATCAGGATTGCTTTGAACGGGATAAATACGCACGGCGTGGCGACATTGTGCTTAGTTTAAATATGAACGCGTAACCAACGTCCAGCGGTTGGGTTAGTAGAGAACACGAAAAAATAATATTATGGCAAGCAGTTGTAAGAAGGTAAAGACATACCACTTTCATTCGGAATGGGAAAAACAATACTTTTTTACAGAAGTTAAAGATAAAAATGTGTTTGTTATGTAATACTTCGGTCTCCGTTGTTAAAAAAGGAAATATTGAGAGACATCATAAAACTGTACATTTTAATTTTGAAAAATCATTCCCACTACATTCTGCCACCAGAAAGGAGAAACTGAAACAGTTAAAAAAGCAGTTAATTGGACAACAATCAATATTTTTAAGAACAGTCGACAAAAGTAAGGCTGCAACTGAAGCATCGTACCGTGTGTCCCAGATAATTGCACAAAAAAAAAAAACCTTATGAAGACGGGGAAATGATAAAACAGGCGTTTTAAAAAGCTGCTGATTCGTTATTTCCCAACTTTAGAAATAAAGACGAGATAGTTTCAGCTATAAAGTCTATGCAACTTTCTGCTAATACAGTGATGAGACGTGTAAAAGTAATGAGAAATGATATTTTTTTACAGTTAAGAACTGACTTAGATAACTTTGTTTATTTTTCACTTCAACTGGATGAATCAAAAGATGTCGTTGACACTGCTCAGATGGCCGTGTTCGTCAGGATGGTTTTTAGTAATTTTACGATTAAAGAAGACCTTTTGAAGTTTATTCCACTGAAAGGACACACTACTGGACAGGAGTTGTTTTCTCATTTAAAAAATATTATTACTTCCGAGAAAATTCCAATATCGAAAATGGTAGGCTTGACAACCGATGACGCTCCAGCTATGGTGGGTTGTGATAAGGGTCTGGTGGCGTTATGTCGTAAAGGTGAAACTTTTCCGCAATTTTTTTGTTGCCACTGCATCATCGATCAGCAAGCATTATGTGAAACTTCCTGAAACTAAACATTATGAAACTGGTGGTAAAAATTGTGAATAAGATTAGAGCTCAAGCGTTACAAAGAAGATTTTGAAAACCTTGGCCGATGAAGTTGACTGTCAATACGGGGACCTACTCCTTCACTCTAAAGTCCGATGGTTAAGTAGAGGACAGGTGCTGAAACCTTTTAATGATGTCCTATCTGGTATAGTTCAATTTTTCAAACAACGCGATGAATCGCCTCCGGAACTAGAAAATTCAATCTGGCTTAGAGATTTTGGTTTTCTCGTGGACATTACAGAGAAATTAAACAAACTTAATTTGCAGCTTCAGGGGAGAGACAAAGAACTAGAAATGATTTCTGATATAAAAGCATTTATCAAAAAGCTGTAGTTTTGGGAACAAAACCTAATAAACAGCATGCCAAGCATTTTCCTATTCTTTCAGAAAAAAATATCTCAAAATCCATTAGAACCCTATGACAGCAAATATCATGTAGAAATAGTTTCTACCCTGAAGAATAACTTCAAAAATCGTTTTAAGGATTTCAACGAAATGGCTTTAGTAGCGCAGTTTGTTGTTTCACCCTTTATGGAAATTGATATCCAACAGTTTGCAACTTGAGTTATGGAAAGCTTTGGCGAAGACATCGCTGCAACAGAAATGGAAGTAATTGAGTTTTAAAATGATTTAGCCTTAAAATCGTTAGTTTCAAGTACCAATTATTGTATCTGGCCTATTGTAAGTAAAGACAAATACTCAGTTCTATGCCTGTTGCCTTGAAAGTCAAAGCATTATTCAGTTCAACCTATTTGTGTGAATCTTCTTTTTCCAATATGAAGTTTATTAAGAACAAATATCGCAATTGACTTACAGATGAACATTTGGATAATTGTATTCGAATGGCTGTATCAAATTATACTGCAAACATTAAAAAAATTATCGATGAGTCTGAATGTCAGCCTTCTCATTGAACGTGCTTTTTATTTTTCGTTTATGTTCATGATAGTGTGTTACTTTTTTGTTGTTATTATTAACTATTTTCAAATCTTACGTGACATGCCGTTGTGGCTGGATGAAAGTTTGTACTAGTAATATTAGTTATTTTGTTATTAGTTTATTATTAGTACCTATGTATTATGTATTACCAGTTAAATAGTAAAATAAATACATATAATGATAAATTAACTGTGGATTATTTCATTTACGTTGCGTTACGTGGCTTCCGTGTGGGTACCTCGCTGTTTATTCCAAAATTAACAAAGTAGCTCAACACATTGAGAGGTTGGCGACCACTGATCTAACCTATTAGACGGCTCAACAAAAAAAATTTAATTTTTTGTCCTAAAGTTTATTTTATGATTTTCTGATAAATTAGTCACAGAAACGATAAAAAAATACCTTTTTTCTAGATAAAGTTTGCTTTTGTGATAACTCGTAATTATACTCATTTTTAAGTTTTTGTAGAAATTTTAATTAATTCTGATACATTCAAAAATCCCGCGACATAAAAGTGGGGTTTTTACATTCACACAGTGCATCTAGATGGCACTTGAGTGATAAATAACAATCAGATGTTTTGTACAAGTTTAGAAAATGTTAAAATGTCGTCGAGAAAGTGTAAGCATGATGCTAATGCGTTTTTTTATATATGTGGTCAATTTATCAAAGTGCGCGACATAAAATATGAATTGAAGACATGTAACGTTATCTTTAAAACCTACGAAGCTCATTTTAACTTACCTGTTAGGAACCAAGACAAGCCATGGGCTCCGCATGTCGCATGTAGTACTTGTAAAAGGTCTTTGGAAGGTGAGTAATTTTTAAGCGATTACAAAATACTATAAACACATTAATTTTTATATCCATTTATTTTAGTTTGGTATCGAGTTGAGAGGGGGTCTATGAAATTCGCAGTACCAAGAATTTGGCGAGAACCAAAAGACCACATTAATGACTGCTTTTTTTGTATTGTCAATCCACGTAAAAGACTGTGACGAAGTCACTAACTTTTGCTCTCAATTAATTTAAAAATGTATATTTTAATTAATTCCCGCCTGAGAACATGTATTTCTGTTTTCCAGGAATTACCGTTTTTCAACAATTGCGAGTACTCTCGTAGATTAGAATATTCTTATATTTGCCGAAATCCGAATGTGCATTTTTAGAGTCGATTTCGTATGAATTATCTACTTTTAATTGTCAAGGTACTAGTAGGACATTTTTTATATTTCTAAATTGTAAACAGTCAGCTGTAGTGGTAGTATCCCCACTCGCGCCTACTGGTCTTCCATCTTGCTTTACCGAAAAAGTATAAATTAAATCCCATCTGGGAATTACGCCCTCTTCTCGCTTGCCAGCCGCCGTAAGCTCTTCTCTCTTGATGGCCGACAGCCAAATACTATTCACCATTAGTTAGTACCTAGTGCCGTGAGTACCGTGATTTAGTTCGTCGATTAACCCCGTTTATCTGCTAAGGTGGGAACAGTATATTATTATTTTTTTATGTTGGCTTTTATATAATTAGTTGGGACACCCGTGTGACAAGTGAAGAATTTTGATTCACATCCAGAATATATTATTTCATCCCTCAGTGGGAAACCGTTGGAAATTTTTTATTTGAGGTTGGTCCTTGACTAGACACCGAGTGCTCTTTTTGTCAGCGACTATATCCAATTTCTTTTAAAAACCGCCCACTTAACATCGAAGTGAGAGATTCGACCTGTTTTCGATTTTTTATTATTTTATAGTTTTATTTTTTTTCTTTTTCGGAGGTTCGATCCGTTTCCTGGGTTGGAGAGCTCTCTCTCCTGATTACGTTGTCTGATTTCCCAAAAAGACGTTTAAATTAATTTCCGCGCCTCAGTTCGTGTAAAATTTATTTTCTTTTAATTTTTTATTCAGCCGTATTTGAATCATTCCCCGTCTACAATTAGTTATTGAATGAAGCCAGACGACTTCTGTAAAATTAAATTTACACATACGCTCTCGATAGACTCTGGGCAAAATTTAAAAATATTATTTTCTACGACCATCGTGGTCGCCATTCAAAACACCGCGTGAATAAACCATATTTATCAGTAAGCGAGAATTTTCATTTCCCATCGCTTGGTTATTAAGATACAAGGGGGCTCCAACAATTTTGAGTTTATTTATTTGTTTGCTTTTGATTACCGTCATATTTAAATTGTTTCAAGTATATTAATTTATTTTCATACATTTTCCGTATACTGGGCGTTTAAAAATTCCCAGTCCGATTAGCATCCTGTGCTAATAAACCATAAATATTTCTATATGTTTAAATAATTTTCAACTTTAATAATTTATTTTTAACAAATTTTCCGAATACCGGGATCCGTCAATATTTAAATAATTTTCAACTTTAATAATTTATTTTTATTCAATTTTCCGGATATAGGGATCCGTCAGTATCTAAATACTTTTCAATTTTTATAATTTATTTTTAAAGAATAGATTTTCCGAATGCAGGGAGCCGTTCATATATAATTACCGTTGTATTAAATTTTTTTGTAAATATATATTTTAGTACCTACTCCTGTGTTTCTCTTATTACTGGTTCTTAACCGTTCTCTTTCAGGGTACCGTAGGGTACGAGGTGTAAAGGAGATAAGTGTTTTATTTTTATTTATTCCAGTATAGTGGCTACCTAGCAGTGACCGCCTGGAATTATTTTTACCTCCACTAAGTTCACCTTGAGTACACTCTGGTGTACCACAGGGTCGCAGAGCAAACTGCGACACCAAAACTGGCGCCTGAGCAACCCTTATTCGGGAATTACATTCATAGCGCCACACAGACTCGCTGATTCACTGTAGGTGAACCAGGTCCCTGTCACAAGACGTAGTGGCAAAAATGCAAAATCTATTGAATATCCTGACCTTGATTCTTCTTCTGCTCCGATTGTACATAGCGCGACTCTTCCAGTACCTGAATCTCCGATGAAGTTGTCTCAAAAAAGCTCATCTTACAGCTCCAATAGAAGTGGTTCAGATAAAGAATTTTTACCTACGCCCGAACAACCAAAACACCATCTTATTTCTTCAGAAGATTTTAACGATTTAATTCTAAATTTAAATCTGCCAAAAAGTAAAGCAGAGCTTTTGGGTTCTCGTTTAAAACAGTGGAATTATCAACATTATACTCAACGATCATAGCCTGTAAGAAAACAATTTTGAGTCGGAGAACAGAACGTAAAATTTGAGTCGATTGTTGAGGCAGAAAAAGTGTTAATGCCGCCTTTGCATATTAAGCTAGGATTGATGAAACAATATGTGAAGAAACTGGATGAAAAATCGAAAGCTTTTGAATATTTAAAAAAAAAAAATTCCCGAAATTGTCAGAGGCAAAGGTTAAAGCTGGAGTTTTTGTTGGTCCACAGATTCGGCAAATTTTTGCTAATCAAAAATTTCCAAGCTTGCTTAATAAAGTTCAAAAAGCAAGTTGGCATAGTTTCAAAGCAGTAGTCTTTGGATTTTTAGGAAATAAAGCTGAAAACTATGAAGAATTAGTTGAAAATATGTTGAAAAATTTTAAAGCCATGGGTTGCAGGATGTCTTTAAAAGTACATATGCTGCATGCTCATTTAGATAAATCTAAAAACAACATTGGAGCTTATTCCGAAGAGCAAGGAGAACGTTTCTATCAAGATATCATGAACTTCGAACAACGTTATCAAGGCCAATACAATGAAAATATGATGGGAGACTATAGTTTTAAAAAATATCATTTGAACGTTCTCCTGGATACAAAAGCAAACTTTTTCAAGCCATATAATTTTTTTCCGTTTAACTATCATCTAATTCATTGAAATTTCATACTCTAATGTTAAAGTCAAATTTTGTGTTGACCCGTGTTATTAGCCTATTATTTAGCATAACATTTTTGTAATAATAACATTAAACTTACTGATAGTAACCATCAGGAATTAGAAAGAGTTAATTTTAAATACATGCCAAATAGAAGTCAACTATTAACTGTGTTTGACAAATAATTTTTTTTAATAATTTATTGAACGTCGGACTATTTCTAAATACCGACGCTACATATGCTACATCCAAATATCAGAAATTTAGCTAAATCTTTTGGTGTTTCTACTGGAGGTAGGGATCTTTAATGAGCCCAACATCCATGGACTCGGGACCGACAGCTTTACATCTCTTTCGAAAGATGTCGCACCCACGCTATACCTCGTACTCATTGTTATAACCAGAGACAATAGAGACGTGTAATTTAATAGGAAAATTTGTTCGGTATTCCATTTAAATAACATATATAAAACAAGCATTAGAAATTAAAAATTTAAAAAACCTACTTCAAAAACGTGCAAATGCCATCACCACATCTTAACAAATTTATAAGGGACCACCCCTGAGGTACCCTCCTACTAACAAAAAAAGAAGAATCATATAAATCGGACAAGGTGGTAAAGCATTATCGCTAAACATTCATAAAAAATTAAGAGTTTGAGGATTTCCTTATGGACCTAATTATTAGATTTTAACCAAATTTGTATGGTACCACCCCCAAAGTACCCCCTTTCCAGCAAAAAAAGAATCATTTAAATCTGGCCCTGTGTTAAGGAATTATGGCTGAACATACATAAAAAATAAAAAATAAAAAAAATATTGCGACAAATTGAGACGAATTTTTTGAAGTCGGTTAAAACTAACCATTGTCTGTTTATAAATTAATTAATTAATTAATTAATAATAACTATGATACCAATATGTTAGCAATTATGCATCTGGGATTGTCATTAGTGGATTCTTACATAATGATTGGAGGACAGAAAATTTTCAATATATTACCCACCCCATTTACTTAAATGTACATCTCTGTTTAGATAACATATTATGGAAATTAAAGTTCCTATGCACCTATATGCTGTGTTGCAAGCAAAATTTAGTGATATCAGAAAGAACTATGACATAGAATCTAAGTGTCCCTTAATTTTTAGGAGTATGCATAAAAGGACATCAAATGGACCTAAAAATGAAATATGCCATGGGAGTCAACCTAGCTGCTCATATTTTTACTACCAGTGTATCATTGTTTCTGTACACATTACTTTTAGTAGAAGAGACCGTGGGAGGTCGACCTTTGCCCATCTGATAACCAGATGAGGCATATTTTTTAACCGACTTCAAAAAAGGAGGAGGTTCTCAATTCGTCGCGATATTTTTTTTTATGTATGTTCAGCGATAATTTCTTAACAATGTGTAAAGGGGCTACTTCAGGGGTGGTCCCATATAAATTTGGTCAAAATCTAATAATTGGGTCCATGAGAAAATCCTCAAACTCTTAATTTTTATGTATGTTTAGCGATAATGCTTTACCAACTTGTCCGATTTAAATGATTTTTTTTAGTCAGTGGTGGTCCCGTATAAATTTAGTTAAGATGTGGTGATGGCATCTGCACGTTCTTGAAGTCGGTTTTTTAAATTTTTAATTTCGAATACTTGTTTTGAAATTTTATTGATTTATTAATATTCCTATGGGAACTTGCCATTCGAAAAGTGTTCATGGTATGTAATGTTTAGATTATATTATAATAATATATTTCTTCTTCTTACTATTTAATCTCATACCAAATTGTACTTCCAATTTTCTATGCAATCCCTTATGAAATTTCAGTTAAAAAGATTATATTTTCTCTATTTTCTAATTAGTATTTATCAAAAAGACTACTCGTCTTGTATGTTTCTATCCAATGTTGCCAGATGTTATTATTCGCCAAATATGTCACAGATTACAAAATGTCGATTTTCCTTCGAGAATATGGATAGTGTCAGTCGATCGAGATTTTGATAGAAATTAGTAGTAGACATTATGACGAATGCGACATTTTTAATAGACATTCGAGAATGGGACCCCTGGCCATACATTTTTACCGAACGATTCAAAATTCAGAGATGTAGAATGTAGTTTAAAAATGCATAACCGTCTCTATACAGATGATGATTATATAAGGGTAATGGAAAATTGTAGACGCAAGAAAAGATTTATCGTGAACAAAATGTTCAAATTTGATTTTTTTTTTCGTTAACCCATTATTACGTGCTAACAGGAAGCAAGATACAAACAACAGAAGATATCATTTGAAATCACAATAAAAAAAGAGTCGCCTTTACTCTTTATTTTAACTCAGTGGCTAATGATTTGTCTACAGCACAAATTGTTGATGTTTCAAAACAGCAAGCAAAATTTAAGAATATTGAACTTCCTTTACTTTGGCCTGATGGAAAGCCTCTTTGAATCTGATTTTATAGATGACTTGGAACGTTATGGAGACACTGTAGATTTTGAAATTGAAAGTGAAGATGGAAATGAAGACAGAATTTTGAAAGATGATGGTGATCATTGATGTAAGAAAAAAGTGCACTGATTTTTTTATACTTTTTTATTTTTTTCTAGTTTTTTAATACTGTAGTGCGAATACTGTTTTGTTTTTTTATAAAATACACTAGTTGTTTATAATGTAAGACTTTTGTAAATCTTGCCCTTAATCAATTTCGTCACCTTTACAAATAAGGTCTGGATAAACAGTTTTTAAAAGTTTTAAATTAAAAGATTATACATTTTTAAAATAAATAAAATAACATTATTCTTTCAAGAATCTATAATAAATAATATGTTATAGAAATAAATATATACTTATTTATGTTTTTCAAAAATGTTTTATGAGGGTTAACCCATACCTTTATCCAATTTTAATGTTTTCCAGATATATGTTGTGTGGGTTAACCTATTTTTCAGAGCTGGGTAATTCCTAGTTAAAAAGTAATCAGTAATTACAATTACTTTTTTTATCTAGTTTGTAATTGTATTTAAGTACTTTTTTTAAAGTAATTTGGAATTGTAATGGCAGCAAAATCTGTGAAGAAATTGTACTTTGTAATTATATTAATTTATATTATTTAAATTGTCTAAGTACAATTACTTGTCATAAGTACTTTTCCAATTGCAATTACTTTTCCAATTACAATTACTTTTTCCAATTACAATTACATTTATAAGTACAATTTCATTTTTTAATTATAATTACTTTTAAATGCATGTTTATGAGATGCACGTGATATAAAAACAAGAAATTTCCTATTCGAACCGGTCACTAGAGCTCAGACTTCGATCCAAATCCCATATCATTTGTTTGAATGCATTTAAGGAAAGCGTTGTGCCATGAAGCAGTGAAATTGTTCAACCCTTAATAATAACAGTAAGGGGTAGATGCAGATATTCTTATTTTTAAGACGTATTTTGTATTTATATTATTAAAATATAATTTATGTTGCATAAACATTAAACTAAGGAAATATAGTATGAAGTGATGCAAATAGCAGTTTTTATGGGGTAAATACTAAAAACTGCTTAGTTACGTTGCGTAGATATTTTTATTTATTATTCTAGTTTTCTACATTGAGATGAAGGATTAACTATTTTAACGTATTCTGTTACTTTATCGCTACAAGTATTTGAATTTAACGTAGAAAATGCAATATATTAATTAAAATAATACCACGGAATATAAATATATTTTATGTTATAAGAAAATATTTGAAGATCTAGATCTGTAACCAAATTTGAGTAAAATGTGTCATTTTTGTTTGTACGAACGAGATACATAACGATACATTTTAGATTATTCAATATAATTTCAATATTATGTACAGGGTGATTCATTCTCAGAATATCTTGAAGTATAATTTTTTTTGAAAGGAGCGCAAAAGCAGGTCGATTTTTATTTTAAGGGGGACACCTTTCTATAATAACCTCAACTGTCATATATCAATTTAAATAGGGAAAGTACCAAGTATGACACATCGTCGAAAAGGTAATTTTATTGGGAATTTAGCAATATGACTGTTCATTGTGTTTTAATTTTAGCGCCCTCTAGCGGGATAAAAAATTATTACCTATGGTAAAGTGTGACATTTCATTTGAAAGCTAATTTTATTAGTACTACAACTAAAGTTATTATAAATAAAGACTTTTTTGACTTCAATGAAGGCGTAACACCTTCGGTTGTACAAAAAATAGGGCACAGTTAAAAGTGTTACAATATCTCGATAATTTAAAAAAAAAATTACGATGCTAGATCCAATTTATTTTAACGGAAACCTATAAACAAATATTTTCTTATCAAATTTAACTACAAATTAACCATTCATAATTCCAGTGGCGTGCGGTGACATTGTTGGAAGGGGAAGCGATTGTTTAAAAATACAGCAGGCCAGTAAGCACAACGAAGGCGAAAATTTTTCGCGGCGCATTCACCATTTTGTCAAAATTTTGCTTTTTTCCTCAGTACTAAGGATATTCGAGATTGAGATATTTGAAGTGTTACTATTACTTTATTACCTAGTTTAGTACTAGAAGCTATAAAAAAACTTATCATTAAAAAGCTTCCTTGGTTTATTTAAACGTAAAAACAACATTTAACTGAAGTTTTTTTTTTATTTTCTCCGGCATTTTTCGTGCAGTTAACACAGCAGTTGACATTTAGTTATACTTAAGATCTATTCGCCTATCCTCAATGGCTGCAAATTGGTCTATAACATCGTCGTAAAATTTTGGATTTTCTGATAACTATTTAACAAGCTGTTTTTCAATGGATATTAGGGCTAAATTAGAGAATCTGTCTTCACTTGTTGAATTTCGTATAAAACTTTTAATGCACTTTAAAGCTGAAAAACTTCGCTCGAATGACGCACTTGTGGCTGGGATGGTTAGTACTAATTCACACAACTTGACGACTTCACAAAGGGACTTATTTAACCCAGTTGTTATAAGAAAATTTAACACATTGATGGGCGTCTTTTTATCACCAATTTTAGTTGTTTCATAAACAACACTTAACGGGGACTTTAATGCTGGAATATCGAAAAAATTTCCATAATTTAATTTTAGTGAATTCAAAGCTTCCGATGGAAATTTTGATGAATCGTAGTTGCTAATATTAAAATTGAACAATTCAACAAATTTTAATTCGTTAAAGTTTTGAAATTGATAGTTCATTTGTTGTAGAATATTATCAAAAATTTCTCTTTATTTCAGGTTCTAAGCCAATATTTTGAGTCTTATTCCAAAAGTGTTCAAACTGATCTCGTTTTTTATTTATTTTATTTTTAAAATCATCAATTTGTTTAATGCAAAAGCCAATGTCATTTGACTTTGTCTGTAAAATATCGAATAAAATGTCAGTAAAAGGAAAAATCTCTGCAAAAATGTTAAGAAAGAAATTGAAATCAAAGTTTTGTTTGACCCAATGCAAATACCCTTTAGCAGTAGTAACAGTTTCAGCATCTCATGTTTATTTATTATCCCAAACGTTTTGAAAAAACTTTATCAAAGAATCACGGTATTGAAACACTGTTTGCACTAAACGTTCATTGTAGTTCCATCGCGTCGGAGCAACTTTTGGAAACCTTCTCTGAACGTAAACGTCCAAAACGCGAGTTCTTTTCGATGACTTTGAAAAGAAGGAAGTCAAAGCACCAAGCGTCGAAAAGAAAACTTTGCAATCCTTAATATTATCCATGCTTCTCGATAAAACCAAATTAAGTCTATGTGCTATATAGTGAACGAAAATTGCATGTTTAAACTTTTCTTTTACTTTAGCTTAAAGACCTTCTAAATGACCAGCCATTACGGCAGCACCATCGTAGCTCTGGGCAACAAGGTTAGAACCACATTCTAAATTTGAAATAAGGTCACAAACAATTTTAAACAATGCATCTGCAGTTCGTTCGCTAGTGACGTCCAAAAATCCTATGAATCGCTCTTGAGGAATGGCATCCAATACATATCGCACAAAAATGGATTATTAACTTAAGTTTGCTACATCTGTGGTTTCATCAAGCGCAATTGATACGAAAGGTGCTTTTTTAATTTCACTTTTAATGTGATCCATCACAAAGTCGGCAGTGCATTTAATTAAATCATTTTGGATTCTGTTTGAGGTACCTCGGAAAGTTGTCGAATCAATAAAATAATTTTTTAGGGTATTTTGCTAGAAAACTTAGAAGGTCCATGTAATTTCCTCGATTGGCGAATCCACTTGCTTCATTGTGACCCCTAAAACTTAGTTCATGCTCTCCCAGGAAACAAGTGACATCTATTAATCGTTGTAAGACGTCCCTATTTTTTTACCCTTTCATTGTGAATTTTGTTGCTTATTTTTAAATGATTGTCCAAATTATGTTCAATGCGAAGGTCCCGAATGTTTTTTCTTTAATTATAGCACTTATATGAGATTTGCTATTTACATGTCGTTTTACACTTTTGTGAAAATTATTCAAGTCTGTAATACCGACTGAGTTCCAATGTATTTTTACGACTATATTAAAAAGTAGGCACGGCCAGCAAAACAATTTCTTCAAAGTTTTGCAGCCGGTTAACCATTCATACTTTTCATAGTCTGGTAAATTTCTTTGCTGATTTTTCTACTTTCGTCTCTAAATTGATAGGATCCTTTAGTCTATTAGAATTAATAATGTCCGTTTTCTCTTCAAAATTTCTACTTGAAAATCATTTTTTTTAATAAAGAGCACACAATACAGACACAATTTACCACATTATTATTGTTTACAGGCACAGTACATAGTTCCTCCATTTTACAAAAAGAAAAACAACTACGAAAAAGAAACCGAAATTTACCTAAAATCTAAGATTTTCCTCACACGTCGATTCGCGGTGCGAATTGCAATAAGCTATCTCTCGACCGTATTTCACGTGTGCAAACAGACTGAAACTGTCGCTGCAAAGCAGGGTCAATAACACTAAGCGAAATCACTTATTATTTTAAGAGGCGCTTCCGCTGACATACCGTTTGTACGTTTACACAATTAATTTTCCCATGGGTGGTGCGGGCATTTACACACCAATGAACTGTTAGTACATTTACGAAATTTACGTAATGTTTCAGAGAAAATATAGTACCTAATTTAATATAAATTTATATGCATTGTAAACCTAAAAATATTTATTTTTAAATTTCAAAGTGTAGGGAAGCGGTGCTTCTCCCGCTTCCATGGACCGCACGCCCCTGCATAATTCAAATAAATTGAAACCTTATAGGTTTCTGTTAAAATAAATTGTTTTTTTTTTTAATATAATACGGCACTTCCTTCTTCTGGGCCCGTTAAGAGATTATTGTCAACGCTCCCAGAAGGCATGCGCTGTCCGACAGAAATTTTGAAAAACTTGTTATGAAAAGTAACAATGTAATCATTTTATGAATTATTATAACTAGATCTTGCAAATCAGGCGTCATTAATTTTTGCGTGCTTAATGAAAAGTAAAAAATATTAATAATTTTACACCAAATATTTTTCTTATATTCTGTGGTCTGCTCTTGTTAAAAAAATATGTTTCAAGGGTATGATATTTGAAAAATTAGTTTTAAACTTTTATGTATCCCAAGCTTAAACGATAAAAATAAAAAGGTATCACATAATTTTTGACGAGAGTTGATTACCGCACCGAATGTAAATAATATGTTTAGTGTTAACTATTTTATCTTTTTGATTAAACAACCTCAGACTAATGATGCCCGATTTGTATGGTATGATTAGGTAAAATATAACAGTACCTATGCGTAGGTATACGAACTTTTGTATTTTTGTTCCAAATCAATAAACTTTTAAAAGTTCACATTTCATTATTAACTTACCTGTTCAATTTTTTATTCTACTTACCGATTTTGACTTTTCCCTTAAGTTAAGAAGACCTTAAATAGTTCAGAAAACAATACACTTATGGCTGGTTGTATGAGGTATACTTAAAATTAAGCTCAGTTTTAGGAAATAAGCCCTAAGTGCTAAATAGTGTTTAGACTGTACCTATGCCATACAAAATTTGTAATGTATCACCTTAACCTCAAACTGAATTTAACATTAAGTAAGATTTACATAACCCGCAGGATATCTTTAACTTTAAGGAATCCTTAAGAAAGTCGTTGCAAACAGCTGTTAGTTTGAGACTTTGAGTTACCTATTTAAAATTTTTGTTTGTACCGGTCCGGTTGGTTCATGGTTCCTCAATTCTATCATAATTTGTTATTTTATCGGCAAATTAATTAGAAAAGTAATTATAAAAGTAATTTCTAATTCCTTTTTTCATGTAATTGTAATTAAATCAATATAATTCCTATTTTTACAACATGTACTTGTAATTAATTCCTTTTTTAAAAAGTACTTTGTTATTGTAATTATTTTTAAAGTACATGTAATTACCCAGCTCTGCCATTTATAAGTACAAAAATGAGATTTGCATAAAAATTTCATTAAAATCTTCTTTTTGTACAGTTGTCTAAATAATTTACTTATATTGTAATAACATTTACAATTTACAAGCTATGTATTACTCATTACCATTTTCATATAGGTATAATAAATTGTGTTCAAAAATTAGAGCTAATTATTTTATACGAACTTTAAATGGCTTTTTCTCAAAATGATTGTTATGTGGGTTAACACATTTCTGCAGAACAGAATTCACACAGCAAAATTTGATTTGTTTTAAGTCGGAATTTTTTTTTTTATCTAGAATTATTATCGGGTTTTAAATATTTTCGGAGAAATATCGAACAAAATTTATCAATCTCGAAAAGTGTTTTCTCAATCTTTTCTCGAAAATAACAAATATCAGTTTTGCTTCGCTCTCGTCTCCAAATCGAGACGGGACAACAAATCTTGAAATTCAAGAGTCTTGTGAAAGCCTAAAGATGATTACGCGAAAGTTCTTTAATTGTTTATTTTTAAAGCTACGTCAGATGAAGTTCTATTTAAAAAAAAGGATTATATTAAACTTAAAATATTAAGATCATAAATAGCTTGTTTTGACAAGATAGAAATTTCTAATACGTTAACAACAAATTAATACTACCTACAATTCCAATAAGTTCCTGTTCGCATTTGTTTTTACGGTAAACAGTATGAAAAACAAAATACAAATATAGCAATAAATAGTAAGTTTCCAAAACAAAATCATAAAGATAAGAATTATTTTGAATTAACACACTAATATTTTTTAAATTTCAACATAATCTTTGGATATAAAGAAATAAGTAGTAAATAAGAATTATTCGGATAAGGATGGCACTTTTATTATAGGTAGAGCAGGTATAGCGCCAAGTGTCCGGTGTCTATCCGTAAGTCAGGCTAATAATGGTATTAAAGGTATATAAGCATTTTGAAGTACCCCTATCAATGTCCATTATTGATTTTAATCCTTTTTGAGTCAATTGTTTGCAACTTCTTGAAAACATGTAAAATCTTGTTTACCAGGTGCCAATAGGAAACACTTGAACAAAAATTAGTCAATAATAGCTTGTAAAGTATTTTATTATTCATTTTAACCTACATGGTAACAATGTCCCGTTTGAAAAATTAAAATTATCCCAAACCGTTTGTACATATTTCGATTGGATAACTATTTAACGCTTTTATATGATTTTTTTTATATCAATAAAGTGTCTGCAAATCCCTTTATTTCTTTTTTATTTATCCCTTATTTATTTTGCTATTTCCTAGATTAAGGACACTTAAAAGCCTGTCAAGAGAAAATAATGAAAATTATTTTCGACTTTCCATTTTAACCGTTAGAGGGCGTAGTTTGCTATGGTAAGGCAATCAATCACTTTTCCCCTTTAAATGTCCAATAGTATGATAATATTAAAAGAACGGCAATTTTAAGCAAGTTTTACATACGTTTTATCAAACACTTTTTGCTCTATTCAATAAAATAACAGGTAGGGGCGATTGGGAACCTGAATTTAATAAAACTATTATAATTACGGTATCGTTCTTCAGATTTTGAAAAACTATTGGCGCAATATTGGTTACTACGATGGGTTGAAACAGCGTACCAATATTGTGGCTATATAGCACCAATATTGGTAGTTAATTAAGGGTTTTCACGGTCACACATTGGAAACGAATATTGCGCCAATATTGGCAGACCAATCAAACCCAAAATAGGCCGGCACATATTGCGCCAATATTGGCAGACCAATGAAACCCAAAATAGGGTGGCGAATATTGCTCCAATATTGGCAAAACATATAGGCCCAATATTGGTTTACAATTGTGGGCCAATATTGGCAAAATATATAACCCCAATATTGGTAATAAATATTGGGGTAATATTGGTAATAAATATTGGGGTAATATTTCTAAAATAGATTGCCTTAATATTGCTAGCGCATATTGGGCCAATGTTGTTCCTACCTGAAAGTCCAATAATTATACAATCAACCAATATAAGCTATATATTGGCTATATACCGACTATATATGTATATATAAATCTGATTATATATTATAGTTTTTTTACAATATATAATCAGATTAATATATACATATTTAGTCGCTATAAAGCCAATATGTAGTTTATATTGGTTGTTAATTTTATACAATTATTGGACTTTCAGGTAGGAAGAACATTGGCGCAATATGCCCCAGCAACATTAGGACAATCTATTTTGGAAAAACCCCAATATAAATAAGTAATATATATTCAGAGTTATTATATGACTAGAGATAAACAAAACAATGTAGGAAATGCGAAATATAAAAATTAGTTAGTTTTCAATGGATTTATTAAAAACAAAAAAAAAGGGTTAAACAAATAAGAAAACATTGAAATTATAAAAAAGTTTAAAAAATGTTACTTCTGTTCAACTTTACAAACAGGGCGTTGCATGTTCAAAATTTTATTAATGAAAATAGGGGGGAGTCGTGCCTGGCTACCTACAATTTTTTTTCAAAAACAAATTATGAGAATATTATTTTTAAGGATGTCTACAATATTTTCACATATACAGGGGTGTCCATACAGTCGGTCTCCAGTTGAAGTTCAATTTTTTTATGAAAAGCCTGTATTTTATTACATTTCTGAATTCTAATTGAAGAACTTTTTCAACAAACGAGTATTTTGCAATTTCAAGTCACTATACTGACTACTACTTAATTTTTTAAAAGCTATATTTAAAAATGTTATTTAAAACTAATAGATGTAGGTAAAAAAACCGACTGTTAAATATGAATACTGCCAAATAACCAGGTGTATTGTTTGAGTGGAAAACTATTTATATGAAATTATTTTAGAAATCCTTAAAAATGTTATTCGTATAACTTGTTTTTGAATTTTTTTCGATTTTTGGTTGGGCCTTCCCCGTTTGTAGTTGCCCACCCGGAATGTACGTAAAAAATGATCCTAGAAAATATAAATGTATATGAACTATCAATGAATGGACACACCCTGCATATAACTCACATAAATGAAACAATAACTAATATAAATAACTTATTTAGATAAAAACATTGTAAATCATACAAAAATAAAAGAAACACAAAAATCCGTAGCAATTAACATAATTGCATAAATAAAGAGAAAATATGCATGTTACGAGTAGCTCACATTAAAATGCGAAGAATAACGATTGCACAGTACGAATTCTGACAAGTGAAAAAAATATGTTTAAAATATAATAGTCTTGGAAGTCAATAGGCGTAATCCACAAATTTCGTGAAAATGAGATAAGTATATACAAATAAAACGCAAGGTAACAAGAAACTCCACAATAATATATTAAATGTAAAAAATATAAAATATATACAATACTCATCTACAATTGTTTCATTACAGCATGTAACATCTTCAGGATGACAAGAAATTATATTTAACAGATAACAACTAATTATTATAATATTAGATCAAGTAGTTGTCATCTGTCAAATATAATTTCTTGTCATCCTGAAGATGTTACATGCTGTAATGAAATAATTGTAGATGAGTATTGTATTTTTTTTTATATTTTTTACATTTAATATATTATTGTGGAGTTTCTTGTTACCTTGCGTTTCATTTGTATATACTTATCTCATTTTCACGAAATTTGTGGATTACGCCTATTGACTTCCAAGACGACGATATATAGGTTGTATGTCAAAACATACCCATATAAAAAAATTAAAAAGCCGCTTGTAAAAACCCACTATGCAAATAACACTAACACATACAGGATGATCCTACAACGCGATAATATTTATAAAAGATACTTTACGTATTATATCCTAATGCACATTATCACACTGCTTAAATCCATATTATTCACAATAACTAAACTTTTTCGTCGCCTTCCATTAGAGTCGACACCAGCTGTGTATTACTTCCAGTAGAACTTGCGGTGGAATCTCCTGAAGAGAAAGACTGACTAGAAGTACCTAAAACAATAATGAAAAAACTCATTAGATAATTTGATAAAATCAATATTTATTGATTTTATTTCTTAAAGGTAAAATAAAGATCAAAATAGATTATTAAAAATGATTGAAAATATAAATCTGATTTTATGTAATAATTAGGAGAATTGTATTCATGGCAGAGACAATGTCGAAGAAAATTGAAAGGTGTAGAGTTCAGACAAATAAGGAAAGGGACAACATATTGGAATAATAACTCATGCATGTTAAAAAGCATAAATTTTGGGAATATTCTAAGCTGATTGTCTACACTTTTATAGGGAAACAATATCAAGTAATTTTAAACTAACCATTTCGTTTCGTTGATCTTGCTTTTCTGCCTCCGTCACGATCACCAGATGTTGCCAGTACTAACGAAGTTCTTTTTAGTACAACAGTATCATCTATGTCGTTGTAACGTATTTTAACAGCTGCAAGTATAACCTTGTAGAGCCATAATACCGAAAAATGTTTCTTTCCTTTTCTACCAGGACCGCTAAATTGGAGACTGAGTTCCTTAGACAACGTTTTTCGTAGTATATTGGAAATTAGGTTGCTAATGTCTTTTCCTCCAACAAGCGAGACAGAAGCAAGCTAAAGCACAACAAAGAAAAAATTAATAATTATTGAAGCAACATTAAAATCTAATTGACTTGTATGTACACTGTACAAAATATACTCACCACTTTTTGGAAAAATTCATTATGTTAAAGCTTCACTTCAACATCCTGAAGCTTCTCTTCGGACTGTATGGGAAACATTGAAGCTATTTCAACGTCTTCTTGTGAAATATTACATTTTGATATGGCAACGTTCGAAGTTGAAAATTGTTCACGCAAACCTCTTAGTTCATACTGAATGCCAACAAGTATTTTTGCCAAGGTATTTAAGGTTTTATCCTGTTTCTCCATAATATTGGCTACCTTCTCCAGAAAATCTGAAAATTAAATCATGGTTAGCTGGCATGGCATACTTTCCTAAAGTCTACTACTTTTTAAAGAAGCTAATTGGTGTGTAGTATTGGTAAGAAAGTTGGAAGTTTTTTCAGGTGTGCTTGATTCATACAAATAAAACACAATGTAACAAGAAACTCCACAATAATATATTAAATGTAAAAAATATACAATACTCATCTACAATTGTTTCATTACAGCATGTACCATCTTCAGGATGACAAGAAATTATATCGAATATAATTATATCAAATATATTTGATAGCTTAGCCCCTAAAATGTAGATGAGTATTGTATATATTTTTATATTTTTTACATTTAATATATTATTGTGGAGTTTCTTGTTACCTTGCGTTTCATTTGTATGAATCATGAATAGATTCCATGAAGTAAGGGTTTCAACAATTCAAACTGATGTGCTTGCTTGTTTGGGTTAGTATTGGATTTTTATTTTACTTTTAACAGGCTTCAAAACATAAATCTGTGCAAATTTATTGAATTACCACTTTTACTGATAAAACAAATTGATGTAGTATATAACAATTTGTATTTTTAAGTAGTAAAGCAACACATAAAAGCAATAGGCGTATTTTAATCATTGATTTTTTAAATAACAATTTATATATATAAAGGGTGAACTACCTTAAAGTAATGACCTCAAAACACACCCGCTTTTAATTACATTTTTAGATAATTCCTGAAGAGCTGACTCCATTGCCCTATCACAATAGGGGTCTATATAACTAAACAGATCGATGGCTCAATCAAAAACCGCCACAAGTCAAAAAACAAAGAAAATTACATTTTTGTTTTACTGGATGCAAAATATCATTAAGTTTTTATTTTAAATATCGCAACAAACAAAAATATCCTTATCATTTAAAATCTAGCTAAAACTGCCCCAATTCTAGTTATTTTCTGCAAAAACACCCAATTTTTTTTACAAACTATGGAAATTTTTTTACAAACTATGCGATAACTCGAGTTAGGGTGCTTTTATAATCGTAACCGTTAATTTTAATAGGAAAATGTCGTAGCTTTTAAATAAAGATTTTATGTCAAAAACAAAATATTCATAACAGAAACTTACAAAACTTTAAAATTAAATTTCTCGAAACAGTACTATTTTAGTTGTGGCAGTATTTGATTGAGTCATCGAGATAATAGGTAAGATGTTTAAAATTGAAATTCTTTCTAGGGCTATGCTACCTACCTATGTATTATACAAATTCAAATCTTTAATAATCCTACCAAATGTTTTATCCTACACATCGTTTTCAGCAAACGTCTTATTTAAATCCAAAAATAGGGATGTCAGAAATTTTTTTTATTTTCGTGTTTACTGTATGTTATTTTAGGTACAAAACACGTATTTTATTAAAGCATACCTATATGATTAAGTCTGTAAGAATGTACCCAAGGCCGATGATAGACAAAAATCTTTTATCAAATAATTCAAATAACCCTCATAATCAGACATGAAAGATTACGTTGTAAGTTTTTGCATGGTTTCAGCGTAGATCTAAATGGCACCATCTAAGTACTTTAATTTAATTTATCAAAGCAATATTTTTAATAATATATAATATAACACCGTGTACATTGGGTCAAGAACATATTCATACAAGATTTTTGTCAAATAAGTCCTACATAATGCTCTAACGACTATTATTGCAAAATGGCGGATGACGTCTCTCTCTATACACTCTATATGTAAATAAAATCTGTGTACTTACCGTTTCCCAGACGTATTTATTTTCACAACACAATCCAAACACTTATGTTTATTATTAGTGTACCACCAAAACTAAAATGCAATTTACTGAATCCGAAAATGCTACTAAAAACCAAAAACACAAAAGAAAGTAAAGAAACGTTGAGTCGTTGAGTTGAACATCAACAAATAAACTGAAATAAATGGATGCCAGCGAACAGCGAACGTGAACGCACGGTAGTCGGCTGCAGCTGCGCGGTGCGGTGTATTGCAAAAAAATCTAAAGCCTATGTATATCCAATATTGGTCATATATTCTCAATATTGGTCAATATTGCGTCAATGTCTGGCCAACATTTACAACAAAACCTCCAATATTGGTAAAAATATTCTAAAGTTATATTGGCCAAACATTGGCTTGCCAATCTACACATAATATTGTGTCACAATATTGGGTCTATATCGATCGCAATAATATTGGAAGTTTGTTGGTTCATCAACCTTTTGTTTAACCAATATTTAGCCAATATTCGATCAATATTGATTCCCAATGCAAAGGCAATATTGCAAAAAAATCTAAAGCCTATGTATATCCAATATTGGTCATATATTCTTAATATTGGTCAATATTGCATCAATATCTGGCCAACATTTACAACAAAACCTCCAATATTGGTAAAAATATTCTTAAGTTATATTGGCCAAACATTGGCTTGCCAATCTATACATAATATTGTGTCACAATATTGAGGCTATATTGATCGCAATAATATTGGAAGTTAGTTGGTTCATCAACATTTTGCTTAACCAATATTTAGCCAATATTCGATCAATATTGATTCCCAATGCAAAGGCAAGATTGCAAAAAAATCTAAAGCCTATGTATATCCAATATTGGTCATATAATCTCAATATTGGTCAATATTGTGTCAATGTCAGGCCAACATTTACAACAAAACCTCCAATATTGGTAAAAGTATTCTTAAGTTATATTGGCCAAACATTGGCTTGCCAATCTATACATAATATTGTGTCACAATATTGGGGCTATATTTATCGCAATAATATTGGAAGTTCGTTGGTTCATCAACATTTTGTTTAACCAACATTTACCCAATATTTGACCAATATTGATTTCCAATGCAAAGGCAATATTGCAAAAAAATCTAAAGCCTAGGTATATCCAATATTGGTCATATATTCTTAATATTGGTCAATATTGCGTCAATGTCTGGCCAACATTTACAAGAAAACCTCCAATATTGGTAAAAATATTCTTAAGTTATATTGGACAAACATTGGCTTCCCAATCTATACGTAATATTGTGTCACAATATTGGGGCAATATTGATCACAATAATATTGGAAGTTCGTTGGTTTATCAACATTTTGCTTAACCAATATTTAGCCAATATTCCATCAATATTGATTCCCAATGCAAAGGCAATATTGCAAAAAATCTAAAGCCTATGTATATCCAATATTGGTCATATATTGTCAATATTGGTCAATATTGTGTCAATGTCTGGCCAACATTTACAACAAAACCTCCAATATTGGTAAAAATATTCTTAAGTTATGTTGGCCAAACATTGGCTTGCCAATCTATACATAATATTGTGTCACAATATTGGGGCTATATTGATCGCAATAAAGGCGCAATATTGGAAGTTCGTTGGTTCAACAACATTTTGCTTAACCAATATTTAGCCAATATTCGACCAATATTGATTCCCAATGCAAAGGCAATATTGCAAAAAAATCTAAAGCCTATGTATATCCAATATTGGTCATATATTGTCAATATTGGTCAATATTACGCCAATGTCCGGCCAACATTTACAACCCAATATTGGCGGAATATCGAGAATCAATCTAAGGCCAATATTGGCTAAATATTGAAATCTTGCTGCAATATTGCGCCAATATTCCAATATTGGGGCGATGTTGCGCCGATATATAGCCAACATTCGGTTCTACTAGGGGAGCCTTGTTTTGTTTTAGAACCGTAGGTCTAGATATGAATCGTACCTGCCACTTCTGGCTCTTCTATTTGTTTATAACTTTATATGGGCTTATGGAAGATATATCTCGGTGAGATGGAGTCCATGTTCGCTTGAAGCAGTGGAAGCGTATCGAGCGCCTCCTGCCAAAAGTGACGTCTCGCCTCACCAGATCAGGTTCTATTCCAACCGTGCGGAGGCGTGTCATTGTCATCAGAGTAACCTCATTGATGTAAATATCAAGGGGAGTGACTTCCATCGCTTTGGTTGGTGTTGTTTTCATGGCTCCTGTTATGTTGAGACATGCTGTCCTTTGAATGTATTCTAGTTTACGGATAGCTGTTAATTTTTAGGTTTTTGGTACTCAAACAACTGCACCGTATGTTAGCATAGGCCTTATGATAGCCGTGTAAGTCCATGCGACGACTCTGGGGAAGAAACCCCAGGTGTGTCCCACAGTACGGCGGCATTGTTCATAAGAAATGTATACTCTCTTAACTCTGTTTTCTAAATGCGAGTTCCATGTTAACTTGCTGTCAAAGGTGAGACCTAGGTACTTCACCTCTGTCGCAAAGTTTAGTTTTGTGTATAGGACTTCTGGAGGTTTTAATTCCATTTTCATCCTTTTCCTTGTGAAAAGGACCATTTCTGTCTTCTTAGGATTGATAGACAGTGAATGGTCCTTGCACCACTGTTCTATAATTTTTAGAGCTACTTGCATTCTTTCGCAGAGTATGTTCTCAAAATTCCCTGTTTGCAGAATGACCAGATCATCTGCATATGCGATTGTGTATTGACTGTCATTATTGAGGCGGCTGATGAGGGTGTCGAGGACCATATTTCACAGTAGATCCCCTATAAAGTACCGTTCTGCCCAAAATCTAATCAGTCCACCGCAGGCCGGAATAAAGACTAATTTTAAAATTTGGTTTTTCTCTTTGTATCCGTTCATGAGTTATTGTGGACACACACACACACACACACACACACACACACACACACACACACACACACACACACACACACACACACACACACACACACACACACACACACACACACACACACACACACACACACACACACACACACACACACACACACACACACACACACACACACACACACACACACACACACACACACACACACACACACACACACACACACACACACACACACACACACACACACACACACACACACACACACACACACACACACACACACACACACACACACACACACACACACACACACACACACACACACACACACACACACACACACACACACACACACACACACACACACACACACACACACACACACACACACACACACACACACACACACACACACACACACACACACACACACACACACACACACACACACACACACACACACACACACACACACACACACACACACACACACACACACACACACACACACACACACACACACACACACACACACACACACACACACACACACACACACACACACACACACACACACACACACACACACACACACACACACACACACACACACACACACACACACACACACACACACACACACACACACACACACACACACACACACACACACACACACACACACACACACACACACACACACACACACACACACACACACACACACACACACACACACACACACACACACACACACACACACACACACACACACACACACACACACACACACACACACACACACACACACACACACACACACACACACACACACACACACACACACACACACACACACACACACACACACACACACACACACACACACACACACACACACACACACACACACACACACACACACACACACACACACACACACACACACACACACACACACACACACACACACACACACACACACACACACACACACACACACACACACACACACACACACACACACACACACACACACACACACACACACACACACACACACACACACACACACACACACACACACACACACACACACACACACACACACACACACACACACACACACACACACACACACACACACACACACACACACACACACACACACACACACACACACACACACACACACACACACACACACACACACACACACACACACACACACACACACACACACACACACACACACACACACACACACACACACACACACACACACACACACACACACACACACACACACACACACACACACACACACACACACACACACACACACACACACACACACACACACACACACACACACACACACACACACACACACACACACACACACACACACACACACACACACACACACACACACACACACACACACACACACACACACACACACACACACACACACACACACACACACACACACACACACACACACACACACACACACACACACACACACACACACACACACACACACACACACACACACACACACACACACACACACACACACACACACACACACACACACACACACACACACACACACACACACACACACACACACACACACACACACACACACACACACACACACACACACACACACACACACACACACACACACACACACACACACACACACACACACACACACACACACACACACACACACACACACACACACACACACACACACACACACACACACACACACACACACACACACACACACACACACACACACACACACACACACACACACACACACACACACACACACACACACACACACACACACACACACACACACACACACACACACACACACACACACACACACACACACACACACACACACACACACACACACACACACACACACACACACACACACACACACACACACACACACACACACACACACACACACACACACACACACACACACACATACACATACACATACACATACACATACACATACACACATACACATACACACGCACCCTAGCCTTTATGCTTACGTATATTTTGAATATGTATTATTCTTTAAAAAATTAGAAAACCGGATACAAAGCAATTTAATAACTGAAATGATAAGCATATTAGTAAACTCCTAAATATGGACCTGTGTATTTGAATTTTCCTTCGGTACTAATTTAGCGCCATCTATTAACGGAGCTCCGAATTAATCTGTAACTATTATACAATTTTAGGAAGTTTTCTTTTATATAGAAGATAATTGTTACACATAAATGGCTGTTTGTAATTTCTTCCAAAATTTACTTCAATAAGCTTTTAAGGAAAACGACGCAATTAATTTAGATCCAAGTGGCATTTGTTGCTTTAATATAATAACCTATTCACAGAAGAATTATTTTCGTTAATATGACCATTTTTCGAGAATTATTTTTAAACGATCCTTTACAGTTAGATACACCTTTATTGAACAGTAGTAGATATCTATTATCGGCAGGAAATTTTTCAGTTTTCTCCCTGTTGTAGTTTCGGCTACAAAGTCACTGAAAAATCGTTGTGTATGTCTGTGTTAAATACATTGCCCACGCCCGACCTTAAATTATTTATAGGTTGGCAACTACGCATTTGCTTACCAACGAATTTAGGATTTTGTTGAGTCGTTTCCTAACAACTGTCCCTAAGGCAACAGTTTCTCCGTAACTGATCTCAACTAAACTAAAGTGAAAATAAATTCATCTATAATTTGGCAACTACGCATTTCCTCACTTCGGGATTTGGGTTTTTGTTTAGTCGTTACCATAACAAGCGTGGAAACGGAATTTATGTCAAAACCCACTAGCAGAAGAACTTTCAAACGGTGCACAACAAAAACAAAACCTGTGCTTTGTCACATGCACTATGACATAACTTGTAATGGACAGGTAATTAAGAGAAGTAATAATAAAAACAAATATTTGCCTTACTGATACCTTTCCTATTGGGGGGTGGGGTAAAACTGCTAATTCTCCTTTAAAGGAAAAATAAAGTGTACATGCTTGTCAAGTAGGTTTGCTATGAAGCTATTTCCACACCAAAAACAACACACAGGAATATTGTCTTGATAATTCTTGTTCCTGAAAATTTTTCTGAATGTTTCTTCTAAAAAATTTGTTCCTTTTTGTTCAAGTTACAAAAACAAATATTCCTACTGGTTGCTTGTAGGAATGTCTCTTGTTGTAGCTAAATGACTGAAATGAGTTTCCATAGAATAGAATGTTTAGAAATTTTGTGTTTATTTCTGTTTCGAAAGACAGGTTAGCGGAAACCAGCAACATAATATATGTCTGTTTCTTTGAGGTGGACATACCCTTACAATAGAAAGAGTTTCCGAATATCCGAAAGATAGCATACCATTTTATCAATTTTGTACTATAATTTTCGAGATAATCCTAAGAATCTGTTTCGTCGGCGTTAGAGCTTTGAATTTGGTATAGGTTCTATATTATACAAGTCAGATTATAAATTACTGGTTTTATATTATTTGATTTATTTTAAAGATGCATTTTGTACATCTTTTTCTTATTCAATATATTCTAAGCCGCAAAATCCAACACAACAAATTCATTTAGCAAAACAATTTCATTTTAACCGAGTTGTAGACTTCGACGTCGCTTTCAAAATTAAACCAAACTCGCGATGTTACATGACTATTCTCACCCTCAGACTTACAAATTGAGAGGATTTAGGGTGTAAATAGTCATC
>OV651820.1:47445355-47467457 GCA_927349885.1 Psylliodes chrysocephalus | reverse complement strand
TGTCCTTTTGAAGTTATTAAGGAAAACCGACAGGAAAACTGTGACTTTTCTTCGTAAAATCAATAATAAAGATTTTTTTCCTCTTGTCAAATTTCATGCTTCTTCATTTATTAAGACCCTGACCTAACATATTAATATAGTAAACCTATTTTTTCGTCAGAATTTTTTTATAATAAGTTTTTCCTTAATATAAAAATAAAGATTTTTTCCATTTTTGTCAACTCCATACGGGAGCACACTCAGAATAAGGAGATGTTTTAAAATATAACATTTAACTTTAAATCTTAATAATATACCTGCATAAGTAAATATAAATTGACGCTAAAACTTTACGTGACGTTAACTAGGCACCTACCTACATCTTACTAATAGATTTTACAACTGACGAACTGACCCATAACCTAGGATTCTTTTTAAATGTATATCATACATACCTACCTAATAGGATCTTAAGGAAACCGAAAAAAAAGCTTTTAATACAGTTTATTCGTTTGTTCATGTAGTTTTTTTGATGCACAACTTTGCCCAGACATAGTAAAAACACATAAAAGTTTACAAATTAACAGTGGAAAAATAACTACTATATAAAAAAGTGTCAAAAAATATCTAGAATTCTAAAAAAATAACAATGACTACATAATATACACATCACAAAACATAAACAAAATAAATTTAATATACACGCTACTGATTCCAAGCTGCTGCAACTTGTTTGTTTTTGTCGATATAAACGACGGCAGTGAGAGGTTGGGACACCAAAATGGAGGTGGTGCGCTTAGATGTGCGCGTAGCGTTGCCGCCAACACAAAAAAGCCTGCCGATTGTTTCTTATGCCGTGGCCCTCGACTTCCAACAAGTATTGTGTACTACAAGCGTCAGCTTAACTTGTACAATTTTGGAGAATATATTGCGGAAGTACAGATCGAGACTTTTTTAACGTTTGGGCTTGAAATGAATGCAGGTAGAGGCTGCCAAAAACTGTGATCATTCCTGAAAAAATTTATAAATGAACATTTAAAAGAAACAGCCACTGAATTGATTATATGGTCAGATGCTTGCGGGGGGACAACATTGTAGCATTTAAATTATTGATGATGCTTTCCCTATATTCTTCAAAATCATGTAAAATTAGAAAAAATTACGCTACAGTTTCTGCAGCCTGGCCATACATTTTTACCGAAACGATTCAGAATTCAGAGATGTAGAATGTAGTTTAAAAAATGCATAACCGTCTCTATACAGATGATGATTATACAAGGATAATGGAAAATTTTAGACGCAAAAAAGATTTACCGTGAACAAAATGTCCAAAATTTTGATTTTTTTTTTTCCGTTGACCCATTATAACGTGCTATAACTAACAGGAAGCAAGATACAAACAAACAGAAGAAATCTTGGTTGAAAACATTTGAAATCATAATAAAAAAAGAGTCTTTTTACTCTTTATTTTAACTGAGTGGCCAAACGATTTGTCTACAGCCACAAATTGTTGATGTTTCAAAACATCAAGCAACAGCAAGCAGAATTTAAGAATATTGAACTTCCTTTATACTTTGGCCCTGATGGAAAGCCTCTTTCAATCACACAAAGTGAAAGATTTAAAGGAAATGCTGAAATTAATTCCTAGCGATGCAAAACAGTTTTTATTTCATCCTGTCCAGTAAATCAACTTACCTTGTACACATTGCGGCCGGGTAAATGGAACATTACAGTATCAGATACTGTAATGTGTTGCCTAGCAAATCTTGTTTTGATTTTAGAAACGATTGACTTATTACTTTCGATTTTGACAAATTATCACTTATATGTTTAAAAATATAAGAAATAAAATATTCAAATATACATAATTAGCAAAATATATTAAAACATCAAAAATATATTTTTAAATTAACTACATCAATAATTTATTATTTATTGCTGCAATTTTTAAATATTCTTCAAATTCTTTTAGAACTTCTTCTCTTCTTAATGGTGAATATATAGGATGGAATTCGTTGTCTAGAAAATGCTTATGTTTTCATATATTATATATAATATTTTTGAAAACAATTTGATTTTTCTTCTTATTAGGAAGGACACGAAATTTAACAGAAAGGTCCAAAAGAGCCTCTTCAATTTTTCGAAAACAACATCTTATCATCCGCGTCTAAAGCATAATTACGAAGTAAATCAGTTAAATAGGTTAACTGACCGATGGCAATTACCGATATCTTTAAATTATGTACATAATGTACAATCTGAGTATACTACTTTTTGCCATGTATTCATTAAAAACTAAGAATATAATAGGTAATAACTATACAAGTTTTATAAGTAACTGTCATAGTTGTCATAATTCAAAGAAAATATAAACAGTCATAGGTGTCTATTCTGTCAAAATTCCTTTTATATTTAACGGCCTTTAAAAATATTGGCGGCCTTTAAAAGTATATTTGTATTCGTTAATTTACTTCTGTCATTATTTAAAACAGATTTCTTTAAGATAGTACTCTAATGTATTTTGAAGATCCGTTTTAAATAATGACAGAAGTAAAGAAGAAAATATTTTTTAAAGGCCGTTAAAATATAAAGGAATTGTTTACAGAATTGGACCCCATAGCCGACTATAAAAATGCGACCCGCGTTCGGATAAAAGGTATTTTATTAGAAAAATTGTCCACAGATTATAGGTAGCATTTCTTGCAGTAAATTATACTCTTCAACCAACTTTAGTAAATGAAGAATATTTTGTAACTATAAAAGATGCTTTTATTTACATTTTTTTAAATATTTTTGCTTAACTAAAAATTAGTAATTTTTGTTTTAATTGGACTCATATCTGTTGATTCCTATTAATACTATTTAGGTAGTTCTTGTTGTAAAATATGTTTATCTACTAACTTTAGTAAACGAAAAAATATTTTGTAACTATAAAAGATGCTTTTAATTACATTTTTAAAAATATTTTGCTTAAACTAAAAATTAGTAATTTTTATTTTGTTTGGGACTCCATATCTGTTGATACCTATTAATACTATTTAGGTAGTTCTTGTTGTATATGTTTTTTCTACTAACTTTAGTAAATAAAGAATGCTTTATAACTATAAAAGGGGCTTTTAATTACATTTTTTTTAAATAATTTGCTTAACTAAAATTAGTAATTTTTATTTCAGTATGGACCATATCTGTTGATGCATATTGAAACTATTTAGATAGTTTCTTGTTAAAAAAATGTCTTTCTACTAACTTTATTAAACAAAAACAATTTTTTCAATATTTTTCTTAACCAAAATTAGTATTTATTATATTATTTTATTAACAAGTCAGCAATTATATATATTACTAAACACTAAACACAATACCATTTTAATTAAGTACCTACAATATGAAAAACATTCAGAAGTAAGTAATAAATTATTAAAAATAAGTAATTAACAAAATCTTTACACCAATTTTTTATTTATATGACAAAGTTCAATTTATTTGTTAAAATTCACCGTTATAGTACAATTTGTATTATTAACAATATTGATTTCCTGATGTGGATGGAAACATTCTCATCAGAAACACAAGTATTTATTTCTGTATTCTTATTTTTGTTGCAATACTTGTACAAAATTCTCGACCACCTTGAATCATTCTTGCAATTTTCGTTTTTTCCTTCAAGTACATGTTCAACATATTTTTTCTGCTATAGCAGAAACTTTTCCAACCCCCCATGGGCGTTTTAAGATAGATGAATCTACACCTGCATTTGCAAGAAGAGTTGCAGAGGTCCGTCTGCAACAGTGACCTGTAAACTTTTCAGGATTTGGAAGTTTCAAATATTCTGCTATTTTTCTGGGCATTGCACCTATAGTATGAATTCCTACTCTTTGTTGGATGCATTTAAAATTTCGATACCCAAGAAATAAAAGGTTTCTTCAAAATTTTTAGGTCTTAGGGCAAGATATTTCCGGTATATTTCCAGAAAATTTATTACAGTAAAAACACGTTTTTACATTAGTTTTAGTTTGCGAAATCGTGATTACCAATTGAGTTTCTGTGTCTTGAATGTCATTGAGAGTCATAGAATTACAATTCTTCCCGCCGACAACCTCCAGCAATTCCAATCATAGTAATAACTTTGACCAACAAATAGACTTCATCAGATGCTTTATTGAGAAATAAATTTACTTCACCTCTCGTCAATACCTTTGACTGCAGGTTGATGTCCAACACCACATTTTTTTAAGAAAGCGATGATTTTCGGGTACTTGCTGATGTTCACGTTCTCTTTAACTAGTAACATTGCCTTTAGCATAGAATATTTTGCCCACAAGGAATTGCTATTTATTCTCTTTGACTATAAAATAAAATTAATACATATTGATCCAATAAAAATTATTTTAAAAAAATCATGCAGATCATACCTACTTCATCTAGAAAATAAGCCAAAATAACATCTTCCTGTATGGTAGTCACTTTATGAAATTATTTCCATTCACAAAACAATTTATATTCTTTGTTATATCTTGGTGAAGATTTTGATGGGATTAATTTATTTGTTGCTTCTGCAGCCTTATTTAAAATATCATCCATAACGTCCATAATTTGAAACGCAAAAATTGCGAGTGACAAGCAAATGGCAATCATAGGTAACTATAAAAACAATTGCTCAATTGCAATTGCAAAGTAATGATGTGAAATTGCCAACTATTTTCTTTTTTAGTTTTAATCAACATATTTATTATTTTATAGAGTATTATAAAGACAGGATGAAATAAAATATCATACGATACACGTCCGTTAGGTGTTATTACAGTACTCGTTTATATTCCGGACTCGGCTCCTGCGTCGCCTCGTCCGTAAAACAACTCGTACTGTAATAAGTCACCTACCGGACTTGTAACGTAAAATACTATTATAGTTTCCTAGGAAGAGTACAATCATCTGATTTTATAGATGACTTGGAAGGTTATGGAGACACTATAGATTTTGAAATTGAAAATGAAGATGGAAATGAAGACAGAATTTTGAAAGATGATGGTGATCATTGATGTAAGAAGAAAGTGCAATAATTTTTTTAAACTTTTTTATTTTTTTCTAGTTTTTTTAACACTGTAGTAGTTTTGTTTTTATAAAATACACTAATTGTTTATATTGTGAAACTCTAAAAATAAATGTTTATTTTTTGTAAATCTTGCCTTTTATCAATTTCGTCACCTTTCCAAAAAAGGTCTGAATAAACAGTTTTTAAACAAGTTTCAACTTAAAAAGAATATAAATTTTTAAAATAATAAAATTTCAACATTATTCTATAAAGAATCTAAAATAATAATATAATATAGAAATAAATATAGACTTATTAATGTTTTTCAAAAATGTTTTATGAGGGTTAACCCACATGTTTATCCAATATTAATGTTTTCCAGAAATATGTTGTGTGGGTTAACCCATTTATAAGTACAAAAATGAGATTTACCAAAATAAAAATTTCTTTAAAATATTCGGTTACAGTTGTTTAAATAATTAACTCATATTGTAATAAAATTTACAATTTACAAGCTATTTACTACTCATTACCATTTTCATATAGGTATAATAAATTTTGTTTAAAAATTAGAGCTAATTCTTTTATACGAACTTTAAATGGCTTTTTCTCAAAATGATTGTTGTGTGGGTTAACACCATAGAAATAATATAGAAGACCAATATAAATATAACAACTAAGCAGAAATTGAAACCTACTGTGAATAAAAACGCGTCTCTGTGCCTGACATCGCAAAATAGTGTGTCTAGAAGCATGCGCAGTATGCATGACTTGTTCCTGTAGTGTTGCCAAGTATATGAAACATACATAACACAAAAGAATTTCAAATTAATTTATTTTTAAATTATATGATTTAAACAGTTTATATCTACGAAATATCGCCACAAAATAACTTATAAACATTTAAATAATCAATAATAATATTTATGTGTAATTATATTCCCAAAAATATATACAAATACGGTATTAATCTTCAACAAGCGATTCACCTACAAATTTAATATTGACCTGGCAATAACACTAAAATCCGGTGTTTCAAGGCTGTATGACGCTGCCCTTACAGGACTGTTTGTGATATTTTAACTTGAATTGGTATTTTATTATTTAATTGCCCATTTTATTTTTAGTTTTATGTAGTGTTAAGTTAAATCCTAGGTACAATAAAATAAAATGTAATTAATGTATTTAGCAGCTATTATATTTATTTCAAGATTTAGGTCTGGAAATCTAAACCTACCTAAGAATTATAATTATGTGAATAGAGAGCTGTATATTTATATACAAGCTGCCCAGCGACGGGGAGACATTAACGTTATCTGACAAAACAATCAAATATTTTTTTGTTAGAAATTTTGTTAAAAATAGTAAACAGGCTATGATCTTTCCATCTAAAATATTCTGACAGTTCTGTTATTTCCGTTTTATTTTAAATGAGATGCTACTTGTATTATTCCGCATAGCGATGGAACATAAAATGTTGCTTATTTGGAATATATACCTTTACACAACGCTCATGATGTCAGAGACAGTGTTTCAGTCGGGTATAATTTAAATAAATAATTTTAAAATGAACCCTATTAAATTGTACCTTAACCTAACATTTATGGCATCACTGGCCGAGTTGGCATCGGGTATATTTTCAAATGTAAAAACTGAAAATTAAACCTATTAAATTGTACCTTTATTTAACATTTGTGACGTCACTGGCGGAGTTGGCATGGTATACTTTCAAATGCGGATTTCAAGGCATTTTAAAACATAAACCCGATCTCAACGAACTTAGAAACTCTTCTGTCACTCGATATTTTAATCGTTACTTTCTCTTCGCTTTTTGGCCGACACAACAATTATTTACATTTCTTCATTCCTTACCGCGTGCGAACCAGTACGGTTTAAAGAAATTTTAAAAACCTACTTCAAAAATGAAGATGTTAATGATTTTCTCATGGATCCCATTTTCAGATCTTGACTAAATGTATATAGAACTATTCATTTTCTAACAGAAAGAGATTCATAGAAATCGGGCAACGTGGTAAAGAATTATCGCTCAACATACATAAAAAAATATTTCAACAAATTGAAAATGTCCTCCCATTTTGAAGTATGTTAAAAAAATTGTTATTAAAGTGAAAAGTAGGGCGTGAACATATATTATAAAGTATATAAAATGTTAGATGAAGCCAGTTTAGAAAATATTATAAATAAACTGTGGAAATATCGAGAATCTTGATTTTGAATCTGAAGAAGAGTATTCTATGCAATTTAGAATGAAAGCTGATCAAAATTACATGAACGACATTCTAATGTTATTGACGACTTTCTTCAAATGTTCTCTAGTTTTTCGAAAACTAACTGGATAATTCGAAAATCATTTCCGTCGTTAAAGCGCCTCTTGTTTCGAAAAAGATACACGCCTGTCAACGTTCATCGTTCAATAAAAAAAGTGTTAGATACAAAACGCTTCGTATTGTGAGGCCAAAATATATTTAGAAATCAAAAGACTCATATAAACAAAAAAATCATTATAAGTGAGATAACTACCAAATTAATGATTTACAAGTTTATTCTTATTATCTATAAAATAGGTTTGCAATGTGCTGATGAGGAATGTTATCATCGACTAAAAACTTTAAATCTTTGTATTAAATTGATCGAAAACAATTCATAAATTGGTTTAGACTATATAGAATGTTTCTAATAAGCAGCGACTAACTTTTATTATGGAACCAAAAGACCCTTTTAAAAGGGTTCAAAAATTAAAAAAAAAAAACAAATATGTACCAAATACCAAGTAAATGTAGTAGTACTTTTTAATTTTAAATCTTGAGAGATGCAGACATCTTTGGATAATTTATATTAAAAATGGTAACATGAAAGGTTTTCTGTCTAATTGTAAGGCTGATAAAATGCAAAAAAATATCGAACATAATATTCCTGGGCGAAATGCAACTGCCCCCTATTTTGCACTCCTCAGATTAAATTTACTTGTAGCAAATGATACTAAATCAAATAAGATGTCAAATCACAAGCAAAATCTCTTGACCACCTAATAATTGCCGAAAATTAACTAATTCATATTTTATGCCATACTTTTCTTAATAATGAGTTTTAGAAACATATTTATCTTACTTGAATTTTTTTCATCGTTTTTTATATAAAATCTCTAAAAATGTACGATCGTGTGAACTATTTGTTCGATCAATAAAAAACTTGCACCGGCCCTGTTCGAGCCAGCACCGTTATACGCATGAGCTCCGATACACTATTTTTTCCTTATGGTTTCATTTTTGATATATGGAATCGGCTTTCTATACTTTTTCTATGGTTAACACATTTCTGCAGAACAGAATTCACACAACAAAATTTGTTTTGTTTTAAGTCGGAAAAAAAAATGTATGTAGAATTATTGGGTGAAATTAATAAAACCTGAGTCTGAGCACGGAGCAAGTGCTCGGAGTATGAGGTCAGAGTCTGAGCTTTTATTCGTGTTGGTATAAATACACAATCTGAGCATTTGCTATACTTTCGAGCTTACACTCAATGGGCCATGTTCACATGTGAGATATGCTGTTTTATAAATTATATTGTAATAGTTAGTCGCTATACAAGTTATTCTAAATAGTCAGTTCGTTAAAAAAGCCAAAAGTTTTTAAATTAAGCCCAATTGAAATTTAAAATTTGAAATTATACGTCATCGGGAATAGACCAATCATCTTGTGTCGAAGTTTTTTTTGTTATACAAAACCAAGCCAACGAACAAACCGACACACAGAATGTCGAAGTGAACGCACATCTAAGTGACATTAAAATTGACAGCACCTAACCTTAGTTTTTTGTTTTGGTCAGGGCTGGTATCCAGCCCTGGTTTTGGTTTAATTTTATTATTAATATGAATCAGCTGGATTTATAAAAGTTGAATCAAGTGTTTTACCCATTGTAAACGAAAATATGATTACCGAGATGATTACTGCATTTTTTAACAATACTCAGTTTACAAAAGTTAGAAAGGTAAGACTTTGTTTTAATAGTAGTTTGTAATATTTATTATGCTTTTTTGTTTTTATATTACATATAATAAACAGTGTATAAGGCCCTTTATTACTATAAATATTTTTTTTCTAATTTTGACATATAGACATTTTTTGTAATCGCAGCAAGTGTTAAAATAATCTAGAAACAGATTTTGTTAGTGAACCTAGTAATAATTATGATACCAAAGAATAGGCTATTTTTATACCCTTTTCAAAAATTTTATGCTCCTCGTTTTTTGCAAAACTTAAAATGCTCTATAGCTTCGAACGAAGTCAGCAAAGCACCTCTGTTTTATAAAGTTTTTTCTGTAAAAACAGCAACCTGAAATATTATATTTTTAAAAATACATGGTGCTTGCTAACCTTTGAAAGAAGCCAGCAGAGCAATTCGGTTTTTTTAAAGCTTTTTTCAAAAACCACACCCCATTTTTAGAATATTTTTAGACTCTTGAAATATTGTAAAACTTTACTAAAAAAATTGCTATTTTTAAATAATACAGGGTGCTTTGTTGGAACAAAGTCAGCAGGACACTTCAGTTTTTTAATTTGTTTTTTTTTTATATATATATATATATATATATATATATATATATATATATATATATATATATATATATATATATATATATATATATATATATATATATGTCTAGCGGTTACTTTGAGGAAGGTATATACGAGTATAAACTTCCTCAAAATGATCGGTATATATCTTATACACTGTCTATATATACCGGTATATCAATCGGCATATACCGGTCATTTTCACGAAGATTTGTATATTATATACAATTGTCCTCAAAATAACCTATATATGCAAAAAAGCAAATATACTAAACAGTCACTTTGAAGAATATTATTTATATTAATAAAATCAAACACAATGTGATAATTTTCTGGGTAGATGGATGGATGGATGGATGGATGGATGGATAGATGGATGGATGGATGGATGGATGGATGGATGGATGGATGGATGGATGGATGGATGGATGGATGGATGGATGGATGGATGGATGGATGGATGGATGGATGGATGGATGGATGGATGGATGGATGGATGGATGGATGGATGGATGGATGGATGGATGGATGGATGGATGGATGGATGGATGGATGGATGGATGGATGGATGGATGGATGGATGGATGGATGGATGGATGGATGGATGGATGGATGGATGGATGGATGGATGGATGGATGGATGGATGGATGGATGGATGGATGGATGGATGGATGGATGGATGGATGGATGGATGGATGGATGGATGGATGGATGGATGGATGGATGGATGGATGGATGGATGGATGGATGGATGGATGGATGGATGGATGGATGGATGGATGGATGGATGGATGGATGGATGGATGGATGGATAGATGGATGGATGGATGGATGGATGGATGGATGGATGGATGGATGGATGGATGGATGGATGGATGGATGGATGGATGGATGGATGGATGGATGGATGGATGGATGGATGGATGGATGGATGGAACTACATGGTTCTGTGTAATTTACCGTCAGTTGAACAATGTTTACAAGAAAGACAATTAACTATGCCTCGAATCGACGATATTTTGGACACATTGGGTGGAAGTTATCTATTTTACACCTTAGAGTTGAAGTCTGGATATTGGCAGGTGGAAATGGATACAGGATCTGGATTGTGGCAATTTAATGTCATGCCATTTGAACTATGTAATGCCCGAGCGGTAATTGAAAGACTTATTGAAAATGTATTAAGAGGGTTATCCTGGAAAACACGCCTGATGTATTTGGAAGACATCATCGTATTGAGGAAGACATTTAAAGAACATCTAAAAAATTTGGAAGATGTTTTTAAAATACTTTAAGCTGGCCAAATGATGCTAAAGCTTAAGAAATGCCATGTATTTTAAAATAAAGTTAACTGGGTCATATTCAGAAAGGAAGGCATGACTGTAGACAAGCTTTTATCAAACAATGGCCACAATCATCTGATAAACAATAAAAAAGAAGTTTTCTTGGAATCTGTCTTATTACTACCGAAGATTTATAAAGAAGTTCGCAGATATTGTTAAGCCATTAACACGACTTACAGAAGAAGCGAGAGAATTCTGCTGGGATGAAGACTGCCTTTAAAACATACCTTAGGTAAGAACAATAAAACAATCCCGTTTTAAAGTAGATGCAACAATGTAAAATCAAAAATCGTCGACCTTATCGGAAAGAAATATCAAATCTCTCTCCAGTAGTTAACATATATTTGGCTTAGTGTGACTAAAGTAGCGGAAGTACTTTGTCAGTTACACGACAGTCCATCGTGAGTGGTTTCATTGGATAAACAGTTCCGATGATGTAATGGACCCCAACGAAAAACAAAGCCCCCCCCCCCCCCCCCCATAAATCAGTACAACAAAAATTACCTTTATTTTTTTAATAATACCAGTAATACTGGAAATAGTAGAAACTTGAAAGGTTTTAAATTAACAATAAATTATTATTTTACGTTGTTCTTCAACATCCCTTTATTCTTAAATGTTTAGCAAGTACTAGATTTCAAGATTTCTGCTTTTGATTATTGTATGTGGCTGGAATTAAATTTTGTGACTTACTGATAGAAAACCAGTTTTAATCATTCAATGTTTTCTTTCGAACAAAAATAAAAATATAAATAATAGTCCTTCTGTTTATACATTTGAACTTTTTATTTTGACAGAATAGATTAATTCTTCAAAGACAACTTATTAGACTTAGGCAACTTTTCATATATTTTCCAGTAAATACTATTGCCTATTTATATTTTATTATTGATTTTTATTGATTATACTTAATTTTTTTTAATTTTAGCAATGAAAATATATAATAATAAAAAATTATTGTTTTACTTGTTTAACAAATCCATATACTTTTATTTAAACTAACATATATAGTTTTTAATTACGAATTCTATTAAAAATGGTATTGTCAGTATACGCAGAAATAGTCCATTAGTACCTAAATTAATTGGCGCTGCTGTCACGCACGAATATATACACTTTCAATGAATTTACATGCCAAACACCAGCAAAGGTGCTGTTAGGGCGTGAGAGGAGACTACCGTGTGACCTCGAGTTTGGATGACAGCCGGTGAAGATTGTGTGATCCAGCTACGAAGGAAAATGGATATGCATCAGTTAGTTCGCTCACAAATGGCTAGCGACAAAATGAAGAAGCCATACGATATCCAAGCCACAGGAGGGTGTTTCAAGGAATTCGACAGTCTGGCTCTATAACTCAATAAGACAAAACGGTTATTCTCCTAAATTTCAAAGGTCTTGTGAAGATCCGTACCTTTTGAGGGTAACCATGACGAGGAAGAAGAAGTAAAGCAGCTCCAAGAAACACCTGACCTTGTCTTTGAAGAATTTATGGGTGCATATGGAGGTACCGGAAAAGCAAGGCATGGTGTTACAACCGAGCAACGACAACATGCTCACAGAAAAGTCGCTGCTCCATAGCACTTTCGTCAGAATCAACGACGCTCGAAGTCTGGTATCTGTGTTTCGGAAGAAGAACGTTAAAGTCAGTTACCAGCACCTGGAAAAACACTGAAACTTCAAGATGGATCGCGTTACTTTTTTTATCTGGTAACAAAGAACACTTTCCGCGATCGATCTACTTATTATGATGTATGGAAAGCACTGCTCAAAGCAGTGAGAACATCGATAAAATAAATGTGATATAAATTAATATAAGTAATGTGCTAAATAAATTAGTAATATAAATAAATATTAAATAAATTAAAAACGAATTGTAAATAAATTATACATAAAATATTTCTAACAAATAAACTACATTTAAATTAAACAATCGTTACAATATTTTGTTACCGGTGTTATATGTAGACATTTCTGATAGTATGTTGTATTGCGTTAAATTAGTAATATGAAGTGTTACACTTGTATTTACGCAACAATTGTTAATCCTGCAAGAAAACGATACAAAAAAAATATTAACCCTATTAATAATTAGTTTAACGATTTTTCCATTAAGTTGGCTGTTTAGTAATACAATAAATTTTACAGTGTTACATTTAAAATGTTCAAAAGCGCAGCTACCTTTGCGCAGTTGGTTAAGATTAGAGTACATTATTTATTGTAGAAATACTTATGCTTCAGAAGAAATACATATCCGATAATTTTCCCTAATATTTTAGCGTACAGAAGTTATGTTCACGTTATACAAGGTGTCTCATTAGTGTGTAATTGTCCAATATTTCAATTTGAGTTATAAACACGCAAACAAGTTTAAATTTAAATTTTATGGAAGTGAAACATACACATTTTAAAAATATTTTTAAATATACAGGATGTTTTGCCTGGCAAAAAGAAAGTATATTTTATTCCAGTTTTAGAATTCTTTGGTAATACTGTATTTAAACCTGGAATATTTTAAAAAAATATTATAGGCTTATCAAACAATTAATTTTTTTATGAAATTAGAAAATGATGCAGACCTCAAAAATAATAAGCTAACGAATAGTTGTGATAGAACTCGTTTATTTAATACAAAGTGTTTTAAAACATGCCTTAAGTATGGCGAATTTTAAGATCAATGTACTGATTTTTTTTTTTAAGCAACACTTTGTTTATTATTTCAGTATTAAATTCGTTATAAATGTACCTCTCCAATGATACCAAAATGTTAGTCAATAACACCTATACAAGGTGTCCCATTAGTGCGTAATTGATCGATACCTGTTTTATGATTGAAAAATAATAACAAAAAAATTATGTTGTATGACAATATTTAACAATTAGTCTTAAATGTGCAGGGTGGTCCATAAACAAGTAGCCAATTAAACCTATAATGTTTTAAAGCAGAACACCCTACAGGTAGTTATTATTATTTTATTGTTTTCACATCGTCAATAAATTTTAATAGGCTATTCGAGATATGACGTCATCAATAGTTTTTCAAATGGCAACGCCATTATTTGACAATACCAATTAATAGGGACAAATTTCCAACTATGTGACATAATAATTTTATCAATAAAACATTCTTATAAATCGCAATTTAGTGTTCATAACATACTCGTAGAATGATAAAAAAAATTTTCTCAAAAATATGATTGTTCCTAAATATCACAAATTTTGACGTCTCTACGTAATAAAATGTGTTTTTTTTTTAAATTGGTACTATCAAAAAAGAGTGTTGCTATTAAAAACAGTGATTGTCATAAAAATATATATTATGTATATAAAAAAATGCACATTTAAAAAACACGTTATCGCTATTAGAAATAACACGCTTACATCAGTTTTTTTTTAATGGCAACACCCATTTTGATAATACCAATTAAAAGAACACAATTTTTGCGTAAGAAGATGGCTTTAGTGATACTTACAACATATTTTCGAGATATTTTTATAATCATTATTACGAATGCTAAGTAACGTTTTGTAAGAATTTTTGTTCCTCAAAAATATTTATGTATAACGAACACCAAATTCGGTGTCCATATGTGAAAACATGTTCTCTTGTAATTGGTACTATCAAATAATGATGAGGCCATTTGAAAAAAAAAAACTGATGATTATGTCTTATCTCCAATAGTGAATCGTGTATCAAAGATGCGCATCTTAAAAACAAAATTATAGACAACCCTGTATATGCTTGCAACCCAACTCTGTACATAACTATTTTTATTAAATTAATAAAATGAACTTAAATTATGAGGCTAGAAATAACAAGACCACATTTTCATCGAAAAACAAATTTACCTAACAATTGTCCACAAATCCTTAATTAGCTGGTCACCTAAATAAAAACCTGGTGTCCTCAGGATAAGCCGAGAACAGGTAGTGAGTTCCTAACATCTCAGTGTAAATATGAGATTTATTGCACCCTTAAATCATAAAATCGAACTGCTTAGTTTATTCTGTTACCTAATATTCTTTAATTTACATTTTTTATTTTAATATATTGTTTTACAATGATATACCGTAAAGTCGGGTGACTGACCCGCATGAGATGACTTTAGCCCAAATCACTAAATAGTTATTTTTTTCACAAAAAATTATACGTCCTATTTTTAAAATAAAACTCACGCTGGTAAGGTATTTAAACTTTCCAAAACACTTTATTTAAAGACAATTGGACACTTACGCTTTTTGTAGTATAAAAAATTTACCTTATTGCAAAATAATAGAAATTGAAAGGTGGTAAAATGTGTATGAAACCAACAATACTGTTGCTTGTAATATTTTTTGTTATCTTTACCGTAAGCAATAAATATTTTTTAATGATAAAATGTGTTTACTATTAACTGTGATGGGTGGCTTTAAACCAGCAAGTAGTTTTATAAAGAAAACAATTTAAAATGATGGGTTAGTCAAAGTCCTGCGGGTGGCTTTGCCCACACCTTTTTCATTTTTTATTTAAAAAATTAGACCATTTGAGATATTTTTGCTCAAAATATAACTGAAGACTAAATTATGGCGAAAATGCGAATTTGGATTTGCTTTTAACAATTGAAACTAGGTAAAAATTTTGACAGTGAGTCAAAGTCACCCGACTTTACGGTATTCAAAATTAAAAAAAAATTGCTCACGGAGAAGTGCAAATGTTTAACATATTCGCATTAACAAAAATGTAATAAACGCCTTATATACTGGACGGTTTAGATCCTAGAGATATTTTTGTCATAAATACGAGAACATAGTAAATCTGACGCTCTAGAGATAGGTACTCACGTTTAACAGTCAGATTTTCACATTGTCAAATAATTTTAATAGACTTGAAGTACACAAAAATGTTGTGCGTTTTCATTTATTTGCTATGGTGTATTTAGGGTATGTAGTTTAAACTATTTGAAACATGACAGGATAGGATCCATGAAATAATTTAAAATAACAAATTTTAAAATAATTTTATTATTTCTATCAAAAAAATGGTCTTATACAAATCAAATTAGCACTTTATGTTAAAACTCCTTATTTTCAAAACCCAATTGAAAAAAATTTATATGTTTAGTTATTACAGGCTTTTTCCGGTTATTTTGTACAACCTATTGTATCACCCCTGTAAATGTGTAGAGGATGAACTAAATACATACATTTTAGACACACATCTTACTCGACCATTTTTTTTTCATATATATTTATTGTCAACGAAAATAATGAAAAATTAAAATTTTACATTTTTCTTCAAATTTTTCCATTACGGTCCATTTTAAAGAAATCAGGTATATAACAAAAATTATAGAAAATAATATCGCAAACAACTTTTATTTGAATACGGACCATTTTAGGAAAATTATGTACAGAACAAAATAATATCAGAATCAACTTTTATTCAAATTTGCAAAAGACAGTTGTTGTACAATTGTTCCCACACAGAATAAAAAACTAGTTACAAAAACATGGATTAACTTTTGAAAATGAACTTGATAAAACTGTTGTTTTAATGTGTGAAAATCATACCTACTTGATTTGAATGAATATCTTTCTACACGGAGTTTTGCAAAAAAATGTAAATTTTTGTATATTTCAACATTATATAAATTTTTGGGACACACTACGATATCCAGAGTCTATTGTAAAAGAGCAACACTCGCCGAATCAACTTTCTAACTCACCTAGTATACGTGTATTTTTATGATAATAAAGTGTCGTTTACACTCACTTATCCTATTGTAAATAATTCATTTATAATCATTATTTTAAGCGTCAAATGATTTTTTTTTTAAATATACATTTTTTCACTTTAATTAACAAATTACTAACTGTGTATAATTTTTTTTTCCAAAAAGATTGATATTATATTTTTTCTACACCAACAAGGATATTAGCTTATTTACAAAACGAAAAAGTATACTATTGTGTTCAACTGTACGCATATATTTCATATCCATTATAGATAGTGAGATATCTGCAAAAAAATGATATTCACCAATCACAGTTCATATGTTGGTCAACCGACTGCTATTGTTTGTTCTTAAAATTTTAAATAAGTGACAATATTGTCAAACTATTTGTAAGTATATTTTTTAGTTATTGAGATTAAATATACATTAAAATGAATTATTTTTGTGTAGAATCGATAAATAATAGCACGTCTATAAGTCAATTTAATTACGAGTATTAAGCAAAAATATTAAGCGCATAGATATGGTGGTGAGATCAGTGCAGTTGCCTTTCATGCGGAAGGCCCAGGTTCAAATCTAAACTGTGGACAAATTAAATTAAATCTTTCTCTTTTTACTTTTTTATTTTATTTTATAAATTAGTAAAAGTGATAAATTATTTTTAAATTAGTTATTTTATCTTAATAATCAAAATAATTTATATTATTTGATGATTTTCGTTAGTGGGTCGTAGAAAAAATATACTGTACAACTCGAGTGGATTGTCCATATCCACTCTTGTTGCACAAACTACTATTGACGAACACAAATATATTAGAGATTTTTTAATAATTTTGAATATCAACAAAATAACAACGTTGTGGTAATAAAGTTTTTTGAAAATTATAAAAATTCACAAGTTCAAGTTCAACATCCTGTATCTCAACAACTAATAATATGAGAACTTTGTGCCCATGCACAATTTTAATTAGAAGAAATATAAAGAATTATCTCACTGTCAAAATTGATCACTTCAAAATTTCACAACTTAGCTTCTTCATGAATGTGTCAAACTAAAGCTGTCAAACATTTCTGTTATTTCTATTTGTATTTAAAAAGTACCTAAACAATAATCATATGTTACTTTTTTTACTAAAATTTTTAGTTATTTCAATCACATGTTCGCAGATTTTCATTATATTTTATGCAGGGTAGGTAGTGTAAATATTGTTTTACTATTTTATGATTTTAATTCATTTATGATCGTTTACTTCTGCTAAAGAAGCATTTTTAAACTAAAAATTTTATCAATTTTTATTACTCAATGTATTAAAAAAATTATTATTCATAGGCGTGTTATAACACTCATCCAAGTCTATTTCCGTTATTACCTAGGTAACATTATTCTCGGAAATTCGACCCTTTCGACATCTGAAAGTACATGCACAAAAAAAATTCCAACCATAGGTTTACTTTGGAAACAGATGATATTTTTGTTTAAAATTGCAAATATATTTTTTTAAGGAATAGTTTATAAATTACAATATAATTATTATAGTCATTTATAATTATTAAAATAAAAATATATAGGGACCGTGCGTGCCGAACTTAGCCCTCTCTAGTGTTTAATTTTAGAATTAAATGGGGGTAAACATTGCAAGTAAATAATGAAGGGTATTTTTTTAAATATTAAATATAGTTAAAAATAGATACCGGCCCGTACCAAACAATCGTGTACATGGTCAAAATGACGTAAAATGTGAAACATTATTAAAATCTGGACATGCAAATGTATATTTTAAGCAAAAAGATTTAAATGGCTAAGTGACAATAAATTGTAAAGTTGTACCTTAAACAAGTGTATCCAATGTTAAAATATAGGTATTTAGTAACACTGAATTTAAAAGTATTACAATAACATTTAAAAAATGTAAATTAATAAAAAAGATTGATGATAATAATAATTATAAATCTTTTTAGCTTTATGTTAATCGAAATGTCGAAATGTCATTCATCCACTGGCGTTTATGAGATGTTCAATGATACATATATTATAGATTGCTCACCCAACTATAAAAAAATTATGAAAAGCTGGTTGCAATGTGCCTTTCCTAGTGCTCACTAAATAGAGCCGTTCTAGCCCAAATGTGTTAAAATAAAATTTCAGCATTTTAATCTTTAGAAAAAGATAATAATTAAAGTTTTACTTCAAGACATGTCATTATGTATTTGGAAAGTTGAGTTTTCATGTAGTTAAATAATATTAAGAGATCTAAACAATTTTTATAACAGATGGATATAAATAATTTTAGACTACTATTTCAGAAACAATTCTACATAAAATACATAATTGCAATATGTAATACAATTTTGAAAAGGTAATGTAAACAATTTTGATATGAGGTATGAACAACTTTGGTAAGAGTTGTAATTGGACACTTATCTATTATTCTGAATAATGTTTAATGGTAATGTCACTAAAAAAATTTACAAAAAGTCACTGGATTTTTAATATTTTAAAGTTTGTTACAATCTCTTTTGACAGTAATTGCAATGTATTATTTATGATTTGTTTATTTTAATAATAAATGAGAAATAGTTAATAAATTGTAAAGAGGGCCGTGATATTTTTGTCAAATTGGATATTCTTATTTCATAACATTCTACATTAGTTTTAATCAACAGAATAAACCATTATCTGTAAAATTATATTTATATAAAATGGTCATTTAAATATGTAAAAATCTTAATGACAAGAAAACACTAAAGATTCTAATTTTTCTGTAAATGATTTCTTTACAACTAAGTGCTCAAAATTGATACAAGCTAGATAAAAAGAAAACTTTGCCCAGTGAAATACGCTTTTCGTCGTCTGATTTACATATGGATAAGCAATCTTTGTAATTATGTATATCATTGGGTGTGAGGCATAAATGTGCTCTGTGGAAATTTATAAAATTTCTTTACTATCGAATGAAATCCAGGTTTCTAAAGTGATGTGTTTGTACATCCACGGATGCAACAAGTTTTTTCGATATTGATATTACGAAAATAATTCGACTTCATTTTATTAATAATTATTAAACAATAAATGCCGTATAAAACATTAATAAATATCCCCCAAAAAGTTCACATTTTTGTCACCAGTTAACGTTGAATTCATGACGCACGGTCCCTATAATGTAAAAATATTTTTAAAGTTTTATTGATTCTAGATACCTATATCATATGAATCTAGAATACATTTTACAAAATAATTTAAATAAAAAATTAAGTGTGTCTATATTAAAATTAGACACAGATTGAAGGAAATCAACTTAAGAATGGGACACAAAACAACTGAAGATTATCTGATTAAAAATAGGATGATTGAACAAAACATGCTTAGATACTAACCATTTTGGAAAACAACTGTACAGGGTGAGTAATTTTTTAAAATGAAGTAGAAAAATTGCCTGTTTAAAAACTCATTTTAGGCCTAAAATGATAATAAATGCATAATTTATATATGGTTATATAAGTGTGCGCGCATGACACTTTATTATTAAAAAAAATGTTGAAATACAAAAATTGCAATTTTTTTTACAAAACTCCTGTAGAGAAATAATTAATCTGTCAAATCAAGTATGATTTTGATATAGTAAAATAAGAATTTAAACAAGTTTTATTTAATTTGCAATGTTTGTATATTTTTCATTGTTTTAAGAACATATTTACGAATATCTAATAAAGATCTTTCTTTTATTTTGGCCCCAAATTGTTTAATCTTCTCCCTTTATCAACGAAACAAATAACTAAATTAACTAAATTTAAAACTGAAATCAAGGAATTGATCCAAACTTCCCCAGATATGTTTGAAATATTTTAAATAAAACTGCAAATAACGTACATTATTTCTGGTGTCTTTTCAAGTATTTTTTACAATTTTTTAGCGTTAACTTCTGTTTAACTATACTACAGGAGAAAGTTTTAAACCTATCTCACTTTTTGGACCTGTCTTGCTTTAGTTTCCTATTACTCCTATTACTGAGTCGTTTTTCTTTTTAATTTTTTTTTTGTACTTTTAAAACAATTTATTATTGTATTTTTTTTATGGAAGGGATCACACAAGACAGGCATATATGCCTAGGTACGATCCCCTCCATGGATAAAAAAAAAACTTGTAATCTGGTACGTAATATATTTGATTTGATTTGATATTGAATATAGTCGTATCTTAGAGGGTTTTCAAATTGTTACTAGTAGTTTTACCAAAATAAATTTCTTATGCACGTTTTTGTTATCATTTTCATAAAACTCTTATTCATTAAAATAATGCTTTCACTATTCAACACCACCTTTGAGGTCATAAAAATTACACGTCAGTGGTTCTTCTCCAGTAGGTAGGCAATCCAGTGATGACCAGTAGTATTTTTAAAAGACTTAATTATTTCAATATTCTAATATTTACATAACAAAATTAGACATTCGTTGTGAGTTTCTGTTGTAAGTGCAGACCTGTATTATCAAAATTGGTATATTTGATTATTTTAATTTTTAAAAGAATATAATAATAAACAACATCACTGTCATCACAAGGTACATTTTTATTTAATTTTACTTCAGTTTCAGTTTACCTGTATATTGGAGTTAAGACAAATCAGTACCTATATTATATTATGTAAACTTATAAACAAAATTTAGTTTTCGTACCTATTTGCATTGCAGAATATATAAAAAGAATCAAATAATTTGACAGTATTTTGATTGTAAAATCTGCAGAAGGAAGCAATTAAAAAATGTATTCCTTACAAAAAAAAAACTAGTCATAGGAACATAGATTAACTAGTAAAAATAAATTTGTTGAGATTGTTGTTTTAAAATATCAAAATCATAGTTGAATTAATCATTTTTCTACAGGGAGTTTTGTACAAAGTGGCAGTTTATGTGTATTTCAGCTTTCAACTATATATTACTTTTTACTCTCCTTGTATATGATACCCGAATTACAAATGTTTGCTTATGTGATGGTGTACTTGTGTGGTACCCATCATGATATACAGGGTATATTGTAAAATAGCGACACGCACTTGGCTTTTCTCGTATATATGTATTTTTTTATAATAATAAAAGTCGTTTATACTAACTTTATAACCATATATAAATAATATATAATATATAAAGCGATTTTTTAAACATGCAATTTACCCATTTTAAATTAAAAAATTACTTACCCTCCACAGTTGTTTTTTAAATTTAGTATCATATTTTGGTAGTCACAATAAAGAGCCTAACCCTAAATTTTATTATTTTTAAAGTTGGACCATATGGAAAACTTTTTTATTATTGGTTTTGTAAAAAAATATTCTTGATACTTTCGTCATCTCTATACAGAAAGGAAAGTAAAAATGCAGTATTTTCTTAAGCAACCCATTAGCAGTATATTTATAAACATGTTTTATTTATTAAAAAAAACTTTTATT
>OV651820.1:47420355-47440355 GCA_927349885.1 Psylliodes chrysocephalus | reverse complement strand
ATAATATAATATAATATAATATAATATAATATAATATAATATAATATAATATAATATAATATAATATAATATAATATAATATAATATAATATAATATAATATAATATAATATAATATAATATAATATAATATAATATAATATAATATAATATAATATAATATAATATAATATAATATAATATAATATAATATAATATAATATAATATAATATAATATAATATAATATAATATAATATAATATAATATAATATAATATAATATAATATAATATAATATAATATAATATAATATAATATAATATAATATAATATAATATAATATAATATAATATAATATAATATAATATAATATAATATAATATAATATAATATAATATAATATAATATAATATAATATAATATAATATAATATAATATAATATAATATAATATAATATAATATAATATAATATAATATAATATAATATAATATAATATAATATAATATAATATAATATAATATAATATAATATAATATAATATAATATAATATAATATAATATAATATAATATAATATAATATAATATAATATAATATAATATAATATAATATAATATAATATAATATAATATAATATAATATAATATAATATTTTTATTTTATACCTTCCTCAAAATGCCAAAGGCATTTTGAAGAAGGTAATTAACAAAATCTTGTTCCGGTCATTTTGAAGAACTACCTCAAAATAACCGTTTAATACTTATTCATACCTTTACCGAGCATTTTGAGGAACTTCCTTGAAATACCCGATTAACACTTATTTATATTCCTCAAACTACCCGATATATACATGTACATATATACGGCATTTTGAAGACTTCCTCAAAATGACCAAGGATTCCTCAAAGTGACCGCAAGGTACCAAAAAAGTTCCTCGAAACAACCGCTACGCATATATATATATATATATATATATATATATATATATATATATAAAAACAACTACTTATGACACATGTTTAGGCTGTTTTAAAATCCTAAAAATGTGGTAAGTACATTTGTTTTTAGAAGTCAGCAAGGAATTGCGAATCTTTTTTAAAATGCCAAATTTCGAATATTTTATAATATTGTAGGAGCCAAAAAACGTGGTGTGGTTTAAAAAAAAACTGGGGTGCTCTGCTGGATTCGTTTGAAGCTAACAAAGCATCCCGTAATTTTTTATTTTATAATACTCAATAGCCTAAAATGAGACATAGCTGTTTAAACAAAAAATTGTATTTTTAAAAATAGCAGTTTTTTTTGAAAAGCTCTATAATATTTTAAAAATGTGAAAATGTGGTGAGGTTGTTTTTTTTTTAAGTTTTGAAAATCCGAGGTTCTTTACTGGATTCGTTCAGAGCTAGTAAAGCTCTACTCGTCTTGTTACATAAAATAAAGGCATTTTGTAGCTGGTTATATAGTTATTTTGTAACTGCATATCTAACCCTTTTATTTTTTTCAGTTGGTTGTAAATATGTGGCTTCATAGAAGAAGTGAGGAACCATCTGTAACATCTACTCAGTGTTATTGGAAAGGCTAGATTGTTAAAGAAACCTCTTCATCCACTACAGGAAAATATATCAGTACTTTTATATTCTTAGGATTTGTATATATTTTTTATTTGTAAATAAATTGTTTTTTTACTTCATTTTTCTCATTTTTTATTAAAAGGTTAATAAATAAAATTTTCACAGATTTTTATATTTTTGTTTGTAAACAATAATTGAAGAGTTTTTATTAAAAATCACCAATGTTAATAATAATAACTTAAGTCAATATTATTCTTTCTCCTTTTTTAAAGCTAGTATCAATAAAGATATTACTTTAGCTTGACCTATGATCAATTTTTAAATTTTGTGATATATTTGGTTCGACAGAAAAAAAATTATAACCCTTTGACATTGGTTGTTTTTACTTAGATTTTCATAACAAATAAACGGAACTGCAAACATGTTTTACTATCGTAATAATGAATAGCAACATTAAATTTTTTTTTTTCACATTTATCACTGTTGTCATTTTCATAAAGGATTGGTATGAAGGCACACTTTCTGGTTTTTTGAAAAAGGTGGCAAGAATTGTGATATTTTTAAATTTATCACCAGTGATACCACATGTAGTTACCCGATTTATTGGAATATATAGACTTTGCTACCACATTCAACTGAACTTGGTTGTTTTTAATATTTATCACTGTGACATAGGCGTTTTTGTCAAATTGTTTCATTTTAAACTGCTGTAAATAGGTGCCTTTGTTTTGGTAGTTTTAGTCCCAAAAAAATCTATGCATATACAGGTACTCATTCCTCTTTGATTTGTTCGAAAAGTTAAAATTTTATAAAAAATTACATTGGCTGTTTAAAAACTCATTATAATCCCTGAAATGTGATAATTAGGTAAATTAAATTAAAAAAACAAACAAAAAAAAATTATTAAATTAATATTTACTCTTACAAAATAGGTTCTTGTAAGTTAACAAGCAATTATGCAGATATTACTAGGTAAATGTACTTGCTTAAAATTCACACACGAATGTGGTTTTAACATGTTAAATTAAATTAACTAACTCTTTCCACATGTATTCTTAGAGATGCTATTCTTTTCTCGATTCTTTTACTTAATTGTACATCTTCTGGAGAACTTTTTTCATTCTGTGATACACTAGGTGTGGCTTTACTAAAGTGCATCCCATGTTTTCAAGTAGCTGAATATTCTGAAACCCCTATCTGCCATTATATGGGATCCAGGAACCAGTTTGTTTAAATACCCACATTTTTCTATTATTTCTTTATCACTAGTTCTTCCACAAAATGAAGAATAAATTCGGTATCTTCAAAACTTTCAGGAGATTCTGCATTTTCTTCCAGAAGGGTTTTTAGGTTATTCACCTAAGAATTTATAGTAGCCTAATTTTCAATTTCCTGAAGGGGACAATTAGCAGAAATTGCTGCTAAGTCTTGATAATCCGGTGTGTTTTTATTAAAAAGTTTACGAGAAACATCGCTAGTAGAAGGTTGATTTTCTTCTTTCCAAATTTCTAGGAACACTAATAAATATTTTTGAAAATGAATGTGAATCATTATCACATTCTGGAACAAAACACTTTTTCGTAGTCATAATATTTATAAAAAGTACAAAATTAAACACTCAAATTCCAAATAAATTCTTGATCGAGACACTATGATGACAGATGCCATACACAGTGCTGCCATACACAGTGCTGCCATTTTGCCATTTTCTGAATTATTAAGTGACTTTGAAAACAATGAAACGTTAAATATGGTAAAGGTTTAAACAGAAATAATACTTTCAAAACACATTTGATATTATATATTTAAAAGATATTTGTTTAACGATGTTTTAGAAGTCTAAAAGTAAGAAGGAGTACACAAACGAACGTACATCACTTCTCGTAAACCTTCTAGCCGGCAACGTTGTGCGCTAGCTCCTATTGGTCTATTCCCGGTGACGTCATAAATTTTTAAAAAATTCATAACTCCGGCAAATGAATAGATAAAAAAAAAATAAAAAAAATGTAGTTTTATTTTTAACTCTACTATTCATAAAAAAAATTTCAAAATTTTTGAACATGCCCCATTATCGTGAGCATATGCTCAAGCATATGCACCGTACAGCGTGGCGCCGGCGTGTTTTGGCTACAGCTAAAAAACATGTCTTAACCTGCAAGATGTAACCACAACAAATTAGGAATTAGGAATATTACAGGTCAGTGGTTTCTTAGCAGTCTTTGACTTGTGTGATTCTGTGATTTTAAAATGAAAACTAACAACGACGATATATCTGATGTGGCATTTGTTCAATTATTGAAGAAACATAAACATATAATAAATAAATCTCAAGTGCCAGCTGCGAAGCAAAAAAAGAAAAGTTCCTTAAGTCAACTGAAAAATTAATTGCAGCAAAATTATGGAGTAGCTATGACAGAGGGCCAAATAATGAAAAAAGTGAATAACATGAAATACTTGAAGAAGACTTTAATCCAAGCATCAAACGATTAGACGGTAAGTTGAGTTACGTACCAACAAGTATTAATTATTTTAATTTAATACGAAATCAACAATGCAATAAAATAAAAATAGTAACATAATTAAGCTTATTATATAATATTTTTATTGCAGGAGCTGTTTCACTTGGAGGCGCCTCTTCAATACAGATAGATGAATCACTACAGTCAGGACTTGAGCTAGCCCTCGATAAACCTGGTACTAGTTCCAGCCAAAATCCGCCACCTAAACGTCCAAAATTCCTAGTTCAATCTAGTACTGACAGTTTCGGAGAACTGGAAACAGCCGAGAGACAAGTAAACTAACCACTCCACAACTACAACGTCTTGTTTTGTTAGAGCAGCTTCAGGTACTGAGATTGAAAAAAGAAAAGTTGCTTAAAGACCAAGGGAAAGTAGAAGAAAAAACTACTACACATGTAGATGATGATGGTACTGTATTTAGGGTAAGTTTTGAAATTTTCTGTTTTGTTTAGTCAAATACACTATATTAAATATATTTTGTTACTCCGATGTCCAATGGTAATACTAAGTAGGTACTTTGTTTTGGTAATATACAGGGTGGCTCACGCTTAACGGGACGGAGCTTTATGGGAAAACGACCAAAGATATAAAAAATTCGTTTGGGAGGAATACGTAGGTTACAGACGGCTACAATTAAACCGTTATTAGATGTATACAGGATGTCCCACATAAGAAAAAAAAATTAGTTCATTAAAAATTATTCAAACAAGAGTAAACAATTAATTTCTGGGAGACTTTTTTTCCTTAAAAATTCAAATAAATCGAAAACTAATAATAATAGTAATAGGGAACCTTTAGTTAACTGACAATATTTTTGATGTAGTTTTTAATTCTAAAATAAAAAACAGGGTGTTCCATTAAAAATAATATAACTTTGTATATTTTCTCTTATGTGGGACATCCTGTATACATCTAACAAATTTTAAATTGTAGCCGTCTGTAACCTACGTATTCCTCCCAAACGAATTTTTTATATCTTTGGTCGTTTTCCCATAAAGCTCCGTCCCGTTGAGCGTGAGCCACCCTGTATAATTATGTATGTTATTCACTATAATTTATTATTGATTCATCTCATAGATAATATTAGCAATATCAATTCTCCTTATATTTCCTCTACATCGAACTCTATATTTTCATTTTCAATCTGCGCTCCATCAACATTTTCTTCACGATTTTCTTCTGCTGGGAAATCACCATCTTTCAAATGTTTAGCAACGATATGTAATATAAAACAACACGCTACGATCTGAGGTACTTTTTCAGTCGCAAGTCTAATTTTGTGCTGCAAAATGGGGAATCTCTGTTTTACTTGTCCAAAACACCGCTCGACGATGACCCTTTCTCTGGTAAGCAGGTTGTTGAATGCTTGTTGCTTTGGATTACCAGGTGTTCTGAAAGGTGTCATTAGCCAGGGAGCAATACCAAATCCTGAATCGCCTAGGAGAAGAGCACGAACTTGATTTCTGGTGATAACTGGTTGGATTTCAGAATTGGTCCAAATACGGGCATCATGAACGGAGCCCAGAAAAGAGACATCCACGCTTGTAAACATTTCAGATTTGTTGCAAGTTGCAAGTCATTGAGGCTGGGGAATCCTTTTCGGTTGATATACTCGTCTCCATGGGCTTTAAAATAGGGATATGAGTGCAATCTATTGCTCCTATAGCGCAAGGAAAATTGCATGCCTGTTGCCATGCAGTCTTTTCTCGTTCAAATTCTTCGTCAGTAGAAGGGAAATGGATCCAATAATCAGATTTTTGCATTATTCTTGGAATAACTTCTGCTATGACATTTGAGACAGTTGGTTGACGAACTCCTATATCTGTAGCAACACCCGTCTGAAAACAAGGATCAGCCACATACCTTAGAAAAATGTTTAAACGTTGCAGTGACGTGAGAGCTCCCCCTCTTCTTTCCTCTGAATGACCCAGGAAGTGTTCACTCATCCATTCAACATTTTCCCTTTCAAAACAATATAACACTTTCCAGTCTCGATTGTCCACGTCTCTACGAACTGATTATACTTTACGACTGTGTAATTTATTTATAAACTCTGCCATAATGCCACTCTCTTTAAGTTGAGTTTGCCACTGAACAGACTCAGATGAAATGGAAAAGATGATCCAGTCTTCAAGCAAATAATTTTTTTATTATTACCACCTGGAGCAAATCCTCACAAACTAGAGTCAACCAAGTTTGAGCAAAAGTTTAAATTTATTTATTTATACGATTTGGAGCAAATACTCCAAATGCTTTGAGTCTGAGCTTATGCTTTATTTTATTAATATCACTCATTATCGGATTTTAAATATTTTTGGAGATCGAGAAATATCGAAAAAAATTTATCAATTTCGAAAAGTGTTTTCTCAATCTTTTTTCAAAAATAACAAATATCAGTTTTGCCTCGCTCTCGTTTCCAAATCCAGAATATTAAGATCATAAATAGCTTGTTTTGACATGATAGAAATTTCTAATACGTTAACAACAAATTAATACTACCTACAATTCCAATAAGTTCCTATTCGCATTTGTTTGTACGGTAAACAGTATGAAAAACAAAACACAAATATAGCAATAAATAGTAAGTTTCCAAAACAAAATCATAAAGAATTGTTTTGAATTAACACACTAATATTTTTTAAATTTCAACATAATCTTTGGATATAAAGAAATAAGTAGTAAATAAGAATTATTCGGATAAGGATGTCACTTTTATTATAGGTAGAGCAGGTATAGCGCCAAGTGTCCGGTGTCTATCCGTAAGTCAGGCTAATAATGGTATTAAAGGTATATAAGCATTTTCAAGTACCCCTATCAACGTCCATTATTGATTTTAATCCTTTTTGAGTCAATTGTTTGCAACTTCTTGAAAACATGTAAAATCTTGTTTACCAGGTGCCAGTGGGAAACACTTGAACAAAAATTAGTCAATAATAGCTTGTAAAGTATTTTATTATTTATTTTAACCTACATGGTAACAATGTCCCGTTTGAAAAATTTAAATTATCCCAAACCGTTTGTACATATTTCGATTGGATAACTATTTAACACTTTTATATGATTTTTTTTATATCAATAAAGTGTCTGCAAATCTCTTTATTTCTTTTTTTATTTATCCCTTATTTATTTTGCTATTTCCTAGATTAAGGACACTTAAAAGCCGGTCAAGAGAAAATAATGAAAATTATTTTCGACTTTCCATTTTAACCGTTAGAGGGCGTAGTTTGCTATGGTAAGGCAATCAATCACTTTTCCCCTTTAAATGTCCAATAGTATGATAATATTAAAAGAACGGCAATTTTAAGCAAGTTTTACAAACGTTTTATCAAACACTTTTTGCTCTATTCAATAAAATAACAGGTAGGGGCGATTGGGAACCTGAATTTAATAAAACTATTATAATTACGGTATCGTTCTTCAGATTTTGAAAAACTTAGTAACGATTAAAAGCAAATTGATTATTTAGTAAAATATTTTAATATATTTCTAATTTAGTTGTTCAAACGAGCACTAGGCAGCGTTGTTTAAACAGTAAACATTTTCTCGAGGTTTTATTAAAAAGTTTAAATGGAATGTTATATTTATAACGTTATTTAGCAAGATAATTTAAATCTGAGAAGAAACAGTAAAAATCGGGTCGTATTATCTTTTTTTCAACGAAATATAAGCATAAGTCCATTTATGGTAAATATTCCACCTGGATATTAATAAACAAAATTCTTTATACATTAATCTGGTTGAATTTAATACGTCAGTAATTTTTCGACAGCTTAGCTGAAGTGATGAAAAAAAATTATTAAAATCCAATTTTAATTAACTCTTTAGTGTAAGTATACTGGTTTAATAAAACTAAAAATCTGATGTGTCCAACACATGACTTTCCTATCTAGTTATTACAGGCTTTTTTTCGGTTATTTTGTACAGCTTATTGTTGCACCTCTGTAAATATTTAGAGGTTAACTTTATTCATTTTCCATATATATTTACCTCGAAACATTTTTCTATATAGGGTGTTTCAGAACTATGGGATCAAACTTCTAGGGGTTATTCAGTGCAACAGTAAAAGACATTTGAGTATAGGGAAAGTGTCACTACGTCCCTAAGACGCGTTAAAATTTAGAAAGACGATGAATTGCCTAAATAGGATTTAATGCATTTAATTTTTGCCTTTTGTACATGATATCATCACAACAATTGTTCAAAATGTCAATGTCATTGTTTAAATTTTTTATATCTGATGATTTTAAACAATTTACCGGCGCTTGTGTGTTGTTATCTTTAAAAACGATAACAGAGATTGTTTTTTGTAGCTGCATTCCATATCGCCTGAGTCGTGCTATCGTATTTGTAAAGTTTGCAAGAATTTAACAAAAATTAATTGTTGCTAATGGAAAACTTTACCAATCAAGAATTGGCGGATATGCATTTGGCATACGGAGCAACAAGCTGCAATGCACGAGCAGCAGCGCGGTTGTATTAAGAACATTATCCCAAACGACAGCATCCGGGATATAAAAAGTTTATTGCTATTCATCGGCGGCTCTCCGAGACAGGCATGTTTAAAACCAACATGCATGATACTGGTGTTGCTAAAACTATAAGAACGGTCGAATTTGAAGAAGAGGTCCTTCAGCGAGTTGCTGACGAACCATCAAGTAGCACACGTCACATTGCTAAAGATATGAATACGAATAACGCTTCCGTTTGGCAGGTGCTACACGAGCAACAACTTTATCCTTACTACTTCCAGAAAGTTCAAAGATTAACTGCAGCCGATTATCACCCTAGAGTTCAATTTTGTCAATGGCTTCTTCATCAAATCGCTGCACAATCAAATTTTTTAAGCTATGTTTTATGGACCGATGAAGCCTCTTTCACAAGAGACGGTATTTTTAATATTAGGAATAGCCATGTTTGGGACGAAGAAAATCCTCATGCAATTTTTCCTAGAAAACATCAGCAACGTTGGTCTGTCAACGTATGGGCAGGCATTGTTGATTATTATTTGATTGGCCCATACCTTCTACCGGAACGATTAACAGGACCTATTTACCGGCGTTTCTTGGAGAAAGTTCTTCCAGAACTTCTTGAAAATGTTCCAATAAACGTTCGGCAGCAAATGTGGTTTCAGCATGATGGAGCTCCGGCTCACTTTGCTGTACAAGTACGTGAGGATTTGGCTCAGCGGTTTGGGCACCGTTGGATTGCCAGAGGTGGAGCAGTTTCTTGGCCTCCTAGGTCACCCGAGTTAACGTCGCTAGATTTTTTCCTGTGGTCTACGAAACTCCAGTAGAAACAAAGTAAGACTTAATTGGACGAATCTTAGCAGCATTTGAAATAATTCAAAATGAGCATCAACTTTTTAGTCAAGTCCGTCGAAATCATGTGAGACGTTTAAATCAGTGTATTCAGGTTGGAGAAAGACATTTTAAACAATTGTTGTGATGATATCATGTACAAAAGGCAAAAACTAAATGCATTAAATCCTATTTAGGTAATTCATTGTTTTTCTAAATTCTAACGCGTCTTAGGACCGTAGTGCGTTAGTGACACTTTTCCGGACATGGGTCCCTGTACTCAAATGTTTTCTACTGTTACACTGAATAACCCCTAGAAGTTTGATCCCATAGTTCTGAGACACTCTACTCTGCCAACGAATATGCTGAAAAATTTAAATTTTATACTTTTTCTCCAATTTTTCTATTGCGGTCAGTTTTAAAGAAATCATGTGAAAAAAAAACATATTTTAGACCAACAATTTTCTTAAAAATCAGATTTTTTTATATTTTAAAAAATTTTTCGAATACAAACCATTTTAAAAATTTTTTGTATTAAACAAAAATTATAGAGAATGTTATTAGAAGTAGCTTTTATTTAAAGAATTTTCTTCTTCAAACGTAAATAACAGGTATATTTCATAAAATATAAAAATAACCCCCTAGAAAATACCCCCCAGATGTTCCGACGCCCAAAATCTAATCAGTTCACCTCAGGTCGGAATAAAGCATAAGTTTAAAATTTAATGTGTTTTTCGAGATTTACACTTTTTCTCAAATATCTCGAGTACGGTCCATTTTAGAGAAGTTATGTATATGACAAAAATTGTAGATAATTTACCACAAATTTTCATAAAAATTTGATTTTTTACATTTTGTCAAATTTCTCGGACACGGACAATTTTAGGAAAATTTTGTATTGAACAAAAATTATGGAGAATAATGTAAGAGATAACTTTTATTTAAAGAATTTTCTTCTAAAAGTAAATAGTAGAAAAATTTTATAAAATATAAAAATGACCCCTTGTATCTGTATCTGTAACGTGTGGAGGGTGGGTTACCCCCACGGCACTTAGGCCTCATAAGGCCCATTGTGGATCCTCCTAAGATGATAGGCACCTCCTAGCTCGTGAGCCAGCCTACAGATTTAATGTAGTTGACAAGAGGTGTTTCTCTTATATCGGCCGGTGTTAGCCGATACTCGTCGAACACAAATCTTCTAATAAATGAAAGCGTCGGGCAATCGTAAAGGATATGCTCGATAGTCTCATCTTCTTGTTCGCACCCTCTGCAGAGTGCGGATTCTGACAGCCCCATGATATGGAGATGCTTCCGTACTTGGCAGTAACCAGTCAGAATGCCTGTGACCAGACGCAGATTCTGTCTAGTCATAGTCAAGTATTTTTTTGATGCAGTGTTGTCAGAATAACTTAAGAGCTCCCTGGCAACTCTGCAGATTCTTCTCTCATCCCATCTTTCCTTGAATTTCACAAGGGAATGTTCTTTAATTAGGTCACTACCGATTTTGTCAGGCCAATAGAAGGGCCAGGTCCAAAAAGTATTTGGTTGGCTGCTTTCTTGGCTAGTGAATCGGCAAGACGGTTACCTTTTGATGTGGCGTGACCTTTAATCCATCTTATGGTGACCACATTGTTGATGGATACTTCGGCCAAAGCTTCATGACATTCTAGTACTAACCCTGAATAAATTCATGGTCTGTTCAGGGTGAATAGTGCTTGTTTGCTATCTGTATAGATGAGCATGTTCCTTCCAGTGATATTATTTCTAATTATTTCTTCTGCTGTTATGAGAATCCCCGTTAGCTCTGTTTGAACTACACTGGCACTATTGCTCAAAGCCCATTTTATGTTTAGGTTTAAGAATCTGGAGTATATTCCGCATCCTGAGCCTTGTTTTGTTTTAGAACCGTCGGTGTAGATATGAATCGTACCTGCCACTTCCGGCTCTTCTATTTGTTTATAACTTTATATGGCTTATGGAAGATATATCTCGGTCATGTGGAGTCCATGTTCGCTTGAAGAAGTGGAAGCGTATCGAGCGCCTCCTGCCAAAAGTGACGTCTAGCCTCACCAGATCCTACATCAGGTTCTATTCCAACCGTGCGGAGGCGTGTCATTGTCATCAGAGCAACCTCATTGATGTAAATATCAAGGGGAGTGAGACTAAGAATGACTTCCATCGCTCTGGTTGGTGTTGTTTTCATGGCTCCTGTTATGTTGAGACATGCTGTCCTTTGAATGTATTCTAGTTTACGGATAGCTGTTAATTTTTGGGTATTTGGTACCCAAACAACTGCACCGTATGTTAGCATAGGCCTTATGATAGCCGTGTAAGTCCATGCGACGACTCTGGGGGAGAAACCCCAGGTGCGTCTCACAGTACGGCGGCATTGTTCATAAGAAATGTATGCTCTTTTAACTCTGTTTTCTAAATGCGAGTTCCATGTTAACTTACTGTCAAAGGTGAGACCTAGGTACTTCACCTCTGTCGCAAAGTTTAGTTTTGTGTTTAGGAGTTCTGGAGGTTTTAATTCCATTTTCATCCTTTTCCTTGTGAAAGGGACCATTTCTGTCTTCTTAGGATTGATAGACAGTGAATGGTCCTTGCACCACTGTTCTATAATTTTTAGAGCTACTTGCATTCTTTCGCATTATTGAGGCGGCTGATGAGGGTGTCGAGGACCATATTCCACAGTAAATCCCCTATAAAGTCCCCCTCTGCCCAAAATCTAATCAGTCCACCGCAGGCTGGAATAAAGCCTAATTTTAAAATTTGGTTTTTCTCTTTGTATCCGTTCATGAGTTATTGTGGACACACACACATACACACGCACGCACCCTAGCCTTTATGCTTACGTATATTTTGAATATGTATTATTCTTTAAAAAAATAAAAAACCGGATACAAAGCAATTTAATAACTGAAATGATAAGCATATTAGTAAACTCCTAAATATGGACCTGTGTATTTTAATTGTCCTTCGGTACTAATTTAGCGCCATCTATTAACGAAGCTCCGAATTAATTTGTAACTATTATACATTTTTAGGAAGTTTTCTTTAATATAGAAGATAATTGTTACACATAAATGGCTGTTTGTAATTTACTTCAATAAGCTTTTAAGGAAAATGACGCAATTAATTTAGATCTAAGTGGCATTTGTTGCTTTAATATAATAACCTATTCATAGAAGAATTATTTTCGTTAAAATTACCATTTTTCGAAAATTATTTTTAAACGATCCTTATTGAACAGTAGTGGATATCTATTATCGGCAGGAAATTTTTCAGTTTTCTCCCTGTTGTAGTTTCGGCTACAAAGTCACTGAAAAAACGTTGTGTGTATCTGTGTTAAATACATTGCCCACGCCCGACCTTAAATTATTTATAAGTTGGCAACTACTCATTTGCTTACCAACGAATTTAGGATTTTGTTGAGTTACCATAACAACTGTCCCTAAGGCAACAGTTTTTCCGTAATTGATTTCAACTAATCTAAAGTGAAAAAAAAATTCATCTATACGCATTTCCTCACCTCAGGATTTGGGTTTTTGTTTAGTCGTTACCATAACAAGCGTGGAAAGGGAATTTATGTCAAAACCCACTAGCAGAAGAACTTTCAAACGGTGTACAACAAAACAAAACCTGTGCTTTGTCACATGCACTATGACATAACTTGTAATAGACAGGTAATAATAAAAACAAATATTTGCCTTACTGATACCTTTCATTTGGTATATATTTTACCCCTATTGGGGGGTGGGGTAAAACTGCTAATACTCCTTTAAAGGAAAAATAAAGTATACATGCTTGTCAAGTAGGTTTGCTATAAAGCTATGTCCACACCAAAAACAACACACAGGAATATTGTCTTGATAATTCTTGTTCCTGAAAATTTTTCTGAATGTTTCTTCTAAAAAATTTGTTCCTTTTTGTTCAAGTTACAAAAACAAATATTCCTACTGGTTGCTTGTAGGAATGTCTCTTGTTGTAGCTAAATGACTGAAATGAGTTTCCATAGCATAGAATGTTTAAAAATTTTGTGTTTATTTCTGTTTCGAAAGACAGGTTAGCGGAAACCAGCAACATAATATATGTCTGTTTCTTTGAGCTGGACATACCCTTACAATAGAAAGAGTTTCCGAATATCCGAAAGATAGCATACCATTTTATCAATTTTGTACTATAATTTTCGAGATAATCCTAAGAATCTGTTTAGTCGGCGTTAGAGCTTTGAATTTGGTATAGGTTCTATATTATACAAGTCAGATTATAAATTACTGGTTTTATATTATTTGATTTATTTTAAAGATGCATTTTGTACATCTTTTTCTTATTCAATATATTCTAAGCCGCAAAATCCAATACAACAAATTCATTTAGCAGAACAATTTCATTTTAACCGAGTTGTAGACTTCGACGTCGCTTTCAAAATTAAACCAAACTCGCGATGTTACATGACTATTCTCACCCTCAGACTTACAAATTGAGAGGATTTAGGGTGTAAATAGTCATCAATCACTCCAAATGACAGGATCGTACCTTCCGGAGGATCAGCTGTTGTGTCTGAATCTTAGTCAAGTACAACGAGGGCATTGAGGATTTTGATCATCTTATTTTAAATATCTTTACAATCAATACTGCCACAAAGTAAGATACAAAGGCCGTTTTTGTATAGGGTGATTCATAATGCTCTACTTCGTTCTATTTTACAGCATCATTTATGTATACAGATTGATTCATAAATATTGAAAATTACTTCTATCAACCTTTTAGTTTGTGTCAATACCCACTTTTGCTGCTGTCGTTTTGTACACTGCTTTTTGGTCTTTTAACTCTTTCTGATTATAAAAGTTTTATTTTCTTTTTCTTGGACTGTCGTGTAGGATTTCTGTATATTCAAATATACCTAAACACATTATATTTACTGGTCCATACGCAAATTTTCAAAAAGAAACACTTGCGGAATCATATCAGTATCTGTCCGTCTGTTCAAACGTTTTTTCTCAGATTATTCGACGTATACAATTTAAATTGAAAACACTTGTAGTAAGTAGTAGTTCAGATACAGGCGTTAATCTAAACATATGATTTTGTCTTGAAAGTTTAGTAGTGGTTAAATTGGACACTCAATTTTCACTTTCCTATCTGTATACAGATAGATATAAGGAAAGTATAGGAATCATAATTTTTTTTCGACCTCGAGTTTTCGACGGATTTTTACGTTTTGAGGTCCCCTGAATCCGTTTTGACTTTTTTCGCGATGATGTCTGTGTGTGTGTGTGTGTGTGTGTGTGTGTGTGTGTGTGTGTGTGTGTGTGTGTGTGTGTGTGTGTGTGTGTGTGTATGTGTATGTGTATGTGTATGTGTATGTGTATGTGTATGTGTATGTGTATGTGTATGTGTATGTGTATGTGTATGTGTATGTGTATGTGTATGTGTATGTGTATGTGTATGTGTATGTGTATGTGTATGTGTATGTGTATGTGTATGTGTATGTGTATGTGTATGTGTATGTGTATGTGTATGTGTATGTGTATGTGTATGTGTATGTGTATGTGTATGTGTATGTGTATGTGTATGTGTATGTGTATGTGTATGTGTATGTGTATGTGTATGTGTATGTGTATGTGTATGTGTATGTGTATGTGTATGTGTATGTGTATGTGTATGTGTATGTGTATGTGTATGTGTATGTGTATGTGTATGTGTATGTGTATGTGTATGTGTATGTGTATGTGTATGTGTATGTGTATGTGTATGTGTATGTGTATGTGTATGTGTATGTGTATGTGTATGTGTATGTGTATGTGTATGTGTATGTGTATGTGTATGTGTATGTGTATGTGTATGTGTATGTGTATGTGTATGTGTATGTGTATGTGTATGTGTATGTGTATGTGTATGTGTATGTGTATGTGTATGTGTATGTGTATGTGTATGTGTATGTGTATGTGTATGTGTATGTGTATGTGTATGTGTATGTGTATGTGTATGTGTATGTGTATGTGTATGTGTATGTGTATGTGTATGTGTATGTGTATGTGTATGTGTATGTGTATGTGTATGTGTATGTGTATGTGTATGTGTATGTGTATGTGTATGTGTATGTGTATGTGTATGTGTATGTGTATGTGTATGTGTATGTGTATGTGTATGTGTATGTGTATGTGTATGTGTATGTGTATGTGTATGTGTATGTGTATGTGTATGTGTATGTGTATGTGTATGTGTATGTGTATGTGTATGTGTATGTGTATGTGTATGTGTATGTGTATGTGTATGTGTATGTGTATGTGTATGTGTATGTGTATGTGTATGTGTATGTGTATGTGTATGTGTATGTGTATGTGTATGTGTATGTGTATGTGTATGTGTATGTGTATGTGTATGTGTATGTGTATGTGTATGTGTATGTGTATGTGTATGTGTATGTGTATGTGTATGTGTATGTGTATGTGTATGTGTATGTGTATGTGTATGTGTATGTGTATGTGTATGTGTATGTGTATGTGTATGTGTATGTGTATGTGTATGTGTATGTGTATGTGTATGTGTATGTGTATGTGTATGTGTATGTGTATGTGTATGTGTATGTGTATGTGTATGTGTATGTGTATGTGTATGTGTATGTGTATGTGTATGTGTATGTGTATGTGTATGTGTATGTGTATGTGTATGTGTATGTGTATGTGTATGTGTATGTGTATGTGTATGTGTATGTGTATGTGTATGTGTATGTGTATGTGTATGTGTATGTGTATGTGTATGTGTATGTGTATGTGTATGTGTATGTGTATGTGTATGTGTATGTGTATGTGTATGTGTATGTGTATGTGTATGTGTATGTGTATGTGTATGTGTATGTGTATGTGTATGTGTATGTGTATGTGTATGTGTATGTGTATGTGTATGTGTATGTGTATGTGTATGTGTATGTGTATGTGTATGTGTATGTGTATGTGTATGTGTATGTGTATGTGTATGTGTATGTGTATGTGTATGTGTATGTGTATGTGTATGTGTATGTGTATGTGTATGTGTATGTGTATGTGTGTGTGTATGTGTGTGTGTATGTGTGTGTGTGTGTGTGTGTGTGTGTGTGTGTGTGTGTGTGTGTGTGTGTGTGTGTGTGTGTGTGTGTGTGTGTGTGTGTGTGTGTGTGTGTGTGTGTGTGTGTGTGTGTGTGTGTGTGTGTGTGTGTGTGTGTGTGTGTGTGTGTGTGTGTGTGTGTGTGTGTGTGTGTGTGTGTGTGTGTGTGTGTGTGTGTGTGTGTGTGTGTGTGTGTGTGTGTGTGTGTGTGTGTGTGTGTGTGTGTGTGTGTGTGTGTGTGTGTGTGTGTGTGTGTGTGTGTGTGTGTGTGTGTGTGTGTGTGTGTGTGTGTGTGTGTGTGTGTGTGTGTGTGTGTGTGTGTGTGTGTGTGTGTGTGTGTGTGTGTGTGTGTGTGTGTGTGTGTGTGTGTGTGTGTGTGTGTGTGTGTGTGTGTGTGTGTGTGTGTGTGTGTGTGTGTGTGTGTGTGTGTGTGTGTGTGTGTGTGTGTGTGTGTGTGTGTGTGTGTGTGTGTGTGTGTGTGTGTGTGTGTGTGTGTGTGTGTGTGTGTGTGTGTGTGTGTGTGTGTGTGTGTGTGTGTGTGTGTGTGTGTGTGTGTGTGTGTGTGTGTGTGTGTGTGTGTGTGTGTGTGTGTGTGTGTGTGTGTGTGTGTGTGTGTGTGTGTGTGTGTGTGTGTGTGTGTGTGTGTGTGTGTGTGTGTGTGTGTGTGTGTGTGTGTGTGTGTGTGTGTGTGTGTGTGTGTGTGTGTGTGTGTGTGTGTGTGTGTGTGTGTGTGTGTGTGTGTGTGTGTGTGTGTGTGTGTGTGTGTGTGTGTGTGTGTGTGTGTGTGTGCGTGGGTGTGTGTGTGTGCGTGGGTGTGTGTGTGTGTGTGTGTGTCTGTGTGTCGCGTAACTCATGAACCGATACACAGAAAAACACCAAGTTTTAAACTTAAGCTTTGTGCCAGCGTCCAATGAGCTGATTAGATTTTGGTCAGAATCGGAACATCTGGGGGGGTACTTTATAGGTGGTCATTTTTATATTTTATGGAATATATCTGTTATTTACGTTTGGGGAAGAAAATTCTTTAAATAAAAGTTACTTCTAATATTATTATCTATAATTTTTGTTTTATGGCAAAATTTCCTGAAATGGTCCGTATTCGATAAATTTGACAAAATGTGCAAAATTCTGATTTTTATGAAAATTGTTGAAATAAAAGTTGTTTGCGATATCGATCTCTATAATTTTTGTTTATACATGATTTTTCTAAAATGGACCGTAATGGAAAAATTGTAGGAAAAGTGCTAAATTCAAATTTTTCAGTATTTTCGTTTTCAATCAATATCTATAGAAAAATGTTTCTAGGTAGATGTTTGTGGAAAATGTATATATTTAGTTAATCCTCTAAACATTTATAGAGGTGCTGCAATAGGTTGTACAAAATAACCGGAAAACCTGTAATAACTAGATAGGAAAGTCATGTGTTGGACACATCAGATTTTTTTAAGGAATTGCCATACTTAAATCAAGAAAGATACTTTCTTCGATTAAGAAGTAACGAGAAAAAAATTAGAAAGAAACTCCTTATTATAAGTATGGATAAGCCTCTTTTAAAATACCCATGCTCATAATAAGTCCTTTATTAAAAGAAATTTTTGATGAAATTTTTAAAAACAGAGCTGAATTAAAAATCAAAATTGAAGCTTGTGAAACTAGACTAATGGTGGAAGTTCAAGGGGTGCAAGATATGATTCGGGAACTAGAAAAGGATAACAAATCACTAAAGGAAGAAGTCGAGTATTTAAAGAGATATAATAAACAAAATAATATTGTTATTTTTGGCGTTGAAAATACTACAAATAGCTTAAATATAAAATACATTTATTCTTTGATCAAATAATTAGTAGGTGTAGATATTACCCCTGTAGAAAAAAATGAATTCTATATTATAGGAAAAGAGAACAACAGTCCCTTGAAGATCAGCTTTGTCTGCTCCTGGAAAAAGACCAAAATCTTAGAAAACTGTTACAAGTTAAAAGGAAAAAATATTTCAGTCACTAACGATCAAACACCAAATCAACGTCTAGAATCAAAAGTACTTAGAAAACATCTAAATTTGGCCAAACTGGATGATCAAAAAAATTGCTACATCTGGAAAAATAAGCTACACGTAAATGATAAAACGTACTCCGTTCAAGATTTACTAGAAATCGAACAAAAAGTAAGTGACCTATAAAAGCCAATAGCACCCCATCTACACCAACATCATCTCAGCAATACAGTCTCCTAAACAGATACTCAAACTGCACAGAAGACTTCTATAAATCCAACTAAAGACAATCTTCATTCATCTAAAAATTTCAAACCTGGAAATACCTAGAATAAACCTGTAACCAGAAACCAGGCTATCGAATCCAGAAATAACTTCATAAAGTGATAAGTGATTAGTGTTTATTAACAAAAGAATTAAAATTGTATAAATTAAAAACAAAACACAAAAAAATATTACATTGAAATGGATACGTTTATTTAAGATTTTAATAAATATTTTGCAGATACACATGAAATTGAGTGTGTTAATATTTTAAACAATATTATAGATTAAAAAAAAAAACTTATAATTTATCAATATGTCACCTCAACATTAGGAGTATCAACAAGAATTTTGAGGAATTTGAAAGTTTAGTTTCTCAAACTGAAACTTCTTTTAGTTGTTATGTACTTACCGAAACTTGGAAAATACAAAATAAAGAACGTTATTATTTGGATGGTTATGAATTAATTCACACCGAAAAAAGATATAATCAAAATGATGGTGTAGTTGTTTACATAAAAAAAGAACTGTTTTTAGGCTACAAATTATTTCAAATATGTGATGTTAATGCAATCAATGTAAATTTTCAAATAAATGATGAAAAAATTGATTTACTGGCAATTTATAGAAAGTAATGGAGAAGATTTCGTAAACTCATTGTCAGAGCTACTGAAAAATTTAACCTAGATTTTGATTATACCTTCGTAGTTGGTGAAAGAGGATTCATTTCACTAATTAATAAATATACAAGAATTGCAGATAAATCTGCTTCATGTCTGGATCATATATTTGTTAAAAGAAAAAAATAAAGATTATAATAACTATATTTTATCGGTAATTATAGAAACTTCTATTACAAATCATTTTCCAGTAATGATGGATAAAAATCTGTTAGGTAAACCAAAGACAGAGCCCGTTATAACCACCTATAATAAGCTAAATTTAAATATTTGTATTAGTCTTATTCAAAATACAAATTGGGATAATATTTTAAATTCTCAACAGTATGAAACACATATAAAAGAGTCTACAAAAATAATTAAATTTAAAACAAAGAATAAGAAAAAACCTCGGATTACGGTAGGTTTAGTAACATCTATCAAATATAGAGACCGATTATTTCGTAGGCATTTATCTAATCCCTGTAATGAAAATACAAAAAAATTAACATATATCATACAGAAATATCTTAAATAAACAGATAAAGAAGGCAAAAAGTACGTATTTTAAAAATGAAGTGCTAAGAAATCAAAAATCTCCCAAATATCTTTGGAAAGTAGTTAATGATTACAC